>CM053596.1:215079230-215104915 GCA_028646575.1 Pseudocheirus occidentalis
GAGATGTGTTTTCTGTATTTTTGTGAGTTTGAGAGTCCTAGAATTTGTCCAGAGTCATATTTTATGGGTGTTTAGGGTTGCTGTGTGGGAGCTGCAGGACCTTGCTGCTTCTACGCTGCTGTCTTGAGGAGGGTTCCTTAATGGACAGAGTGCCAGACTTAAAGAATCAGTCCCAGAATCCAAATTCTACTTCTGATGCTTACTCACGATGTGACCATGAGTAAGTTAATTAACTTCTCTGAGACTCAGTTTCTTTATCTGTAAAATGGGATTTATACTCTCTGATATTACTTATATCAAGAGATTGTTGTGAGACTAAACAAAGGAATGTATGCAAAACATGACATAAATGTCAACTATTATTATGTGTAGTGATAAATTCTATAACCATACACAGTTTAATCTAACTAGGCTACCCTTTTTGATGAATTGTCTAATAAATATGGTTTAACTGGAAAATTGAGAGGCGTGTGCATTTGGGGGCTGGAATAGAGGGAACAATTAGTGTTTGTAATAATAGCTGCCACTTATAATGTCCTTTACCAATGGCAAACCCTTGTGAGGTACATAACCCCAAAGCACTGATATCATCCTTTTACATATAATAAAATTGAGGTTCAGAAAGGTTAAGCTGCTTGTCCATCATTCCACAACTAGGAAATGGCAGGCTCAAGGTTCAAACTTAAGTCTTACTACTCTAAAACTATTGGGCATTAAAAGAATTTCTAACAAGTCAAAGTTCCTTCGACGGCTGAAGATCAGACACCTGAGAGCCATCAGTCACATTACTGAAAGGAGTTTGGTGTCATGGACAGAGTTCTGGACTTAGAGCTTTAAGTCTCACCTGTGATACACTTCATCTGTGGGATCCTTGCAAGTCATTTAACCTTTTTGTCAATCAATAAACAGGGATTAAGCACCTACTAAATGCCAGGCATTATACTGAGTGCTAGTAACATAAAAGAAACCATACATACATATACATATATACATATACACACATGCATACATACACACATACACACACATGTGCATGTGCATATATACAGACCTATACGTGCATACATATGTAAATGTATGTGTGCATACACATATCTGGACACATACATAAATATACACATATAGGAAATGTGGGATATGCATGTAAAATATCCATATATTATTATATGCCTATATATGCATAAATGGATATGAAAAGATTGGATATTAGTTGCCCTCAATATTAGTTTGCCCTTATAGGGTAAGACATACCCTATAACATGTTTCATTATTGAAAAAAATCCAGTTATGAAGTCATTTGGTGGTATTCACCTCTCTCCTAAAAGTAAACTCTAGAAATATTAATTGAAAATCACTATCAGTTGCTTTCTGGTTAATCAAAGTATTGCTGTAGCAAGCTGAGCCCATCAAATTCTTTGGAGAGCGCCGGTTTAGTCTAGAGTTTGACATCAGGTTGGACTAGGTGACCTTTGTAGGTCCCGTACTATCCTCTAATTCTGTGATTCAGCATCTTCTTTTAAATATGTAAGACACCTTTTTACATTCCTTCTGAATTTTTAAGCACCAGAGTTAGAGGGCATCTTATTTCATTAGTTTTGGATCAATAAAAAAGTGTTTATGAAAAAAAAATCACCATCCCACTTGAAGAAAGTGAACATAAAAGTGGAGATTAAATGTAATAAATGTTTTGAAGAACAAGAAATGGTTTGCATAGGGAAGTTTCAAAGAAATATTTACAGCCATCAGTTGGAACAATTCCAGTCACCCAATGGAACAATTTATTGACTTTATAAGTAGCTGATTATTAGCAGGTAATCAAAGCAGAAACTTCATTTGGCAATAATAATAACCTCCAGGAAATTTAAATGTCTTTGCCTGCCTTCAAACAAGTCTATGTATAGTTCATTTTCCTTCTAATGCTTATGTTTTCTATCATGATTATTTATAGTATCCATAACTAGTTTTTCTGAAGAATGAGAACTCAGTTTGAGTATTCTCTGAGACTGAACATGCCACGTATGACATAAAAATGAAAGCAAAGCTCCAAGAAAGATTACTTTGCATCTTTGAAGAACAGTTTCCATTAAAGCAGTTTATGAAAATTAATAAGTCTATGGGGATTTGGGAAGAGTGAATAATTTTAGGATTATGGCAACAGGCAACTGTCTCAGAAGGAAACAGAGAGATTATGCTATTTTGTATTTATGCACCAAATAGCTACTTAATACTTCACAATTTCCACCCTCGGAGATTACAGATTTTTCTTCTCTTCCTTTTCAAAGCCTGGATCTCTGATTCCCGATGTTTGCCTAGTTTGATTAGAACAAAGGGTTGCAATCCAGTAGAATGGGAAGCAGATACTGAGACCATTGTTTTATGTCCTATGGTGGATTTGCCTTGTTAACTGGATTTTCTGTAGCATTATAGCTCCCTAATCTTTGCTACAAACATTTATAAAATCACATCCCCGCACCTTTGTTTTCTTGTTGTAGCTGAGTCCCAGTAAACTTGTCTGAAAGATTGGCTGGTAACAGCCACAAGCAGCTTTTAGCATAAAGCTTAGTATCATCTCTGTCTCAAATGTGCATCCTATCCCAGGGATTTTCAATCTTTTTTTGTGTCATATTGTTTCTTTGGAAATCTTGAAGTCTATGGACCTGTTCTTAAAATAATGTTTTTAAATTCATAAAGTAACATATATAGCATTGCAAAGAAAATCAATTTTTGAAATGCAGTTGTGTATGTATGGATAAATATGTGTGTGTGTGCTTATAAGTATATATGTATGTATATACATTTCGGAGACGCTGTTTAGGAACCTTTGACCTAAGAAGACAGAAGAAGCAAAAAAAAAAAAAGTGAATGAACAATTAATAGGGTGGGAAGAAGAATTAAATTTCACTATGGAATATTTTTTGCAGACTAACAGAAAAATCCAAAAATTCCACTCAACTTGATGAATCCTATGTAATAGCTGGAAACTGCCATTTACCAGAAAATGATTTAGCTTAGTGAAATGTATTTTACAGTTAATCCTTTAATATCTGTTTTACATATACCCTCCCCACTGTTAATATGGAATGATATTGTAAGCTGGTAATTTTGTGTCTTAGATTTCAAATAGCTATTAGAAATGAGCATAAACAACAGTCTTCAACTACTTGTTTATGCTACCATGAAGTTCCTTACCATGGGGTAAAGCAACAGCAGATTGGGGAGGGGGGGTGGATGTGCTTTGGGGATAAAGCTACAGGAGAATGAGGATGCAAATCTGTGTTAATGAAGCCTATGAGGCAAATTCATTTTACCACAGCTTCAAGTTAGATTGTGAGGAACTGTAAGGTAATAAATCTGGAAGGTTGATAATGTTCAGCAACTTTGGACTAAATATCATGGGAGGTGAGACTGCAGGCAGTCACTACATATTCAGAGCAGAAATTACTTTTTGTGTAAAAGACCCCCACAAGTTTTATGAAATGAATGGAGACTACTTGGCCAACTCAGATCAAGATGTTAAAGAGTAACAAATAGGTTATATGCCATGGTAGTAATATTTAAACAAACATTTGCATCACTTCCACCTTTTTGATAAGTAAGGCTGCTCTGGTGGTATATAATCAAACACCTAGGGGCATGTGCGTGTGTGTGCTTGTGTGCATGTGTGTATTCATGTGTATGTGTGTGTACATGTGTGTATTCATGTGTGTATTCATGTGTGTGTGTGTGTATGTGTGTGTGTAGTGGAAAGAACCTTGAACTTGGGCTCACCTGCCCAGCTTTGTTTCTTGCTACCTATGTAAACCTTGGGCAAATCAGTCTCTAAATTACTTGTGATAATGCATTTTGCCATAAAAATCCATATGTATATGAATATAAATGAATGAATACATGTACATGTGTGTATATACATATGTGCGTGTTTATATATATATATATATATATATATATATATGTCTTATTATGATCTGTGAGATCTATTCCAGCTCTAATAATCAAGGATTCTAACCATGATTCTCTAAGGACCAATGATTTTATGAGGATAGTGAACTTTGTTCTGCTACCAAACACCACAATCTATCTGCCATTTAGCAGATCGGTTACTTTCTTCAAACGTAAAATGAAGGGGATTGGACTAGATGGCCCCTGAGATCTCTTCCTTTTCTTGATTGAAGGCAAGAACTATTAACATTTTTTAAGTTTTCAAAAACTGTATTCTAATATAATTGGATGCCTTTGTAATCCTGTGTATTTTATTTGATACATTTTAAAGCATTATTCTGAGAAGGAGTCCATAGGCTTTACCACAATGTCATTAGTGTCTATGACACACAAAAAAATGTTAAGAAACCTTGATCTAGGAAGTTGCCTGAGAAAAATAAAGGTTAAATGATGTGCCCATGGACACATTGCTCTTATCGGGGTAGAATTTAAAGTCAGCTTTTCCTGATTCCCAGACTAGAACTTAATCTATTAATCTATACTGCCTTTAGGATCAGATACTTTGCTTATAATAATTCTTTTAAGGATGTTTTTTTAAAAAGTGTCTATTATGAAAATTCTGAATAACTTGATGGCTATACAAAACACAGACAAGGTATTTCCCAACTTTGTAAATATCACCTTTTAGTAGTTAGTAGTTTTAGTGTCTCCTTGTTGTGTTTATCTGCACAAAATTATACTTTTTTATCATGGAGGCACCATGATTTTGTGAGGAGAGTGCCAGACTTGGAGAGAGCTATGCTGGTAAATGTTTTAGAACTGATTCTGGGGTTGGGGAAAAGAATGCATTTGTTATATACTTTTAAGTGCATTATTAACAATTTCCCTATCACTTTCTTAAGTCTAGACAGTCAATAAAACAGTAAATCAAGGTATGATTTGTAGTATTTGCTGATAAACGCCCACACTGAAAATGCAACATCCGGCTCCTTCCAGCTGCCTCCTGAATACCTCTGACTTGTAGTGGGACATGCCTCAGATATTGACGATGTAAACCTGGGCAAGTCACCTGATTTCTCCCAGTCTGTTTCCTTATCTGTCAAAAGGATATGATAGTATCACTAATCTTTTAGAGAATTGCTGGGAGAATCAAACAAATATGAAAAGTGTTTTGCAAACCTCAAAGTGCTATATAAATATAAACGATTTTAATCAGCATTGATGAGATGTGGTCCCATTTGAAAGCATACAGATCTATGTCTTTTGGACTGCTAAGTATGAGTGTGAAAATGCTTATAAGGAATGGGATCATCTCCTTCAAAATGTAGGGTTTAACCCCTAGGTGTAGGGTTAAAGGTACATTATGCTGAGCCCTATTCCTCACTGTTAGGAAAAGGAGCTCAGGTAGCAGCCCCTCCTCCCCCCAAATCCCATATATTTCTGTAATATACAAAAAGAACAAAAACAATTCTTTTAGAGGCCATCTAGTCCAAAAATCTCTCATTTTGTAGGTGAAGATAACTGAGGTCAGAGAGATTGTGACTTGCTCATGGTTATACAGTTAGAAAGCAGAAGGAGTTAAATTCAGCTTCTTCTGACCCCAACAACAAGGCTCTTTCCATTGAATGACACTGTGCCCTTCCCTCATCAGGCTCCCATCTCAGGACAAATATCACTGTTCACGAAGATTAACATGATGATTTGCCTTTGGCAAACTGTGAAATTCAACAACTACACTCAGCAAACACTTATAAAAGGCATTGTTGGCAGAGCTTGTCTTCCATGACCCCTTTCTTCATTGTCTATGCCCTTTTCTCAATTCCTAATCTTCAGGCACCTATGACCATCCTATTCTCTTGTGATTCTAGTGCTGCTGAAGAAAGAACATGACTAAGCAAGGGAGTTTGTTAATGTATTACCTGTCTTTGGGGCGTGTAGACTATTAATTTCATCTCTTAATTGTGCAATGAAAGGTTTCATTCTCTGTTGAAATGACCGAAAAACTTCAGGCATGTATATGGAGAAGGGGGCATCTGGGTGGTGCAGTAGGTAGGGTTCTGGGCCTGAAGTCAGGGAGACTCATCTTCATTAGTTCAAATCCAGCCTCAGATACTAACTAGCTGTGTGACCCTGGGCAAGTCACTTAGTCTTTTTTGCCTCAGTTTTCTCATCTATAAAATGAGCTGGAGAAGGAAATGTTAAACCACTCCAGCATCTTTGCCAAGAAAACCCCAAATGGGGTCACAAAGGGTCAGACATGACTGAAAAGGAATGAATGAAAGGTAGTCAGAGACTAGGGCAGGCTATAAAGGACTTTAGATGCCATTTCTGAGAACAATTAGAAAATGCATTAATTGCACGTTCCCTTTTTATTTGATTTCTTTTAATTTACTTAAACAAAAACAAAATTGTAAGTACCTACTCTCTGCAGGGAATTCCTATTAGAAAGTTGGCAAGTAGAAAAAATGTAGATAAAGGGCTTCTAACTTTATTCAACTTTGAGCCTAGTAAGAGGGCTTGACATTTGTACAAATGAGTAGAGCAATATATAAATACATAAGAGAGGGGAAGACAAAACGCTGTGTGATGCTGCAACAGGACTTTCTATTTATGAAACATTTCATATACTCAGTGGAGCCTCCCAACTATCCAGGGGCTAGACTTAGCCTCAGAAGTAGCTGCCTCTCTCACATGTAGGATGTGTGACTTTTGCCATGTCACTTACCCTGTCAAGATCCCATGCAACTCCAAGTTATAGTGGAAAGGCCAGTCTGCATTTGTAGAGGTAGTTTACTTATTAGAGATTCCCTATGCTAATAGAATCACAGTTCTTCAATCTCCAAAACAAGCCAGTGAAGTATCACGGGCATTGTCATCACCACTGTATGAATGAGAAAACAGACTAACAGGTGAAGTAATTTGCTCAGCTTGCATGAGAGGCAGAATTTGAACATAGATCTTCTTGACCCCAAGTCCAGCACTACACCCAAGATACTAGGCTGCCTTTCAAGATTAAGAAGGTTTCTCTGTAGTAAGAAAATGCAAGGCATCTCAGACATGCTTGTGAAATAAAAATATACCCAGTGATTGTTTGTATTCAGGGCACCAGGCTTTTCCTTGAACAATTTCATTGGGGAAGACAGTGTCAAGGAAAGCACAATTCATGGATTTGCTAAATTATTCTTTTCTACTGCAGACATTAGAGTTGCACTTTGTAGCTGTAATATATGTGCATGCACTCTTTCTCTGTCTCTCTCTCTCCCTCTCTCCCTCTCTCCCTTTTTTACACACACACACACACACACACACACACACACACACACACAAATTTCTTTTGTCAGTTTGAGTCAAGATTAGAGGTTTAATCCAGTTTATTTGGAGAAAGCTTTTGTGTAGTATTTGTTAGTGTTATTTTAGCTTTTACCTGTTTCCTTGAGGCACTAAAATTATGACTGGCTATCAGTTTTTATAGATGTTGAGGTCCCAGTGGGAGGGAACATGTTAATTCACTGTACAGATCTCCTGGGAAACACTCTAGTTAAACCATGAGAACCATACGTGCCTATGTAGGACCAAAGTTTTCCCAGGGCACAAAGTAGTGAATTGGTGTGTGGGACTAAAATATGTACTGTCTAGCCATTGTGCTTCTTTCATGTTCAAGTTATCAGCCCTTGACCCACAAAAAAGGGATTAAAAAAGGGAAGCTTAGGCCAAGCTTCATAGCAGGCACTGGGCAGTGAAGCTGTCACTCACAAAGCCTCCAACGCTAGCTTGTGCTTGAGCAGGGATGTCTTAAAATATGGCAGTTTGCACCCTTTGACCAGTCAGCACATCTGGAAAATCCCAAGATCTGACTCAGGCTCATGAAGCATTTGGCTTTATCCGTATCTATTTTTCTAGCTATGACTAACATGATGAGGGAGAGAGTAGGGACATGCACATTTACCTACTTTTAACCATTATTTATGCAAAGAGGCACTTAGCATCATTCCATCCCCCTTAAATTTGAGTATTTGGGGGAAGACAAG
This sequence comes from Pseudocheirus occidentalis, assembly GCA_028646575.1. NCBI lineage: Eukaryota > Metazoa > Chordata > Mammalia > Diprotodontia > Pseudocheiridae > Pseudocheirus > Pseudocheirus occidentalis. The sequence goes on from CM053596.1 coordinate 215,087,198, forward strand.
GGAAGAGATATTATAACTGTGGAGCGCATTAGAAGATAAAGAGTCCTGAAATTTCAACTACATTGAAATTATGCCTGTCAGGCCTGCATTCTGTGCAGAGGCATGCTGTGTGCTAGATACCAGAGAAAAGATCAGCTGACCAGGGCTAGGACACACAGCTAATGATGGCAAAATAAACAAACAAAGCACGGTAAGTAAAATACAGATGTGTAGATGAAAAGTTACAGGCATCTCAGAGGGAAAAGGTCACCCTAGCTCAGTCACTTATTAGTCATTAGTCAGTGAAAGTAATTTAACCTTTCTAGAGAGATAAAAAGCATTGAATAAATTCTTAACATATGCCAGATATTGTGCTAAATTCTGGAGATACCTCTAATAATAAACAAGACTCTCCCTACCTTCAAGGTACTTACATTCTAATGGAAGAAGACAAAATACAAATGGGTACTAGGAATCAGAAGGGGGCAAGGAGGAAAAAGGTACTTCATCAGGGGCATGACTGGAAGACTCTAATAAATTTCATAGTTCTTGGTTCCAAGCTAGATAAGAAAAAAAAAAAAAGTCTAACCTCTCTGAGGTTCACTTTCCTTATTTAGAAAATAGTTATAATACTACTTCCCCCATCTACATCATAAGGTATTTGTGAGGATCAAAAGACATGATATATGTAGAGGGGTTTTGTTAACCATACATCCTATAAGCTTATAATAATACATCATTATCTATCTCTCCCCTTACCCCTGTAAGGGGGAATGAAGGAGAAGCTAGGAAACCTAGAAAAAGGTTTCTTTTGAATAAAAACTCCTTGAGGCATTTGATAAATGTTTATTGAGTCAAACTGAATTGTTGTGTTCCTTTTGTGTTCACTGTACCAATTACCTTGGCAATTAGTTGATAAGAAGGAAAAGGAGGAGGTGGAGGAGGAGGAAGATGGAATTCTGGGAGTCTCTGGAGCTTATGAAACTCTTCAGGTCAGGATTACTTGGTGCCTGGCCCTTCTACCACATTTTAGCTCCTACTGGGAAAAGGAGGGAAGAATGTATGTACACTGGGAGTGGGGTGTTACCTAGTAAGTGGATGAATGAATGCAAGAGAAATAATTTCTTCATCTTTTACTATATACTGTGGGAGATGCTGGGGATACAAAACCCAAAAGGAGATAGTCATTCCTCTCAGGAAACTTACATTCTAATAGGGAAGAAAATACAGATGATGGACAGAGAAAGGAGTTTAGGTCTGAAAAATCACATGGTTATGAGTGAAGCCATTGGGAAGTTGGATGCATTTTATTCAGGGTAAGAGCAGAAAAGAATTGTGGAACTTATGGCAGTCTTCCAGTCAGGCCCCTGATAAAGTACTTTTTTCCTCCTTAGCCCTTTATGATTCCTAGCATCCCTTTGTGTGTTGTCTTCTTCCATTAGAATGTAAGCACCTTGAAGGCAGGGAGTACCTTGTTTATTTTTATATGTATCTCCAGAATACAGCACAATGTCTGGCATATGTGAAGAATGTATTCAATGCTTTATCTGTCTAGAAAGCAAGCTTGTTTGGGTGGCAAAATGCCCCAACTAGGACAGCTTTTCTGATGGCTGGCTAGGATATGCTACATAGAATGAGTTAGGTGGCTTTGTGATTACTCACCTGTCACTCGGACAGTTCAACCCCCAAAATTAAAAAAAAAATGAGTGGTTTTTATCAGGGAACTTGATCTCTGCTCTAGTCTTAGGTCTTTAGGTAAAAAGAACGTGAATTCCCAAGTTTTTGTATTCATTTAAAAAAATTCTATTCATAGTTAAAAGATGTGAACCAGGTGACAGAGGCTCTCCGACTAGTTTCAAACTCAAGCAAATATTGAAACAGAGTCTTTGTGGAATGAATTTACATTGTACTTCTTGGCACTTCCTTAGACATCATGGATCTTTACCAGGTGGCTAATAGATAGCTTTTCAGAGCTCTGTATGAAACTTTAGGCTTGAAGTCACAGCCCATGGGGAAAGTGTTTCATCCTTGAACCTTCATTCATTCACTTATGTATGTATTCATATGTGTGTGTGTGTGTGTGTGTGTGTGTGTGTGTGTAGTCCTTTATTTATTTATTTACTGGTGATGATGTTTCTAAATCTGAAATTTTATGATTCTGTCATTTCCCTTCTCCCCTCAGTCTCTTGCCTATTCCATTGTCGTGTCTTATCATCTTAGTCTGGTCATTTCTTCTCTCTGACCCTCAGTTTCTTTTTCTGTAAAACGAAAGGGTTAAAGCAGAAAGTCTCCAGCGTGCATACCAGTTCTAAAGTCTTATTTCTTCATACAGTTTACAAGACAATGCTGCAGAGCAGAGATCCTCACAACCTTTAAGAGCCAGCATTTAAACTCAAACAGGAGGGGAAAAAAACCCTGGTTGTGGTTAAGTTGTTCCATGTGCTTTGCTCTGCATTCTGGGAGAGGACAAGCCATCAGTACATGGGACTCTCTTTGTAACCTCAGTGCTGAGCACAGTGCATGGAACACAGTAGGCATTTGATAAATGCTTATTAAAGTCTTGACTTAGGACACATATTTCAGAGCAGGGACTGCAGTTTAGTTCCAATTAGATTATCTCAAAACTGAATTCCCTGAAGTAGTCACATATATTTACATATATATTATTTGAAGGTTGTATTAGGTAAAATTTGGCAATTGTCTCAGTCTCCTGAAAATCTGCGGTGTGAATGTGGATAATGTGGCCACCGCTGTGTGCACTAATCGTGACCTACCTATAGCATAGGTAGGGTGACTCGCCCAGGAAGGACCTCCTATTCTTGCCTGCCAGATTAAAAAAAAAAGAATAATCCTTGGTTTTGCTGTTGCTGTTGTTCAGTTGTGCCCCACCCTTCATGACCCCATTTGGGGTTTTCTTGGCAAAGGTATTGGAGTGATTTATTGTTCATTTTACAGATGAGGAAACTGAGGTAAGCAGGACTAAGTGATTTTTACCCAGTAAGTAAGGGAGACCAGATTTGAAGTCACAAGGATGAATCTTTGACTTCAGGCCTGGCCCTCTATCCACTGCACCGCCTATCTGCCTGCTACTTTTCCAAACCTAGGCTATATTACTCCTTTTCATTGACTCTATTACTTCTACAAACTGGCCTTTTCATTGTTCTTCAAATGCCATATTCCTTCTCCCCAGTCTGTGTCTTTGTGTATAGGCTGTCCCTCCGTTTGAAATGTACTTATTCATCCTCTCTGCCTTTTAGAATCTCTAGTGCCCATAGGGACTCACAGGGCCACCTTTTACTCAAAGCTTTTCCTTAGTCCCACAGCTATCAGTGACTCCTTCCAAATTACCAGAATGTCTTTTGTAAATTTGCTTCTCCCACTGAATGTAAGCTATTTGAGAACTTTTTTTTGTCTCTATAATACCCAATATTTAACACAGTACCTGGGACATAGGTGCTTAATAAATGCTGGCTGATCGATTGAAGGTCTTAGCTATGGGGACTAGAACAAGCTGCTTATAAAGACTTTCAATGACACAAATGGAGAAGCAGCTGATCCATTCAGGATGTTCTCCAATTTTGCCAGGGTAAGAAGAGCTAAAAGACCACTAACCTCTCAGGGAAGATTAAAAATGATTTCAATTGAGACTAGAAAAATAGTTAGATTCAGTTAAAGGTAATCATTTGTAAAAGCTGAGTTAAAATGTGCAAGTGCCACATTGTACTTGGAAGTTTATAGTTCTTTTTAACTATTTATTCATTGTACCTCTTGGTATGGCCAGAAATTTCACTTGGATACTTCAGTTGTTGATTTAGAGAAAAAGCAACACTAAACAAATTGTGCTACTCAGCCGGTGGCAGATGGTACAATGGAAAGAATACTGATTCATAACACTTGGGTTCAAATCCTACCTCGATTCTTACTATAAGTGTGACTTTGGCCAAGTCACTTAATATCTCTAAGGTCAGTTTCCTTCACTGTAAAATGAAGGAGTTGAATTTGATGACCTCTGAGATAACTCACTTTTCCCCAACTACGATTCTATGATCAAAACTCATTGGTCATTTATTACACTGCAATCCAACATATAGACCTGTGGAACTAATGGTTGAAGTGTAGGTATCATGTCCAGGAGTATATGAGCAGTCTCCACATGGACTAAATGGCCTGTTACTTCTCTCCCAACTCTAAATTTATAATCTTGTAACTTGTTTTTGAAAACCAACAGCACTAAGAGATAAGAAAAATAACACCACATTCACCTTTATTTTCATTAAAGTACAGTTGAAGTTAAGTCAAAAAGTTTTTATTATGCACCTACTCTGGGCCAAACCCCATACTGAGTTCTGGAGATGCAAAGAAAGACAAAAACACAATCCCTCCTCTCAAGGAGCTTACACTCTAAAAGGGGAGACAACATGCAAATGACCTTGAAACAAGAAGAAGAATAGCTAACATTTGAATAGCACTTAGCTGTGCTAGGCGCCTTGTAATCAGTATCTTACTTGATCCAACAAGATGTAGACTAGATAAATTGCAAATAATCTCAGGGATAGGGGTATTGCACTAGCCTTAAAAGAGAATGAGGAAAGGTGTTGTACAGATGTTTTTAACATTTAAAGGAAGCCAGGGAAGCCAGGAAGGAGACAGGAGAGAGAGCATTCCATGCACAGAGGATATTCAAAGATAATGCTTTAAGTTGGGAGTCTCTTAGAAAGAGCCAAGAGTTGTTTTGTTTTGTTTTTTATTCTGACTCTGAACAAAAAACATGAAGGTAGAAACACAATGATTTCCCTCAAAGTTTGCACAAGCAGTGAACAAAGAAGGCTACAGAAGTCCAGGAGAAATAACATATTTTGTTTGACAGCTAAAAAAAAAAAAACCAAAAAACTATAGGTAGTTCAGCAAAACAATGACTCAATTAGAAAGCACTTGTCAAAGTACCAGTTAAAGAAATTAATGTTAAAATGGAAATCTTGAGTTGCCTCAGGATCTTTTCTATTACCAAGATAACTAGCCTGAATCTAAATGAAATCTTTCTCTCCTCTCCACCCCCCCTCCACATCAAAACCAGCCGAGTAGAAAGCAGAACATTCCCAAAGTTCTTAAGAAATGACAGGCAAATGAGTTTAAACTTAGCTCTTAGTTCATCTAACCTGTGCCCCCAGAACAAATACTTTTCTGTACTTGCCTGTAGATCTTGCTGTGTTTCACACAGTTCTGAACGTTCCCAACTCATGCTCACCTCAATTATGTGTCTGATTGGCATAAGTGAGGAATTTCCAAAGTGATTTCTAAAGCTCCTTCCTCAACACTCCCCCAACCCTACACCCCCTTCCTCAGGCTGCTGGATTTTGAGTATAGATTTTAGGAACAATGTTTAATTCGCCTACTGTAGGTTTTCTACTTGACTGTGGAGGTTTAACAAAATATTGTATTATACATACTTAACTGCTCCCATGTCTTCCATGTCCATGCATCCATTGTCTCCTTTCTTTAACTGAGCTATACCTTTCAGATAATTTGTTTTATAAATTCATTTGGATTTTCCACTGTGCCCAATAGTGTGACCATGGCATTGTAGAAGATACACTGGACTGGATGACTGGAGACCTGTATTCTAGTTTTCGCTGTGTCACTAAAAAGCTTTCATAAGTCATTTAACTTTTTTGGGCCTTAACTGTTCTCATTTATTAAATGATAGGGCTGGATGAGATGATTTCTTAGACCCAACAATAGTGTTTTGTAAATTTCATCTCCATATTTCAAAATAAAATGACTCATTTTTGAAATATCAAATTATAAGAATCCTCACGTGGCAGTATTTTACTGTAAGGAATTGTTGATTGAATAAATATGTGACTGGATTTTTGTGCAGAGAACCTTGGTTCAAAATCTGGTTCTGCCCCTTACTAGAATACTTTGAGCGAGTCACACTTATCGTCTCTGAGACTCTCTTTCCTCACCTGTGAGATGAGGCGTTGGAATAAATTATCTCTAAGTTTATATGATCTTGTGATCCCTTCTAATAACTAGAAAGCTGCAGTCAATGGGTATGTAATCCAATGGTCTTGAATAGGAATTCTTAACCTTTTTTTGTTATGAACCCATTTGACAGTTTGGTGAAGTATATGTACCCCTTTCTCAAAACAATGTTTTTAAATGCATTTATTAAATGCATCAAGATTACAGAGGAAGCTAATTAAATTGCTATAAAGATGGATTTTTTCCCCTGTTCCTAGACCTCTCTGAAATATATTCACAGGCATAAGGTTACTAAACCTTGGTCTAGATAGTAAGTTAACTAATGAGCTTATGGAGAATCTCCCCAACAGAGCCTAGTAAAGTGTTTCATGGGGTTATAGATACATATCAGGTACTTAATAGAATGCGGATTGCCTGATTAATCAGAATGCAACCCCCTGAGGGCAGAAATCACTTCTCCTGCTCTCTTTTATTATACAGCAATTCTGAGAGTGACTCTCCTTGTGCTTGTTTAATAAAATGTTCATGGAATTCAGTAATCTGTAGCAGATGAGGGCATTCTGTGTATGTACCACCCAACAAGGAAAACCTGTCATCTTGGGAAAGTTGCTTTGAAACCCCAGTTGAGATGGAGGTACTCTTGACTGAAGATTTATAAGGTTTCCTTAAAACGATTTTGACAACCCAAGCTTTCTGCAGAGGAAGAAAGGAAGTTGGGACTGTCCTAAGGCTACTAAACACACTCAGGGCATTGTAAAGATTGATATGAGAGGTGACTGTTAAAGTTGACAAGGAAAATAATTATACCATGGAATAGTGGATAGGTGGATATTTTTTTAAAAAGGATTAGCTCTAAAAATTTCAGACAGTAACATCTCTGAATTGAGATTAGGTCATGATGGACATATTTTTAAAAAGGTCTTTAGAAAAATAGTGAGAAGGCAAACTTGCTTCTTGTCATTTCAGCAGGTTGAGTGAATGTCAGATGTTATGGTTTTTCTTTACATCCCTGAAATGGAAATGATGGCATAATTAATTAAACATTGCCTTTTATCCAAAAAGAATTTTTGTACTCGGCTCAAATTTTGTGACAATCTAAGAAATGACCATATAACATTCAGTTATATAATATGCAGTTATCTAATATTCAGTTATATAATAAATTCTTAATGGAATTAAATGAAACAGTGTGAAATGTGAAACAAGGGTCTCCCACAGTCCTCTCTTGATGGCGTCTGGAAGGATGGGTAAAAACTCCCTCCTCTGAGTAAGCCAGAATTTATAATGTATAATACATGAACAATATACAGTCTGGGGAAAATCATTTGACGATTAAAGCTTCCAACTAAAAAATTATCTAAATCATTTTCACAGATATTTTAAAAATCTTCCATGTACTTCTTTTCAGTATCTTCAGCACATCCAAAGCCTCTGCCTTTCCATCTAATTATTCAGAAATTATTCACAAACAGTCCCCATATCAATCGATAAGCATTTATTAAGTGCTTCCTGTGTCCCAGATACTTAGCTAAACTGAGGGCATATGAAAACAAAAATAGTCATTTCCCTCAAATAACTTACATTGTTAATATAATATATTATATATAAATATTGGTATATACAGGGTATATGCAGAATAAATACAAGGAAGCTTTGGGTCAGAGGGCATTAGCAATTAGGGAGAAAAAAGTGGATCCACATAGAAGGAGCTCCACGACTCTTAAAGAAAACTGACTATTTCAAGTACCAGTGAAGGCCAAGGACCACATGTGGCAAACAGCTAGTGGACCCGGAAGGCTAGAGTACAAACTATGTAGAAGGGAACAATATATAAGAAGTCTAGAAATGTACTAAGGGTCCATCTGATGAAGAACCTTAAATGCTAACTGGAGATTATATTTGATGTACTGAGGAATTGCCAGAGTTCATGAATTAGTGAGGTAACTGATATGATCATAGCTGTGCTTTAGGGGAAACCTTTTTGGTGTCTGTAGAGATGATGGAATGGGAAGAGACTTGGAACAGGGAAACCAGACAAGACATTATTGCAGTAGATGAGTGAAGAGGTGATGAAGTCCTGAACTAAGGTGATGGCTTTGTAAATGGAGGGAAAGAGACATATTCAAGTGATAATATGGAGAGAGATGAAAAGATTTGGCAACTGAATAGATCTGTGGAGAAGGAAAAGTTAAGGGTTACCTCAAGGATGTGAACCTAGGTAACTGGAAGCATGATCTATAAAAAGCAATCTATGTACAGGAAAAATAGGAAATAATTTACAGAGGGAAGGCACTAGAATTAAGAAGAGTTGCAGAAGGCTTTCTGTAGAAGAAGATGAGATTTTAATTGGGATATAAAGAAAGAAGAGGGGATCAGTAGTCAGGGCAGAGAAGGGTGTGTAGATGATAGCAAGACATAATGCGTAGAGCCAAGACAGGAAGTGTCTTGATTGTGGAACAACCAGGCGGCCAGTGTCACTGGATCAAAGAGTGTATGTTGGTAAAGTGTAAAAAGACTAGAAAAGTAGGAGGTGGCTAACTTCCAACTATACCATACTGCCTCTATTTCCTCCTCAAAACTTAGGAAGGGAAAATATAGGAATAAGTGCAGCAACCACAAAACTCTTCATTTGATTTCTCTATATAGATGCTAAAAGCCCTGGTTTTTCTTCATTATTGCAGAAAAGGCTACCCAAATTCTCCAAATAATGGTCTGCCCTCCACCTTACCTTGTATTATTGAATGGAATCTCAGTGTCCCATCATGTTCAGCAGAACAAAAATGCCACATTTTATTGTTGATTCTACATAATTTGGTATCATTCATCACCACTGATCATTTACTGAGTGCCAAAATTTTTCTAAATACCGTCTTCATTGTAGTTCAATGGAAAGAAAACTAATGCTCTAGCCCAAGAATCTGGGCTCAAATTCTGCCTCTATGATGAGGGACTTAATGTATGCCCTTCTCTGGACCTTAATTTTCTCATCTGTAAAAAGAAGGTAGAACAGGTAAACTTTAAGTTCCCTTCTAGCTTCAAATCTGTGACCCTATGATTTTAAATGATGTAAATAAGATAAAAAACAAAGGTGTCCTAAGGCTTCCTATTAAACTATATTCCCATGTAGTATATACTTTGAGCACTTTGAGGATCTGATGAGCAGAATTCAGTTCAATTCAATGAGAAAAATAGGTGTTAAGACACAGTAGTTAATGACTATAGTAATCTACTGTTTGAGAAACCCAAAGACTCCAGCTTCTGGGATAAGAACCCGCTATTTGACAAAAACTGCTGGGAAAACTGAAAAATAGTATGGCAGAAACTGGGTCTAGACCAATATCTTACACCATATACCAAAATAAAGTCTAAACAGGTTCACAATCTAGATATAAAGGCTGATAATGTAAGGAGTCTAGGAGAGCAAGGAATAGTTTATCTGTCAGATTTATGAAGAAGGGAAGAATTTATGATCAAACAGATAGAGAACATTACAAAATGCAAAGTAGATAATTTTGATTACATTAAACTGAAAAGTTTTGGGGTAAACAAAGCCAATGTAACCAAGATTAGGAGGGAAGCAGAAAACTGGGAAAGAGTTTTTGCAATCGGTGTCTCTGATAAAGGCCTCATTTCTAAAATATATCGAGAACTGAGTCAAATATATAATACAAGTCATTCCCTAACTGATAACTGGTCAAAGGATATGAACAAGCAGCTTTCAGAGGAAGAAATTAAAGATATCTATAATCATATGAAAGGTTCTTTAAATCACTATTGATTAGAGAAATGCAAATCAAAACAACTCTGAGGTACCACATCTCTCTGGTCAGATCAGCTAACATGACAAAGCAGGAAAATGATAAATGCTGGCAAAGATGTGGGAAAGTTGGAACACTAATGCATGGTTGGTGGAGCTGTGAACTGATCCAACCATTCTGGAGAACAATTTGAAACTATTCCCAAAGGGCTATAAAAATGTGCATAGCCCCAACAATCCCACTTCTAGGTCTGTATCCCAAAGAAATACAGGTGGGAGGAGGACCCGTATGTAAAAAATATTTATAGCAGCTTTTTTGGGGGAGGAGGCAAAGAATTGGAAACCAAGGGGATGCCTATCAATTGGGGAATGGCTAAACAAATTGTGGTATATGAAGGTAATGGAATACTATTGTGCTTTAAGAAATGAGGAGCAGAAGGACTTCATAATAACCTGGAAACACTTATAGAAACTGATGCTGAGTGAGGGGAGCAGAACCTGAAGAACTTTGTACATAAATACAGACAAAACCCAGCTGTGATGACGGACTTTGATAGACTGTGTTCATCTCAGCAATGGAAGGCTATAAGACAACTCCAAAAGACTCATGATGGAAAGGGATCTCCACATCTAGAGAAAGAACTAGTTTATGATTAGTTTATGTAAATTAAATTAGTTTGTGGTATAGCTGGAAGAACAGTAGATTACTTTCTCCACATCTAGAGAAAGAGTCTAAATGCAAATTGAAGCAAACTACGTGATCTCTCTTTTTTATTTTATTTTGTTCCTTCTTTCTCATTGCTCACTCCATTGGTTATAATCTTTCTTTACAATTAGATTAATGTGAAGGTATTTGCAGAACCTATGTCAGATTGCATGTCGCCATGGAGGGGAGGGGGGAAGAGAAGGGGGAGAAAATTTATAACTCAAAAGCTGGTGTAACTAAATGATGTAAACTAAAATTAAATAAATTTTTAAAGGAAAAGAAAAATATGTGTTTATCAGCTGCTGGTACTTCTCCAGGGATTCAGGAAAAAGAAGTCTCATCTCCCCCAACAAGGCCACTACTTCTTTCTGAGAAAGAAAAAAAAAATCATGTCTATGGTTCTAATCTCTGGGGAGAAGAGTCTTCAGTCACTCCCTTTCTGAGAAACTCATGATATTTTCATCCCTGCAAGATCAAGGACAATGAGTCCTCCACTTCATTGCATTGAGGGGGACATTTTTCTGCTTTGAATCACAGACATGGAATTATGCAGAGAAAACAGAGCTGGAAGATTGATGTCAAATTAACTCATTTTATATCAGAGTGTGGTTTGGCACTGGCTGCACTGGCTTCAACAAGGTCCTAGAAGCTAAGATTTGTCTTTTGCATTGTTACAAGACCATGAAACAAGGACGTGTTTTTCTGTTACTATATAAACTCTGCTGCCAAGTGTCTTAACTATTTTCATAGATTTAGTCTTCTTTTTACTGAATCTGAGACCTAATCAATATGTAGAATTCTTATATATTAAAGTTATTATCAAAGAGACAAGCATACAAATTTCACAGATCATTCCCATCAGTGAAATTGTAACACCTATACTCCATTTATTCATGGAATACACATCGACCCATGTATTCTAAATGTATTTTAAAAAATACAAAGCACTTACATATATAAAAATATATAAATTCCTCTGAACAGCACTGTATGTGGTGTTTCTTTGAAAATGATGCAAAAACCAAAAAGCAATAATGTGCAATTCACCAAGCATTTCTTAATCACATACTATGTCATTAATGAATTCTAAGAGAAGAAGAGCAAATGATAAGGTCATGTGACAAGAGCAAGGGATGAAAAGTGGACAGCCAGAATGCCCTACTTTGATTCCAGAAGAAATCCAGGAAGACCTTCATCATATTGGATTAACTACCTATGAAAATCTTTTGGGAGACCTTGAACAAATCACACAGGATGGGCAAGTTTGGAGAGAGGAAAAGCCATGAATTAGGTAATGAATCTGTTGAGTTTAAGATACTATGAGAATATCCAAGTGGAGATGTCCCATAGACATTTCAGGGTGCAGGACTAGAAAGAATTCAGGTGAGATTTCAGGGCTACAAACATACATTTGAAGGACGTCAGTGATTGCTCAATTTGCAAGACAGGAACAGTTATGAAAAGGCCAAAGTGGAAAGATATGAGGAAAAAGCCATGTATTTTAGTCCTGTGCTTCCTAGGAGAGCCCTGCTTCTTCTTTGCATGTATCACTCCTCTTCATACACACACTGATATGTCCAAAGTGGTTGCCTTGCTTTTCTTCACATACCCTATTTTACCTACCATCTCTGTGCATTTGCCCACACTGCCCTTTATGCCTGCAGTTCACTTGCCTTCCTCTCTACTTCCTAGAATTCCTGGTTTTCTTCAGACATAAACTCAAAAAATATCTTTTATGTGAGGTTTGTCTCAATGCCTCAGGCTACTAGTACTTCTCCCTCTCCAAACTGCCTTGTAATACATACGTATATACATATATAAATACAGACAGACAGACAGACATATTTGTGTAGAGGCATATCCTCAGAAATATTGTGGATTTGGTTTCTGATCACCTCAATAAAGTGAATATTGCAATAAACCAAGTCACCCAATTTTTTTGGTTTCCCAGTACATATGAAAGTTATGTTTAACATATACTATAATCTATTAAGTGTATATTTTGTCTTTAAAAAACCAATGTCCATTCCTTAATTAAAAAATACTTTATTGCTAAAAAAAAATTCTGACCATCATCTGAGCCTTCAGCAAGTTGAAATCGTTCTGTTGATGGAGGGTCTTACCTCAGTGTTGACAGCTGCTGACTGATGAGGGTGGTGGTTGCTGAAAATTAAGGTGGCCATAGCAATTTCTTCAAATAAGACAATAATGAAGTTTGCTTCATAGATTGACTCTTTCTTTCACTTGAACACTTAGAGGCCATTGTAGAGTTATTAATTGGCCTAATTTCAACATTGTTGCATCTCTAAAAATAGAGAGACTAAAGAAGAAGGAGAGAGGTGAGGGAATGGCCAGTTGGAGCAGTCAGGAAACACACAATATTTATCCATGAAGACTGCTGTCTTATATGGAAGCAGTCCCAGGCTCCCCAAAACAAGTACATAGTGACATCGAAAATCACTGATGACCCATCACTGTAACAGACATAATAATAATGATAAAGTTTGAAATATTGTGCAAATTACAAAAATGTGATGCAGACATGATCTGAGCACGTGCTGCTGGAAAAAATTCAACAGACTTGTTCCATGCAGGGTTACCACAAACCTTCACACACACACACACACACACACACACACACACACACACACACACCTGCAAAGCAAAATAAAACAAAGTATACTGTACGTGTTATCTCCTCCTATCAAATGTATGATCTTGGAGAGCACAGATTGTTTAATTGATTATCTCTTTGCCCCCACTGTGTATCACAGGTGCTTAATAAATGCTTGTTGGTTAATTACTTGCTTACTCAGGGATGAGGATTTTCTCCTCTTTTTGAAATATTCCTGAAGTGAGCTACACATGTGTATGTCTCATTTGATATAGTCATAGGATGTTCCCATAGATGAGGCTGTGCTCCAAATTATGTTTTCTAAGATGGGAATGAAACAGGTACCAGTGATTTCCTAGCCAGCTGGATAGGAACAAGGAAAGCTGAGAAGGAAGCAAAGTGTATAATTGATCTCCAAAAGCCTATGAATCAGGTGTAAAAGCTATATTAAATAAAATTTCATGGAAAATTTTTTTTAAAACTCTAAAATAGCTAGTATTTCATACAGGGACCAGGAAATAATTCTACCCATACGGAGTTAGCTTTCACATTTCATTTTATAAGACACTGAAAAATGAAATTGGGTCTATAAAAACTTGATTTCTAAGGCCCCTTTTTACTCTAAAATCCTTCAAACAAACAAACATAAAGAATGAAAAAAATGGAACCTTAGAGGCAAATTCTAAAGAAAATAGGGTTATTTACTGTGGAGAGGTAACAATGAAGAGTGAGACATAACATTTTAGGAATTCAGTCAGGTTTAGTATAATGATACTTACCATATATCAGTAATGAGCTCCTCCAGGGTTAGAACAATTTTTGCTTTTCTCTGTATCCCTAGGACTTATTACAGGGCCTATCATATAGTAGGTGTTTAGTAAATGATTGTTGATTGATTCTCTATCTCCACAGAAAGACTTAACAAAAATTAATGAATGTTGTTAAAACAAAATTTAGTACAGGCCATTCAGGAGTTGTCGTACGTTTTCCTACTTCAATAACTTTTGCTTATTTTAATACTTTCCATTTCTTCAGAAACAAGTCCTCAGTGGACCCAGTGAATATATCTCAAAAGTCTTGTACCACTTACTAAATAATCTTCATGAGTTACTGCGGCTGAAAAATTCAGGACCCTTAAGCCAACCTTCTGATAGGTTGGCTGCCTGATGAGAGAAACACATAGTCCATTGCTGAATGTATGGCAGGACTTATCAAAGCTTATATTTTCCTTCCTGAAGCCTTTGAGAACTTACCTGGAGTTACCTTGTGCCATGGCAAGGCGATTGTATATTCATCTATAAAATTAAAAAAATTTACAGAGTCTGAAATGAATGAAATAACTTGTCATATAGCAAATTAATTAAAAAGTCAGGATTCAAACCCATGTCTGGTTCTAGTTTATAGAGATTTTTCAATTCTAAAAGTGTTAATAGTCCACTCAGATTGGAATCGAATCAACATCCATTTTGCTGAAGTATTAGAGATTTCTTTGTTAAGGTGATTACAGGAGAATTCATTAAATGTTGCATACCTGACATCATTCCTGTATCTTTTAGCTATGCTTACAGTGCATTTGGTTTTCAGACAGTTACTTGTGAGTAAAATTTATGAATTTTCATTGGCTAGGCCTATGATGTCTTGGACATAAGGAGATTCCAGGGAGGAACTTGCTTTACCAATGAAGATCAGACATTTTCTTTGCCTTTTATAGTCCAGAGTGACCTGTGGACCCTGAATAGGATGAGTGATTTGCCTCAAATCATCAAGCCAATTTATATCATAGGAAGAGTACTTGAACTCTGATATTTTTTACTTCTACGCCAACTGTTCTTTCTCCCCTTCAAGTTCAGTTTGTCTAATTTCTTTAAAATGAAGTTTTACAATACTAAGTTTAAAAAAAATACTTTATGTTGAATTGGATTTATTTATTATTAAACAGTAAGTTGAATTGGATAAAAAGATAAAACAAACCAATATTATAATGGAATATTTTAGTCTACTAACTCAGAAGAGGAAATGAAAGATGAATTCCAAGTACAGATGATAAAAATAGTCAGGATATAGCTGAGAACACTAGGGGAAGTGGAATTATTAACATTGAAGTGATAATGTCAATTTTTCAGTTATAAGCCTCTGTATGATCTCCTATAGGAAGAGTTTTTATGATTCCTAGCTTTTAGTGCTTTTTCTAGACTTTCTATATTATCATGCATTTATATGTTCCTTTATTGTACAGAACTATTAAAATATAAGCTCCTCAAAGGCATGCTTTTTCCTGTTATTGTGTCCATAGTGACTAGTAAAGTGCTTTATACATTATAGATGCTTAATGTTTTTTTGGAACTGATTAGTAGATTAGAAAACAACTTTAAAGTCGCTGGTATTGTCATCATTCTTGAGCATTCCAGTCTAGTCCAGAGCACACCAGAAGCAAAATGGGAGTGGAGAAGTATGTTGATTATTCACTCACTGTTGGCTGTGATTTTTGGCAGACTGTGGTAGGAACCGAAGGAAACTGCTGAGTAAAAAGCAAATAAATTATGATCTTTGACGTAACCTTTGATCTCTGAAATGACCCTAAAATTAATTAGTGTTACAAAACATATTAAATTGTCTGGATTGGAGCCAATTTGGAATTGAGCTATCTTAGTAAAGAAAAGGAAAGTCATGTAGAAGAGTGTGCGTGTACGGGAGAAGGAGAGGGATCAAGGGAAGGGAGGGAGGGAGGAAGGGAGAGAGACAGACAGAGACAGAGAAAGAGAAAGTTTATGTGTATGTATATGCGTGTTTGATAGATTGGTGGTGTCCAAAGTCACAGAAGTAGTGTCCAGGACAAACCAGACAGTAAATAGAATTTCTCTCTTTTTTTTTTTTAAAGTCATCAGTTTAGAAGAAGTTAGGCATACATCATGAGGTTTATTGTATTTGCAATTAAACAGATCAAATTTAATGTGTGCAGAAAGCCCTAGTAATTAGTATACAAATTAATATGGGGAAATGGCACTGGTTTAGCAGTCCTCCCAAGCAAAACTGAAGTAAGGAATTGAGTATGTAATCAAACAGCATGTGAATATTAATGCACAAAATCCTCTGAGTCCCCAACTCCCCGATGCAATTATTTTCTATTCACATTAATTGTTCCTAACAGATGACATTAATGACTTTGAGTTAAAAAGTGTCCAAGGGAAGATTTCACAAGATCAATGCTGTTTAGAAATACGGTCACTTTAATAATCATTTTGCTCAAGTTCTCACCACAGTTTAACTCAGCAAGGTTAAAATGATGGGGCGGGTGGGGGGGTAATGTTTAAATGTTTATATGAAACATTCATTTTAATGCCTTTCATTATGATCCCCTCAAATCCTTAAATAAATGTCTCCAAATATTTACATTTTTCTTAGTATTAATTTTCCAGCATATCATGTATGAGGGTGACTAGACTCTCTCAAACTGGATTCATTAGAATAGTTTTTTTGTTGGTTATTTTATTATCAAAAGTATTTTCTGCATTTGTGGCAAGTTTTCCAATTAGGAGACTCCATCTTCATGTAAAGGTTGGGCTTCTTGAGCTCTAAGGGCCCTTCTGCCTTAAGATTCTGTGATTCTTTAACACATGCAATTTAATCAGGCAATCACTTTCTCTTTCTACAGTTTTGCTGTCCCAGATGAAATTGTGAAACAAACTATTATTGCTAACTAAGCTTCTCCTTTGGTTTTTCTTTATCATTCCTTAGAAACTTCACTCACGCATCTTGGACCTTTCATCAGGGGATTTGCTTTCAGAGGCAGAAAGAAACCAAAGTTTGATGCAATCACGAACAGATGTTGACATTCATGTGAGTCTCCCTCTTGCTTTCTAATCACTTGTTTCTAACACTATTTTCTTTTCATCAAGAATGATGTCACAGGTGTACTGTTAAACTTATCCTTGAAGGGTTGTAAGGCAGGTAAAAAATACTTCCCTTTCTTCTGTTCCTTGAAATTCAATATCATGTCCCTGGTTGATACAGTAAGCAGAAAGTGTCACTCTGGGCAAAAAAAAAGCATAAATCTTTGCTCTGTCCCCAAGATACCTTTTTGGGTATTGATTACATCTCAAAGTCTCTGAGAAATGGTCAAGGAACTTTTTATTAAAGCCTATGTACCATATTATTCATCCTACTTTTATGATATATTATGTATGAACTTTTAAAAATTCATAAGCTCTGCATTTTTTTAAATGTAGGGTTAGTTTTGTGCTTATTTGGCAAAACTATAACCAGCATGGCTATTACTACTCATTTATGTAAAAGAAGGTAATTTAAAAACAAAACATGTATAAAAATACAAAGAAATGTAAGGGCATTAAAGATTAATGGCTGAATACTTACAGACAACTTGCCCTTTATTTTACTGTATAATTTTATCAGTCAAAATGTGATACCCTACATCAAAGGTAAATACTTTTAAGTTCAATTGGAATTAAATTTTAGTGGAATGCTATAATTTCACACATTCCTAAAGACACTAATAGCATTCAATCTATAATATGGCCTTCAGGCTGTATTATTTAACTGTGTAGGTTACATCCAAGCAAATTTTTGGCTGCCATTCTGTTTGACTGAAATGTTGCTTTTGTATTATAATTCACACAGTGAGATTTTTAAGTGCATGAGTTGCTCAAGGTAGTAGTATAA
>CM053596.1:215105415-215174147 GCA_028646575.1 Pseudocheirus occidentalis
TGCAAAACTACAAGTATGTATTTTTTTCAAATTAACATAATATAATTAAGATAATATGGGAATGTTAATATGCTGTTTTCTTTTTAAGGAATTATTTATGTTTCATTGAATGCCATGACTTCTGAATAGACATCATAGAAATCATTATAGCAAGAGATGGGAAAAGGAGATTAATTGAATGCCAGCCATGGTCATGGCCATTCAACCATCTGGTTATCCATCCTGAGTCAGAGTGGATGACCCAATGTGGTCTAGTGGTCTAGTGGCTGAATTTCACTATTTTAAAGTGCCTTGTCTACTTCATATCAATTAGTAATGACACAAGCATAACAGCAAGATAATTAAAATTCACATGTGTGTAGTGTTTATTTTGTAATTTCTAAAAAGCAGTGAGATTTTAAGTGTATAAGCAAGCTCAAAATAGCCCTATGAATTATTATATACTAGTAGCCCCATTTTATTTTTTAAAAAGGAGCTCCGAAGCACATAAATATTAAATGCTTTGCCAGAGATTGGCTGTTGATATATACTAGGATGGAGATTCTAACTCAGGTCATTTCCTTCCAGGATTAATGACCTTTCCAAACAATTAATGGACAAGTATTTGTTAATGTGTTACTATGTATCTGGCACTGGACTAGGTGCTGGGCAGACAAAAATAAGATAATAACCTTTGAAAAGCTTGTGTTCTTTAAAGAAAAAGAGCATATACACAAATAAGTATATACCAAATATATCAAATATATGAAAGGGATGTTGGGGGAGGGGCAGGGAATGGATCATAGTAACAGATTTAGAGCTGGAAAGTCTTCAGAGGTCATCTAGGTCAAATCCCTCATTTTACAGATTAGACAACTGAGGCCAGAGAAATTAAGTAGCTAACCTAAGGTCAAACAGATAGTAAATGTCTGAGGGAGACAGCACCAGCAGCTTGTCAGATCAGAAAAGGATTCTTATAGGAGGTTTCAGCTGAACAGAGTTTTGAAGAAAACAGAATTCTCAAGGACAGAGCTGGGAAGGGAGTATATTCTAGGCTCAGGTGACAGCTAGTGCAGAAATACCAACAGGAAAGATGGAGAATCAGCAAGAAGGCCAGTGTGATTAGACTGTCAAGTACCAGGAGGCGAGTAATACAGTATGTTAAACTTGCAAAAGTAGGTTGAGGCTGAGTTGTGAAGGGCTGTACAAGCTGAACGTAAGTGCTTTAATTTGAACCTACAGGTGATGAAGAGCCATGGAGTTTATAGAGTAAGGGAGTAATGTGGTCAAACATGGAAAATTACTTTGGCAGCTAGTTTTCTTCCCCATAACATTGCTCTTTATTCATTCTTGCTGCTTTGCTTTAGTCTATAGCATCAGAATCACTTCTAGAGAAAAAAAATGATACCAGTGAGAAATATAACTTCAGAATTCTGCCATCATGTTCTTTTTTTAAAAAACTAAACCCTCACACACACACAAATGCACAATATCTTTTTTGTTTCCTCTTTGGAAAGGGGAAGGTAGGGCAACTGGGGCTAAGTGACCTGCCCAAGGCCACATGGCTAGTAAGCATCAAGTGTCTAAGGTCAGATTTAAAGTCAGGTCCTCCTGACTCCAGGGCCAGTACTCCACTCACTGCACCACCTAGCCACCCTACCATCATGTTCTTTGCGAGTGACAATATTTGTGAGCATCACATTGACGCTAAACGTTTTCAGTCCATAATCAACAAATGTTCATGGATTTTCTACTACCTGTGGTGCAATGTGGGAAAAAGCAATAATGCATTTACAGTCAGAGGACCTGGATTCAAACTTGACTCTAACACTTCCCATGGGACCTTGGACAAGCTATTCAACTTCTCTTGGCCTCAGTTCTTCCATTTGTAGAATGGGTATTGAACAACATGATCTCTAGAGTATCTTTCAGTGCTAAATCTATGTTATCACTGTTTTTCACAGTGTTTGGCCCTGTGCTAGGTACTAAACTGATACAAAGAAATTTAAGCCATGGTCTCTATCCTAAAGGGACTATGGTTTGATTAATGGGATGAGCAATATGTACCTGAAAGGATCGCTACCAATATCAAACAGATAGGGACTGGACCAATGATTTCATTGATATAGGGAGCTCCGAGATGAGTTCCCTTTACTAAATCAGCTCATACTTTCCTAGAAAGTATGTCTTAATGAATTAGTCTTAATGAATTTTCTATAATACTGAGAAGCTGAGACTTGCCCATAGTCAGACAGCCAGCAGAAGTTGAAACCAGGTTTTCCTGGCTCTGAAGCTAACTAGCCATTTCCCTACCCTGCCAATACAGTATTATACTATAAATGTCAAATTCCAAATAATCAGTAGAAATAATTGTATTGTGGGACTGTATAGGTCCCTTGCTACTTGTAGTAGCAAGCACCCTAGTATACCTAGATGCCTGCTAGCACAGGTTCTTTGATCTGCTTTTCTTTTCTTTTTTAAAATTTTATTTGAATTTTTATGTCCAAGATGTACTTTTTTTTTTCTTTTTGGAGGGGGGAAGGCAGGGAAATTGGGGTTAAGTGACTTGCCCAAAGTCACATAGCTAGTGTTAAATGTCTGAGGTCACATTTGAAGCCGGGTCCTCCTGACTCCAGGGCCAGTACTCTGGTCACTGCACCACCTAGCTGCGCCTGATCTGCTTTTCTAAAGGAAAGCAACTCAGAAAAGATTAACATTCTTTCTTTAATCAAAAATATCATTTACCTAGTTCAGGGGGACAGTCAGCACCCTGAATTTCAGAGAATACAAACAGAAGTTGCAAGCAGATAAAAAATACAGAAAGAGAAAATAACACAATTAGCAGACGAACAGGCAAAACTTCTAGTTGTCTGACCATTACATACATAGTGTTAGTCACCAGGAAGAGAAGCACCAACATCTGGGTTTTCAAAGCTGGGGGGCTCAACAGCTGCCCTGAGTCTCATGTGGCCAAATCATACAACTTTTCCCAAAGGGAGTCCCAAAGCAAAACCTCACTTCAGAGGCATATATAACCTTCTCCCGGGTCAGAGGACATCACAACCCTCATGTAATGGCCTAGTTTGTTACAAAGTAACAAAAGTTGTACCTCTTGAAAAAACAAGCCTCCCTCAAAGCAAGTTTCTTCTGTGGGCTCTGCTCCACCCTTCAGCAAACTCTTCCCACCACAGGCTCTGTGTGATCACATTCAGCCTCTTAGGAAGCAGAGTATATTTTCAAAGCAGAGAAGGTCCTCAGATTTCCCTAGGCTCATTAAGGGGCAAGGAAGATCTTCAAATCCTCATTATCATTACACCACTTTATAGTCTTGTGATTCTAGAACAGAAGATTAGAATCCACTTTCAGGTAGGATGCTCAGGGAAAGCTTTACAGGAAAAAGGAAATGGGATTGGAAGATAAGTAGGACTTGGATGGGGGTAGAGAAGAAAAGTAGATCAAAAGATTCTAGAAAAAGGAGCCAGCCAATAACAGAGATATAGTTGCAGAGAAGTAGGAGGTGTATCAGAGGAACTGAGAAGATAGCTCTGTGGCTGGGGCAGACAATTCTTGAAGCTCTTAAGCCCCTGAGCACACTATCATTCCAAGGCAGAATTGCAAATAATAGCAGCAAAGCATTCTGCCCCCTGTCCCTATAAACGCTTGATGTAGGCATGGTCTTTTTAAAAAATATTTCTTTATCTCTTTATAAAATGATGGTTGGATATGAAGATTTTTCTGTTCACAATGCCACACAGTATCCTTTATCCAAGAACCAAAGCTGAGAGGCCAGTTGCTTGCCCAGGTGTGATAATATTCCTAATTTGGTCTACTGAAATTATCTACTCCTTCTTCTCTGTTCTTCCACCTTTTAATGTCTTGTCTTGGTCTGTGTCTTAATCTCTCTGCCTATTGAGATCTATAAATCATGAATAAATAAAAAGACTGATCTGTACATGTGCACAGTGGTTACACATCTATTTGTCATATTTCGGGCTGTGTAGCTCTTAGATGCATGCACACTGCTAGCGGGAGAGTAAGCAGCTCCTCCATGGCTTCTCCAGTATAAATGCACCTGAGTTGTCAGAGCAGATGAAGCTGTTAATAACCACCACTGTGTTCTTCACTCAAACAGTGAAGTAATAAAATGTGGGGTGACAAGAAATAGGGAAAATGAAAAAGCCATAAGTAGATGTGCAGCTCAATGTAATATTTCTTAAAATTTGTTGTGAGGCATCTTCGGGATTTAAGCAGCCGGTGGATCTGCCTGCCAGTAGTACCAGCTGCTTATGTTTCATATAATCACAGGTCTGTTATCTTCTATTGAGAAATACATATGAAAGCATCCTTCTCAACTAAGTAACATCAGGCAATAAGCAAAATCTTTAAAAAATCAATAAATATTGCTTAAAGCTGTATCTGGAGATGAATTTTTACTTTTAATGAAATTTGAGACTAAATTTCAGAAAAACCCCACAATATGCTAGTAAAACTCCTTGGAATTTTAGATCATTTTAAAAACCAGTTATGTAGCAAGGAAGAAATATCAATAGCAATTCATATGCCTAATGTTGGAGAAGATCTAATATTATTAAGCATGTGGGCATTGGTTAGAAAACAAATTAAAATCATCCTGTATATTTACTTATGCAAAGGTTTAATATTTTAACAAAAGTACTTTCTGATCTTCATTATTTTGTTTCCCAAAGTTGGCATTTATTCACAGTCAGCTGGAATAACATTTGGAGAAGGGTGATAACTGCACAAGTACTAAAGGCACCCATAAAGTGTCAATAAATTGCATAAGCAAGAGGCTTTGGCTGGCTACAGGTGTCACAAAGATGGATTGTTCTACATCAAAGAGTTTCTTAGGCAAAGCTTTAGACTAGATAGCAAACTGCAATTCGAAGGTAATGGAGAGATTCCATTCTCAGTGGACGTTGCATTTGGGACACCAAATTAATTTACCTTGTCCAGCTCATGGGGGGCTCATTTGTTACCTTAGAGGACTGTAATGCAGTTGTCAAGATGTACTTGGACTTTTTACAGCTTCATCTGTGGCATTTTCTCATAGCCCATGCCTAATGCAAATGCAGTATAATTCAAACAGCCTTGTCACTCCTCACACAGAATCTGAAATTCTGCATCTGAGTAAAGAGGGCTTGATGTTGACTCAACAATAAGCATTTATTAAAAACAGCCCCTTCCCTCAAGGAGCTTACAATCCAGCGGGGAAGACAGCTTGCAAACAACTGAGTAGGAACAAAATATATAAGTATTAAATGGAAATAATTAACAGAGAAAGACAGTAGCATTAAAAAGGGCTGGGAAAAGGTTCTTGTAGAAGTTGCCATTTGGGCTAAGATTTGAAGAAGCTAAGAGATGGAAACAAGGAGGGAAAGAGCTCCAGGTGTGAGGCTCATGATAACATGCAGTATATTGTAACATCAAGAGAGAGAAAAAGAGAGAGAGAGAGAGAGACAGAGTGTGTATATATGTATATATACATATATGTGTGTATATTTAATAGTGTGATCTTGTTATATAATACTGCAGTAGGAAATAGGGAAGTATACACACACATTTCTTTTTTTTTTTTTTGGAGGGGGAAGGGCAGGGCAATTGGGGTTAAGTGATTTGCCCAAGGTCACAGGGCTAGTAAGTGTTAAGTGTCTGAGGCCGGATTTGAACTCAGGTCCTCCTGGCTCCAGAACTGGTGCTCTATTCACTGTGCCACCCTCACACCCACGCATTTCTTAAGTGCTTCCTTTCATTCTTTTTTTAAACATTATTTGTTAAACACTGTACTAGGTTCTAGAAATACAAGTTCAAAAATTAAAGAGTTCCTGTCCTCAAGATTTTATTAGAATAGCCTGGGAGAAAAATGCATACATATGTATGTACATGCATAGTACATATGTATACATACATTTAAATACACACATATGTATATATATATATGTGTGTGTATATGTATATACACTTACACACGTGTGTGTGTGATGATGGAGGAATGTAGTGCATGAGGAGTTGATGTATAGGGCAGCCAACTGACATACTCTTTCCAAGAACAATATTAGTATTGGTTATTAAGTCCAGGGCAAGAAGGGTACAAACTAAAGGCCCAATAGGAGAAATGACTTTCCCAAGAAGACTTTCCCATAGAATTAAGTAATGACATAATCAATACTTTGTACCTTTATTTTTTCCCATTACACCATGCTGCCAAATCTGTGGTATGGAAAGCTATTTATTATGAAGTGCTATAATCATGTTTTAAGATCACTGAATTTCTCCAACTGATATAATTAGAAATTAGGAAAAGCTATAGCTACATTAGCTTTAACTGTGGATTTGGAAAATCCACAGGAATCAGTCAATTAATGCTTGTAGACTAGGACATTTTCTTTCCTAAACAGATTTACATTGCAAGGTGTTGGTTTTTTCCACCCATGTTTATAGGAATGCCAGCCAAATGCAAAATCTGGAATCCCCGTCCCAAAGTGCCCTGCCTTGAGCATGACTAGCTCTGGACGTCTCTGCCCCCGGAACAGCTGCAGCAGTAGTGAACTCTCTTTGTCTAGCACATGTAGTGAATACTCCAGTGGCTCCTCCTACACTTGGAATGATGGAAAGACTCTCAGTAAAAGGGTAAGACCAATATTCCAGGCATAGTAACTGCATGACAGTACTTTCAGAATATCCCTAGCTTCATGGGGTTGATCATGGAGTGTATGGATCAGCCACGGATCAAAGTTTCTATCTCTAACCACCTCAACATAGAGAATGTATTTGAATAACATTATAATGTAAGCCCTTTGAGAGTAGAGGTTGTACTTTGTTTCTATTCCTCAGCACCTAGGAGAATGCTTGGCACTTAGTAGGCACCTAATAAAATCTTATTTATTAATAGATTCCCAAAATAAAATGAGATAGACAGACTTATTCTATATCCTAAAGTGACAAGTGTTGAAATTCTTTTGGCTAATTGATCTCTATCTACTTTGGTTCAAACTTCTTCACTAGTAGTATTTTTTAAGACCAGCACATTTGGAGTTAAAAGAATTAGGTCTAAATCTCAGTTCTGACATTTACTAACCGTATGAACTTGGGCAAGTCATTTAAATCAGTAGTCTGAAACTCAAATAGAAAAGAAGACTCTTCAGCTGTTGCTAAGGATCTCTTACTCAGTCATATTTTGATTTAGAAATTATTACATATTAACATTATCTATGTTTTATTGTATTGTCTTTATTTTGGTAAATAGTTCTCAGTTACATTTTAATCTGGTTTCTAGGAAATCACCTTGGGGAAGCTTGCAGACTGCAATGCAGCCTACAGGCAGTGTGTTTGATAAAATGACTTGATCCAGTGAATGGCTGGATCTGAAGGGACAACACAAAGTTGGGAAGAGAGAAGAACTTTGCTTGTGTGTCTTGGCGTTTTCTGTTGAGTATAGAGGGTTATTAAAGGATGAAAAAAGAAACCACTAACTAAGCAAATCTGGCACTTTATAGGGACAGCCAAGATTAATTTAGCAGTTTCCTGTTTGTATTATTCTCAGTCCCCATCATGTAGAGAAGGGATTAATAAGTAAGTGAGTTTCCTCCAGATAAAACATGAAAACTAAAGGGAATGCAGAAATTTTGGAACCTTTCAATCTCATACTGTAATAGAAATGCAAGTTTATAAAGGTGGCACTGTTAATAGAAGCCAGAACAAAAGCTAAACTATGCAATTATGCTGTTGCTATTTTCTCTGTCACGGAACGGGGAAGGATAGAATAAAAACTGACAAATAACGATATTGAAAACTGAGATAGATAAGGAGACAGACACTCAGTTGCTTTATTTTGTGTAGCCTGGTCCATGTGAATTGAAGTACTCAAAGAACCTGCTAATGTCATTAGAAAAGCAGAATGAAGAATTCAAAAAAGAAATTTGGATTTTGAAATCTAAAAGTTGATATGTCTGACATCTATCACCTCAAATATTCTCCCATTCAGGAAGGAAAGTAGAGAATACTTGCAGCCAGTATGGATTCGCTAAGCATAATAACAGGAAATTATCATTTCCACCTTTTGACAGTTACCAATCTGGTAGATCAGAGATATTATAGATATTATACATATCTATATGTATATACGCACATACATATATATACAAGTTATATATACATATATGAATAGATATTTGGGTTTCAATGAATATTAAAACAATATTATTACTCATATCCATGAAGACAACATGAAGACATGTGGACAAGATAATGTGGTAGGGTTGATTTGTAACTGATCGACCATATAAAAGAACGTTGACTAATAGATTTATGTCATTATGAAAGGAGTTATCTATTGATATGCAATATGATTGTCTCATGCTTTTTCTATGAGAAATATTAATGATTTGATGAAGACATGGATGTTTTGCTTATCAAATAATGCAATTTCAATTAAGCTGGGTAGGATAGTTTATTCTTTAGTTGAAATAATCAACAATCAAAAAGATTTAACCAAAATGAAATCCTAGCAATTCTAGTAATATAAATTTTAAAAGGATAAATGCAAAGTCCTGCACTTAGGTTCACAAAATAAACTGAGTGACTATAAGATCAGAGAAACATACCTAGAAAATATTTCTAGTGACAACAAAAAGGAATTTTTTTTGTATGGTGACCTGGCTGATTAATTTTTTAAAAAAGCAAATTCAAATTTGAACTAAATTCATGAATGCCAAATGTTCAAAACAAGAGAGTTGATTATCCCCTGTTCTCTCTATTGATCACACCACACCTGGAATACTGAGCCCTATAAAACAAACAAGCAGAAAACACATGATTAAGATGGCAAGGGCAGTTGAAATCATGTTTTACAAGAATTGATTGAAAATATCAGAACTAGTTAGCCTGACAACGAGAATGCTTAGGGTAGAGATGATATCTGTCTTCAAAATATTTTAAGGGTTGTCAAGAGTTCATTAGACTTGTGCTTTGTGCCTTCAGAAGGTAGAAGTAGGACCAGCTAATAGAGGTTATAAATAAACAGATTTTGTGAAGGTGTTGAATAATGTCTTGCCAAGAATGGGAAAATGGCTTAGATGGTCTCGAGGGTCCCTCCTAATTCATATTTTATCCTTCTATGATTTCAATTAAATGACTAAGATACAAAAGTGATAAGTATTTCAAGAGACATATAAACAAAGTACTGTCATTCATAAAAAGGAGAAATCACTTCCCAGTGGGTGAAAGATGGCATGTCTTTGTAGTGTTGGAGTGGTATTACAGTTAAGCCTGGAAGCATGGATAGGACGTCAATAGGCAGAGGCGGAAGGTTATACAGTAAGGGATATTTTAGGATTCTCTTTTGTGCTCTAGATTATATAGAACCCAAGAAGGAAAATAGTATGTACTTCCTTGTTTCAGGATTACAGAAGTCTAAGCTTAAGAAGTCTCTTTATCAAGAGTGTTTACTAGATATAAAACAAAACCTTATGGTATAACAGGACAGAGACTTTTTGTTCTAGTTCTTTCCCATAATCAAGGTTTATTTAACTAGATACTTAACTTCTCTGTACCATACAGATCTTCATCCATAAAATGGACTTGAACAGCAGGTCCCATAATGATGTTCTGTGACTATGTAGAATGGGTGGTATGACTGGGATGTAAAAAGATGGATTTTAAAAGAAATATAAGAAAAATTATGCATTCAAATGAATGTAATCCATTGCAATGCAGTCACCTTTGTAGACTACATACTTATCCCAAGGATACTGCCATTTGTTATACCAAAAACTCAAAGAAATCTTTTTTTTTTTGCCTTTGGAGTCCATTTCTAAGCCAACCAAGAAAAAATTCTCACTATTTTATAGAGGCATGCCAGTTTCAACTGGAACCTTTATTCGCCAACTATTTGACCTGCCTTACTCTCCTGATTGGGCTCCAAATAGGTTTTTTTTTCCCTAAAATCAACTCTATCCCCAGAGGATGGAGATAGGATACCTTTGAAGAAATACTCTGAAGGCAACTTCAAAGAAAGAGTTCTAAAATTATTTCACTAGAGGCAGTATCATTAAGCAAATGTGCAAATTCATTGAAATTGACAAGACTTATTTGGATGTATATGCTTTGATTTGTTTCAGAATTAGTCATTATTTTGTAATGACAACTCATGTAAATGAATTCATATAACTCACATGAAATACTTAAAAGATCCACAGATATATTTATAAATATTAGAAGAATTATTCAAATAGTGATTTGTAAAAGACATCAGCCCAATTTTTAAAAATCCCCTTTATTTTTAGAATGAGTTCTAGGTGGCAACACCTTTGTTTCTTTTTCATGACATTCTGATGCTGTCTACTTTTAAGTCTCCCATTGGGCAAGTCTAATCCACTCTATTTGCAATAGTTAGTTTCCAAATTGGATGAAAAGGAAGAAAACAATGAATGAACCACAATGGAAGATATTACCTGATGATGCTGGGAAATTTTTATTTCATCCATATGGATTTACTTAAAGGATGGGAACTATACAAGCCAAAAGAACACATTTGCCTCTATAACTGCTAGAAAATAGATATCAGAAAGCAGGTCCACCATAATCTGAATGGATATTATCAAGATTTGGAAAAAGATTTTAAGCCTGAATATTAAAGCTTTTTTTCCTCTTGTGATCTGATTCTTAATGCAAAGTGCTGTGTCTGATGCATTACCAAAATTGCTACCATCAAGTCATTGTTCAGTGATCCGAATGATGACAGTGAGGGTCTGAGGTCTTATCAATTTGGGGAGGGAATATTAGTGATGTTTTCTATTTCTCAGGTGATTTCATGAACCATCTAGTCATATCAGCCCCTTCCTTTTCTACTCACTTTTTTCCTTTCTCTTTCCTTTTGACCACCTTCTTTTATCTGGGCAAGGCTACCTTATAGAGAAGACCATAGTGCTCAAAAGATATCTCTTCCCTGAGTCTGTCTGCATACTTTCAAGAAACTTCAGGCAACTTGTCATCAAATAGTCTATTAATAACATTTTAAGGGTTCTCACCTTACAAATTTCTAACATCAAAAGCGTATCCCTGGTTCCCAAGAAAATATCAGAAAAAAGGCAGGTACTCACGCATACATGAATACAAACACATAACATCATGTAGCCAGATTTGCTATATTCTTTTGTAAAGCTGTTTTTGCATTATGTAGAACCAGATAGAATGAGATTATAAAACAGATCAGACTTACAGTCTGATTGTGACACTACTATCCCACATATGTGGTTTTTTTTGTTTTGTTTTTTTGCTTTTTTTTTTTTTGGAGGGCACTTGGGGTTAAGTGACTTGCCCAAGGTCACTCGGCTAGTTTTTGTGTTAAGTGTCTGAGGCCGGCTTTGAACTCAGGTCCTCCTGACTCCAGGGCTGGTGCTCTATTCACTGCGCCACCTAGCCGCCCCCCCCCACATGTGTTTTGAGTTATTTTCCTAGTGATACCTCCTCATTTCCCCCAAGTCCAAGGACACACACAGTTGTCCATTGGAAAGATTGACCAAGGTTACTATGGTGATGATGGTAATATCTGGTGATGAAGAAACAGAAAGAAACATAGTCCTTTTGGGATCAACCCAAGACCCTACCCTAATTAATACTTTCTTCTAAACAAATGAAGAGTAGAATTATAATTCTTATTTTTACCTCCAAAAGTATGCAGAACATATGGAGAACGTGAATTGCCTAATAAGACTCCAGGTTCATTACTTCTTTCTCTTACTAAGAGTAGAAGCCTTTTCTTTCTTTACCTTTCCATCTTCCTACCTGATTTCCCCTGATCTTTTTGCAAGAGATAAATATATCTTCTCAAATTAATCCATTGATCTTTTTCCAGATTTTGAGGTCTAAACATTGCTTATCTACTTTCACTGGGAAAAATCTTGCTCTGTATAGTAACTTGTTCAATTTTGGGGGAAAAAAATCATGAGAAATTACTTATTAAACACATAGAATTTGCCAGATATTGTGCAAAGTACTGGAAGTAGCTATAAATGAAAAGGCGAGATATACCCTTAGAAGGGTATAGATGCAGGGCAGAAGACAAGGCACAGTGGTTCTTAGGATGCAGCAGGGTAGGTGGCATGACTCTTCATTTCTCCCAACGACCTTTCTACTCTCTCTAGTCTTCAAATAGTCTATTCATAAATATGTAGTAAGTAGAGAATATAAGAATACAAAATGGATCCTTAATGAACTTAGAATCAAATTGAGAAGATAGAAAATAGGGGCTAGCCCTGATATTTTACTGGTTTAGGGAACTCGCAAATGAGGAAATTCCTTCTACCTCTACAAGTCAGCAGTTTCTCTATAATTTATAGTCTCAGAGAACTGCCAGGGAACTGGGAGTTTAAGTGACTTGTGTGTAGGTCACACTACCAGTACATTTAGAGGCAGAACTTGACCGCAGGGATTCCTAGCTGGCACAGAAGTCAACTCTCAATCTATAGAGACACACTGCCTCCCAGTTGGAGGGATAGGAACCATTAAATAATAAGAATATATATGCAAAGTTAATCATACCTCCCAGTAGACCATAAGGTCCTTGAAAGCAGATAGGATGCCATTTTAAAGCTGTTTCTTCCAAACCTAGTACCATTTGCATATATCAGATACTTAGTAAAAGTCTGTTGAAGAATTTATTAAATTCAAGACAATATGTTCCAGGAAAAGGAGAGAGAGAGAGAAAGAGAGAGAGAGAATGAGAGAGAGAGAGAAAGAGAGAGAGAGAGAGGAAGAGAGGGAGAGAGATTGTGAAGTGGAAACTTCAAGGAAGGCTTCACAGAGGAAGTGAGGTTTAAATTGGTTAAGGGATGCACAGAAATTTTTTACTTATTAGCAAAAGTAGAAAGGTGTTAGCAGAGTATAAATTGAGCAAGTCTGTAGCTTGAATAAATCTGGCATTTTCAGTCTCTCATAGGCTATTTTTTCTAATCTCTTTTTATTCTTGTGAATGTAACTATCAGGATCATTGACAGGTTTAAAATCTCCAAGCTGTGACAGCTTTCTCACTGGTAAGTCTATAATAGCTGTGACTCCCTAATGGGATCTCACTCTTTTTCTAAGGATTTGGGTGAGTAGAGAAAGGATCACCCAAGAACACTGACCTACAGCATCTTCCTTTATTACTAGAATTACGGTTTTTTAAAAGTATTACTTTTCTCATTTGTTAACGCACCTGCATATTTGTTCATAGCAAGCTATTTTTTATAGATGAGCCTTCAATGCAAGAAAACATTCAGTTGACTTATAAGCTTGAGATTATTATAGAAATCTCAAAAATATCATGGCTCTTGTCTATGGTATCATAAATACAAATATACTATGAATCTTGTGTGTGTGCATATACTTTTGACACATACTTTCATGTGGTCAGTACTTGTTAGAGGACCATATCTGATAGAATTTAATTCTCTGCACTAAGCATTAGATATTTGATCTTTCCCAAAATGAAAAGGTAGACCCCCTACACCTCACTTAGGTTTTCCTAAGTGTCTGAGTAGGATCATGTTCTTTAGGTTTCATTTTTTTGAGGAGAGAGAGCAAGATATTCCTCCTATTTCACATTTGGTCAAAAAAGAGGAAAGTGCAGGGGCACAACTAACCACTAAGCATTCCTACCATGGTAAAATGCCTTGTTCCTTTAAAAGGCCAAAGAGATACATTTTTGTAAGCAGTGGTGAAGGAAAATATGATTCACTCCCAGAGCACCAAGAATAGGGAGCAGGCCTTTTCTCTGTACTCTGCACATGGTAAGTGCACTCAAACTGGTTCCTTCCTGGGGACTAGGTCTCTGTTCTAGAGAGTCACCAAAGGAAACAATTTTAACTTATTCAGGTCACTAATTGTATTAGAGTACTAACCATACATTTCTGGATGTCTACCTACCATTGGGAAATTACTTTTTAAAATATTCACTGGTTTCCTGGTGTTAACTGAAAAATTCTAAACTTGACATTTTTCTTACCATTCCAGCCCATCCCTGACCCCAACCTACCCTTCAAGTCTTCCTTCCTTTGCCTCTGTCAGAATGACCCATTTGGTGCTCTCTGTACAGACCTTGAGCCTTGCTGGCTCTGCCTTTTTGCCCATGCTGTTCTTTCAGTGGCCGCCTCTTATTTTTCCTTGTATTTCAAGACAACTCAAATTGTACTTCCTCCATGAAGCCCTCTGCCACTCTAACCAAAAATAGTCCCTCCCTCCTCTGTACACCTGGAGCACTTTGTTTCCGTTTTCATTTGATAACATTGTGTTTTGGTTGTGTTCGTGGCCTTTTTCCCTTACCAGAATTCAAGCTTCTTGAAGACAGGGAACCAGCTGTTCCCTGCAGTGCCTTTCCCATTGCCTTGCACAAAGTAGGCACTCAACAAATATCTAATTAATAGATGAATGAATGGCTATATCACCAGGACATGCCAGGCTCATTGGCTATTTTTTTTTCTTTTAAAGGTATTACCAACCTTCTTTTCATTGTTTTCTAATATTTACTTTTTCTCCCTGACAGTCATCAATTAACTGGGACAAAAGGATTAGCATTGCCTCATCCCTCCCAAGTGACTTCGCTAGTCCTGCAGATGAGCTACCTCCCACACGTATTAAGGAAAGCCACATTTTGGAAGGGCTAAGGAAGCTGCAGAAACGAAAAGTATTGCTTGAACCACCTTCTATAATAACCAAATGGGGTTATAAAGATTGTATGAACTCAAATGAAGGAATCTATTCCCCAGGGATTAAATGTGGCAGCCATAAGGAGCAACCTCATTGTATGTCAACAGAAACAGGAAGCACATGCAAAAAGCACACAGAGGCATTCACTTATGACTCTGATTCCCATGATGATGCGGATGACGAAGCTTCCTCTTTAGCCTTGCTTCATGAAATCCCAAACAAAGACCTCAGGCTGCACTGTAACAAGTTAACTCACAGTGTTTCTGATAGTCTATTTGGTTGGGAGCCTAGTGGAAAAAACTTTTCAGAAAATACTTCTTCTGCTGATTTCAAGGAAAAACCTGAAAAATTGATCAATTTTGATAGCAACTGCCTATCAGAGGGAGAGTTATGCCCAAACATGCAGTTGCAACAAGAAAAAGACTTGCCTGGTCTAGGCCATATGGACCTTAATCTACAGCTTTCTGATACTGATGACTATGAAACCCTTGATGAATTACATATAGAAAGCAGTGATGAGAAAAGTCCTTCTGACTTGCTGGTAACTCCTGGTACTCAGCCCTTTGACATGCTGGTGGGGCATGGAAAATCTCAACTTGTGTCTTCCAGTAAAGAGGAAAAACAAATGCCCATTTCCTCAGATAGCAGGCCAAAGACATTTAGTTTCATTAAACAGCAGAGGGTCATCAAAAAGACTTCCTCTGAAGAATGTATTACTGTAATTTTTGATGCTGAGGATGGGGAGCCTATTGAATTCAGCTCACATCAGACTGGAGTTGTCACTGTTACTAGAAATGAAATTTCAATCAACCAAGCTCCAACTGGGCCCAATGCAGAATACACTGAACTCTTACCTCAGGGAATCACTAATTTGCAGCTAGGAATGAATGCAAGAGACTATACCATTCTAAAGGCACCTGAAGATGAAAAAGAGAAAAGAACTCACAAAGATATCATTGGGACTGGAAATGCAGCTGTTCTTGCAATGCCCACAGAGTCTTTAAGCCATGGAAGATCAATACTAGAAAATACTCAGCGACAAAAGGAAGCCAAATCGACACATAACATAACATACCGAAGCAATTCTGTGTCTTCCGTGTCCGTGGGTATGAATCACAAACAAAATCTGACTAAAATACCGAGCAGGGGGAAATCTTTGCCTCAGAAATCAAAGGTGACAGATCCTGATGATGTGTCTGTTGTCTCACCTCCTGGCTCCATGGCCACAGAAAAATCATCAGCCTTACCTCCTGTAAAACTCTCTAGGTTCCAAAAAGCCCAGAGCCCTGTATGTCATTTGCATCTACAGCCTGACTCCCATATCCCCAAACAGCCAAAGCTCCTTCCTCACAGCTTAAAAAATCCTGTCAAGAGTGACTGGGTCAAGGGCTCTAAGAGTTCTCTCTTATTGCCAAGACCCCTCATTGAACCCACTGACTATGGGGAGCCCCCAACCAAGGAGAAGCACTATAACTTGGGACCAGAAGAAATGGTCAAATCACCTTCTCCCCCTCCACCTCCAGGCAGGTCAGCTTCACTGCTGATCAGGCCTAATTATGAACATTCACCACCTTTACCCAGCAAGCCAGGAACCAGTATCCCTAGTGAAATGGCAAAGACCACACTAAAGTCCTCCCCACTGAAAGCATCCCCAAGTGCTGTCATTTCTTCAAGTCAGGCTATGCCTGAAGTCCAGGGGAAAAAATCAAGCATGGCACTCAAAAAGCCTGACTTCTCTCACCCCTCATCTATTGAAGAAAAAATAATCCAAAGCAGATGTACAAGTCAACTGTCTTCCGGTACATTTGCTATGATTGGTCCAGGCCCTCCAAAAGTCTCTCCTAAGAGAAGTTCTACAAAAGTCTCCAGTCACCAAGCTTCTGGAAATAATCAAGGACTTTCTGAAACAGGCTTACAGACTACCAAGAATATTCCCTTAGGCTGTGGACTACTAGAAATGCCTTCCTCAAAAAGCTTATCTCCTGGAAGGAGAGGACAATACAATGACGGTCTTTCCAAATCACCGAAGTCTCACCCCATTAGTGGGAATGAATCAGTGTCATCTCAGGTTAATAGTCCCTCATCATCCCCATCCTCTAAAAGTCATGAGACCATAAACAACATCCAGGGTTCTCATGACAAAGGACTGAAGACCCGTCTCCCTGTGGGACTCAAAGTACTTGTAAAATCCCCTCAACTGCTCAGGAAGAGTTCCACTGTGCCAGGAAAACAGGAAAAGGAGAGTATAAATGCAGCTTCCAAAAGCTGTGCCATAGCAAGCAAGTCCAAGCCAGAAGAATCCTTGGATCTAACAAGAATTGTTACCACAAGTGGTGAACTAAATGTGTCAATGGTGGATTTAGAAGTGAAAAGCAGTTTTTCTTCAGGTCTTGCTCCAGAGAGCACCCTTCCACAGTCATCTGAGAACTACCACATAGAGGCTGACAGGGGAGATGTATTAGAAAACAGATTTATGAAGAGGTCCACCTCTTCCAGCAAGCCACACTTAAAACCAGCTCTGGGCATGAATGGGGCCAAAGCTAGGAGTCAAAGTTTCAGTGTTCATTCTGGAGAAAAACCTTCCACTGCTGCTTCGGAAGGTCTTGGTAAAGTGCGGACTCAAATCATTACCAATACAACTGACAGAGGCAATTCTCTCACTCGCCAGAACTCTGCTACCGATGGATTCACAAACAAGACAGCTTCAGGGTCAATCACAGAGAACCTTTCAATATCTGCTAAGCCATTGGAGGATTCCGATTCTCGGCAAGGATCTCAAGGAAGTACAAACAGCTCCAGCAGCCAGCATGGTAGTCCAAGCAAATTGCCTTTCAGGGTTTCTCCCAAAATGGAAGACATTTGCAGTGTATCCAGGGTTGAAACTCACAGCTCACCCTCCCAGGGAGATTGCACAACCATAGCTACACATGAGGAACAAGGCAGTGGTCCCTACAGTTGCCTTCCATCTCCATCATCACCCAGTCGTCTGTTAGATCAGGCAAGTTCCCTTCAAAGTCCAAGAAGGACTCAGTGCCTAGGTCATCTTGAAGCAAGCAGTGCACGCAAGCAAGAAATCCCTGTAAAACCATCAAACACCTCTGAAATGGGAGAGTTCAGCCAAGATGCCCCTGTCCCACCTACAATCGAAGAAAAAGTTATGCTCTGCATTCAGGAAAATGTGGAAAAGGGCCAAGTGCAAACTAGGTCTCCCACTGTGGAGGGCAAACAAAAGACAGGGCCCTCCATTGCCAACTGGTTTGGTTTTCGAAGGAGTAAACTCCCAGCTCTGAGTGGCAGAAAAATGGACATCTCCAAAACCAAAGTGGAAAAGAAAGATGCAAAGAGTTTGGGATTTGGAAACAAACAGCAAAAAGTGGAGAAAAAGAAAGACAAAAAGAAGCCTGACCTGCAATGTGAGACAGAGAATGAATTCAACAGAAAAACAGAGGCAGGAGATGTTCCAGACAGTGTCTTAAAAAGCAAAAAGAATATGAGAACTCCACAAGACATTCATGTCCAGATGAAGTTTGAACAGAAGAATAGACTCAGTCCTGCCACATGTTTGACAAAAGACACCTTTATGAAAGAACTTTTAAACAGGTAAGTCATTGATCTTTGCTACATTTATTTTATTTTATTTTTCTGGAAAGGAGGCTTCTGGGATGATGAATGCAATAGAAGCATGTTTCCTCAACAGAAATCCACAGTAACAGTCTTTTTATATTAATAAGAATTTAAAATTTAAAAAAATGTTAGCAATAAAATGATAATTTGGTTCATGTTACTTTGTTAACCAAACCAATGGTCTTTGAAATTAAAGAATGGTAAGTTTTATCAAAGTTGTTAGAATTTCAACCTACCCCAGGAACCATAAATGTATGCATATGGCATGAAATGGAAGACAATTATGCATATATTTTTTATGTATGCCGATATCATTGAATGTAAACCAGAAAACATAGTTAGTAACTTTCCAAAAGTAATTACATTTTCAGCCAGGGGGAGGCCTTTAACAATAACCATACGTTGTTTTCACTTTGCCCCATTAGCAATTTTCATCATAAAAAATAAAGCATTCAATGGGCAAAACTAAATTAATCCGCTACCTGAAACCGCAAGCAACACACTTTGTGAGAACTTGTTCGAAATATTTATCACACAAAGAATAGAAACAAAAAGGTACAAGAAGGTTGTTTTAAACACTAAAGAAATGGGTAAAGTAGTGTAATTGAAGAAAAACAATGTGATTTATCAGAGGAATCACTTTCTACCTGCAGAGTTGATAAGAAAGCAGTACAACAGACAGAAAGTGGATCAAATAATGTTTCCTACAGGAGTGTGTCTAAGGGCAGCTCCCAAGGCTCCACTCTTCCCAGCAACTCTATCAGCACGCAAGGAAACCACAAGAAAAACAGCAAAACCAAAGCTGATACGGAAACACGGAATGAAACCCTGGTAAGTTCCTTTACATGCTGCATCAGCCTCATTGTATTTCTGTGTTCTGAGCTAGGATAGGCCTTTCCATCCAAGCAGACAAACAGCACTATAGCCGTTTGATAACATAACTATAGAGTTAGGAGATTGGGGGTGGAAGGAAAGGAGGGAAGAAGGGATGAGAATTAGCACAAGACGCTGGCACTTTGATTATGGACTGGGCAATACTGCCACTTGTAATGATCTTCCAGTTTCTGCTGGTGAGGACTCTCTCCAACTACATATGCAAAGTGATGGCATAATCACAGTGTGTTCCCATCAAAAGACACCAATGTACTTTCCAAAATTATACCCTTGTGCTGGAAATTCTTATGTTGATCATCTCCACCATCAAAAAACTGCAAAAGGGAGCAAATTTGGTTGGAGAAGTGGAAATGATGAGTATTAGTTATGGTGGATGTCTTAGGGGTGCATGTCGTATCTTTTTAATAGGACTCACATATGCCAATTCAAGCCACTCCGAGCTGGAAGTGCTATAAAATTTGAGGAAGACTGTTTGGAACTTAGTTGCACACGTCATTTTTATCTCTTACTGTTGAAATGAAACCATCAATGAATAGTTTCCCTAAAAGAAAGCCATGTATATCTTCCCAGGGGGTGTTAACTTTAATCAGTATTTATATTTCAGATTGCATTTGTATCCACGTGCTATCCCCATAATTTTTTTCGCTCAAATAATTGATTTTGTCCTATTCATTTGCTCTTCATGGAGGATTTGCAGCATTTCTACAAAAATTCTGCTTTTTATTGAAGGAATATATCCATAACTTTTTTATTCTTATAAAAGAAGGCTATAAAAATATGGCAGTTGCTACCATTTTCTGAGAGAAAATTTGAAATATGAAGCAATTATGCATTTCTTTGGGAGATATTTCAAGGGAGGAGAATGTTTCAGGCATAATCATAATGAGAATTGGAAAACCTATTAGCTTCATTATTGATGTTTAGAGTTCTTAAGGTTAAAGTACCACAGCCATACTTAAAGTTTAAGCAAATGCACAGTTTTATTTTTCATTCAAATAACTATCTTGACTCAAGGCAGGTACAAGGTCATTTTTCAAGCTCTCGGAAACAGTATGCAGACTGTGTACTTTGCAAAACTTTATTTTTTTCTTTGCTCCTGGCTTGCACGGTCGGTATCATCTCTTCTTTGAAAATGTAGATGTCCCCTGCATTATAAAACTACAAATTATAAGCGTATCTAAGGCTGCCCTTGTAATGTCACTGAAAGCAAAAAAAAGAGAGAATGAAAGTCTGGAAATGTGCAATATGCCAGAAATTCAATCCAACTGATCTAAAACTTTGATAGCATGGTAGAGCCCTTATCAGAGCCACTCAATTTAACTATGCCCCATTTAATATGGTTCTGACAGCTTAGGGGATATCTTCACTGTACAGAAGTACAAGAAAGGAAAAAAAAGGCACAAAAAATCCCTGTACTTTGCTTCTACAATTTCATCTTTACTCTCTTATTATTTCCTAATGCTGAAGTAATTTGCCCCTGCTTTTTGTCTCTTCCCCGTACAGTAGTCTTTCTCAATGTAACAATAAGAGTCATTTAGACCTCTTAATATCTTTAAGAAACAGCACACTTATTTTTCCTGTGAAGTACCTAGATTACCCGAAGTACACATAAATGATAGGGATGTTAATGTTTTTAGTTAGTTATTAAGGACAAATTAATCATGTACAGAAGCTTTTCCATACACAGTAGATGAAGTACTTTGTTAAGCTGAATACCAAACTATCTAGTTTCTTTCTGAAGGTAAATTACATTTTAAAAAATATCTCTTTACACCTTAGTGTGATAATCTATGGAAATTATTTATTTCCAGGAGAAGTAATGGTTGTTTTCACCTGAAATAGTGGTAGAACAATAGTGAAAAACCTGTTGTACATTTTGAACTTAGTTTGAACATAAGTTGTGAAGTATCTAAGCAGCATGGCAGAGGGGCAAAACACTGGAAGAAGAGCCAGGAAACCTGGGTTCTGACTAATTTAGCCACTAGCTTTCTGTGTGATTTGGAGGGAGTCTGTCACTCAATCTCCCCGAGGAATCATTTTCCTTATCCATACAATGAGGAAGTCGACTAATCACCAAAGTCCCTTCTACCTCAGCTGTTCTTAGAGGCAGCGTCCTTTAGGGGGGAGGGAGAAGTAGTAGGAAGATAACTGGTATTAAGAACAGATGGCAGGGCGGCTAGGTGGTGCAGTGAATAGAGCACCGGCCCTGAAGTCAGGAGTACCTGAGTTCAAATCCGGCCTCAGACACTTAACACACACACACACACACACACACACACACACACACACACACACACAAAAACTAGCCGTGTGACCTTGGGCAAGTCACTTAACCCCAACTGCCCTCCCCCCAAAAAAAACGCGCAAAAAAAAAAAAAGAACAGATGGCCTGAGCTGATGTGGTCACTTAGGTCTCTGTACCTGTGTACTCATCTCTAAAATGGAGACAATTATACTTGTACCACTTACTTCATTGGGCCACTAGGAAGCACTTTATGCATTTTGAAAGTGTTTTAGGGGCGGCTATGTGGCATAGTGAATAGAGTACTGGCCCTGGACTCAGGAGGACCTGAGTTCAAATCCGACCTCAGACACTTAACACTTACTAGCCAAGTGACCTTGGGCAAGTCACTTAACCCCAATCACCCAGCCTTACCCCCTCCAAAAAACAACAACAACAAAGTGTTTTTTAAATATGAGTAATGATCAGTCAATCCAAAAACATTTATTAAGCTGATACTATATTCCAGGCAGGTAGGAGGTAGAGTGAATAGAATATTGAGCTTGGGATCAGGAAGACTCATCTTTTTGAGTTCAAATCTGGCCTCAGATACTTACTAGCTGTATGACCCTGGGCAAGTCACTTAACCTTTTTTGCCTCAGTCCCCTCATCTGGAGAATGAGATGAAGAAGAAAATAGCAAACCACTCCAGTATCTTTGCCAAGAAAACCCCAAATAGAGTAATGAGGAGTCAGAAACATCTGAAAAATGACTGAACAACAACGCTGTGTTCCAGGGATTATGTTAAGCACTGAAGATACAGACAAAAGCAAAAGAGTCCCTGCCCTCAAGGAGTTTACATTATATGACAATGATTCTGTTAAAATACTAAGTTCAATTAATAATAATAATAATAATAATATCAAGCAGTGATGTAATATTTTAAATATAATAATTTTAATTCAATATAATTATAATATACAGTAATAACATAATATATAATTATATTATAAAACAGTAATAATAATATAATATAATTACAATATAATACAATTTAAAAATAATATAATATTTTAAATTTCATTTTATTCTCATAATAACTCTGGGAAGTAGGTGCTACTAAATGAGAACACTGTGACAGAGGAAGGCTAAGTAACTTGTGAAAGGTCACACAGTAAGTTACAGAGGCAGGATTTTTACTCAGATCTTCCTGACTTTATCATGGGTTCTCAAAGAGGACAATATAGCTCCTTGGGGGCTCCCTAGGGAATCCCCTGGGAAATGATGGGGGGAAGGACAGTAGTAGTCTCTGGTGCATTTGGGGAGCATTAAATAAAAATAAGGGGGCGACGGAAGTATAAGGAAAGAAGAAAAGAAAATTTTGAAAAACCATTCATACATGTTTCATCTATTGTGCAACAGAGTTAATGGTAATGATTACATTATTTCCCAAATAAACACACAAAATGCAAGTTATAACCCATTAGTGGTCAAGTCCCCTGACAGGTCTTCACAAGTAAGTGTTGGCAGAGGAGTGTGTTGCACATTGTTGGGAAGTCCAGCATGTATCAGTAGAAATATGTACATGTAATGACTTGTTTACAATACAGTACTATTCAGTTAAACAACCCAGTTTTGCGTCATCAACAATACAGAAAAATCCAAAGAATTACAAAAAATTATTAAATTTGAGGTGTTATTTTAAAAATATTTTATGTATTCTTTGAAATGGTGCAAATTAGGGAAAAAAAATCACAGGGTTAAAAAAAAGTAGATTTCCAGGGGGAGTTCTGAATATTTTTTTTAAAGGGGACAGTAAGTCAAATCAGTTTGGGAACCTCTACTCTAGATTTAATACTCTATCCACAGAACCACCAAATTGTCTCAATTTGAGAGTTTTAAGTTGAATTGTCTTAGATTCAAAAATTTTAGGAGAGTTTGATATCTGCTTGTTATAAATTTTAAAGCATGATTCAGAGAAATTGTCATAATGCTTTTTGCTTGAAAGCTCCAATTCACACCATACTTACATCAACTTAAAAATCTAATGACTCATCTTTAATTAAGAGAACATAATAAAAGAAGACTGAATTTGAAGTCCTGGGGATCTTTACTTAAATACTCTAGCTCTGCTATTTTCTGCCTCTGTTACCTTGGATAAAACACTTAAAATCTCCTAACTTCAGTTTCCCCATCTGTATAGTGAAGGGGCTAGTGTAAGTGATATGTAAGTTCCCTCAAAGCCCAAATCCCATGATTAAAAACCATAAACTAAGAAGTATCTTCCCCTGCTTTAAAGAAAAGAAATTTTCATTGTTTCAGTTAATCTTTTTGTCTATGTTGTTAATACTGAAAGATAATTTCCATGCATATTACAGGCACATGCATGTAGCAAGCCTTTATACAAATAAAAATAATAAATCCATTTTCAACATTAATAGACATGTATTAAATAATGTACAAAGGTTCCTTACTGCTTTACAGAACTGAATCCTTTTCTCTTTCAGAGTGGTAAAGGACTATATCTTCATCACGCTATAACTTACCCACGACTTAACTCTAATTTTTATATAATTTATGCAAAGGTTATGTTGCTTTGTACTTTTATTTAAATTATATAAAATTAGAAGTATTTTTAAAGAAGAAAAGAATAGTATTCCCTTGATGAGTTAAAACAGAATTACAGATTTAAAGCTGGAATGGACCTGAGGCCGTCAAATCCAACCTCTTCATTTTACAGATAAGGATACCGAGGCTATGAGAGCTTAAATAATTTATTAAGAGTCAAACAAATAGCAAGTATGAACTTTAAGTAAATAAGTCAGAGATCTGTGTACATTGTTTTGAAGCCAGTCATGTCTTCCTGTAGGTATACATATACATACATACATATATATATATACACACATACACACATATATATGCATGCATATCTACATATATAATATATTCAAATATATGTCATGCAAAAGAAGAAATAGTCATTATCTCTTTTTTGATTCAAATAATGTGCAGATTCCTTCACTCACCAGTATTTTATACTATAAAAAGACAAAATGCTAATAAAAAGGCAAAAAAGAACCATTCCATGAGGCTAGTACTGCCCAGATAAAATAGAAGAGAATATGACAAGAATTGCACATCAGTCTCCTTTTATTAAGTCCTGCAAAACATTGTCACTCCAACATACTCAAAGTGAAAGATGCGGCTCTTAATGCTTTTTTTGACGCTAATCATAATCATGCATGTTTTACCCTTCATAATCCATAAGTAATGCATTTCTAAATAAATTAGAAGGCAATAAATCCCAAGTTGTTTTCTTCTCCTTCAAACTAAGATATTTTATTTTTCCTTTCTAAATGAATTTATAAATATAATGTGACTTTG
The DNA here is from genome assembly GCA_028646575.1 of Pseudocheirus occidentalis. Taxonomy (NCBI): domain Eukaryota; kingdom Metazoa; phylum Chordata; class Mammalia; order Diprotodontia; family Pseudocheiridae; genus Pseudocheirus; species Pseudocheirus occidentalis. Next base: position 215,130,224 of record CM053596.1, read on the forward strand.
GGGAAAACTCTTAAATTTATGAAAATCAGAAGAGGATATATATATATATATATATGTATATAATGAATCCAGCCAAAAATTACGTAGAGACTTTATCCAAAGAATTATCAATTCATTCATTCATTTATTGAACAGTTTGGAGTTTGGTCTTTTTGGAAGGGGGAAAGCAAGGCAGTTGGGGTTAAGTGACTTACCCAAAGTCAGACAACCAGTAAGAATCATGTGTTGGCAGCTGGATTTGAACTCAGGTCCTCCTGACTCCAGGGCTGGTTCTCTATTTACTGAGTCACCTAGCTGCCCCCCACCAAACCTTTATTAAGCTTCCCCTATTTAAAAGACAAGATACTAGGTCTGGGAGAGATTCAAAGATAAAATTGATATGGACACTGCATTCATGGTTCTCATAGTGAGGACAGTCAGTAAGATATGTAAACAGGTGAGATATAGATATATATATATATATAATATATATGTATATATAAGATATATAAAACAAGTGAGAATGTAAACATATTAGAAGAGAGTGGTGTGGTGCAGAGGAGAGAACTTTGTAGTTGGAGCCAGAAGGTATGAGTCTGGTCTACTTTCTGACTATCACTTTGACAATGGGCAAGTCACTTAATCTCTCTCAACCTCAAATTCCACATCTAGGAAATTAAGACAATAATATTTGTACTATATACCTTTTGATCTTGTAAGAATTAAATGAGATCATGGATGGATATAAACTGCTTTATAAAACTATATTATATGATGGGGGTAAATACTAGTACTTCCTAATCCAAATAATTTACTGGCGTTCTATACTCTGAAAAAAACAGAAGTGTTAATATTTATTTTTAACAAGAATCATCTCATGATCATGATATCTCCTGGACAAAATAACATAAAACCACGAAAATTTTACATATGGTTCTCTTACTAAGTTCTATATAGTTAACATTCCAACAATCTCTGTAAAAGATATATCTCTTTGTTTTGTTTTTTGCTTTTTGGGGGTGGGGAGGAAGGCAGGGCAATTGGGATTAAGTGACTTGCCCAAGGTCACACAAGCTAGCAAGTTTCCGAGGCCAGGTTTTGAACTCAATTCTTCCTGACTCCAGGCCCAGCACTCTAATTACTGAGCCCCTAGTTGCCTGAAAACTACTAATGACTCCCCAAAATTTATAGTCTATCTCTCACTTCCATGTATTTGTACAAGCTATTCCCTGATAATCCAACTAAAATCCTTTCTCAAGCATTTATTGTATGCCAGTCACTGCGCTGTGTGGCAGATACCAAGAACAAAACAAAATCAAACCAACCAACAACAAGAAAAAATTCTCTGCCTTAAATGAGTTTATATTCCGATAGCCTTCCATAAGCCTCATCTCAGAATCCTTGACTTCATGCAAACCTCAGCTCAAAGTGTTTCTTCCTCCAGAAAGCAATCTCAGCCCTCCCCTACCCTACCAGTAGTCAGTGTTCTCTTTCTCCTCCATTTTGTATCATTTTTAGTCTCTACAAGAACTTATTACATCCACTAGGATGTAAGTTCCTTTGGAGCAGAAATGCTTTTGATTTTGTCTTTGTCTCCCCAGTGTTTAGCATCATGACTTGTACATAGTAGGCATTCATCAATACTTGTTTTTCTTGTTTTCTTAAATTATTTATGGTGGCTCCTTAACCCCAAGCTGGCTCCCACTTACCACTCAGTATGATCCCTGCAACCTCCCTGTGATCTGGGTGATCACATCCAGAGCCTGTTCATGAATACTAACTAATTTTAATTTCAGTTTATGAATAATATAATTAGTAAAGGGAATCTGCTGTCAAAATAAATTATAGCTGTCATCCATAGCCAATTAAAAATTTTTTTTTAATTATCTACTGCTTTCTACTTAGGCCTATTAGCATGAATACGTCAGGTTGACTGAGGGAGTCTCATGTACCAGTTATGTCATCTCACTTGTCTAACATTTCCCCTCTATTTCCTATTTCCCATAATTCATCATTAGTACCAAATCTCGTCTACAGGGACCAAATATGCCGTGTTATCCGTGGGATGCTTAGAAACCTAGTGATTATAAGCCTTGTCCTTCAGCCCTTAACTAAATTATCCAAGGCTAACTACAAGTAGTTGAGCCAATATAAAAAGTACCTGGGTTGGGATGGCTATGATATCCCAGCCCTTTTGTGTTCCTGTCCAGTTCTAATAGGCTTTAAGTATTACTTTGAAGTAATATTATGAGTAAGTTGAAGGGGAAGGAGTAGCCTCAGTTTTCAAGCAAAGCAGAGAATTATAACTAACGTGAAACTAGAGTTTATCAGCTCTTGGAAAGCTATTCAAAGTCCTTATTGGCACAGTAAAATAAGGGCATCTCAGAATTGGAGAGGGTCTAACTCCCACACAAAAACTAAGCCTTTGTATACACAACTCTACCATCATGGATGGGAGTGCTTCTTTATGGCTACAGACTAGGAAGTTTAGGGACAGAAAGGAGTCATGCAGAAAGGACTCAACTGAGATTCAGATTATGGGTTTCTAGTCTTCTAATTTATTTTTTTTAAAGCCTTTTGGGAATATATTAAGAATTTCAATAATAGTAATGATTTGGGTAATAAGTTCAGTTTTCTACTTTCATCATAATTCAGTTGAAGAATTCATTGACCATTTATTAAGAACCTATCATAGCAAGACATTGTGCCAGGTACTGGCTAGACAGAGATGAAGAATATGATCCCTGCCCTCAAATACTTCACAGTCTAAGCAGTAAAATACACCATGTGCACAAACAGATGTAAGGCAAGGCAGGATGTAATTGAGGGCAAAAGGAAACAAGAAAAAAATGCAGTGTGGAAAAATTGTGGAGGGAGACCAAGTATGGCTTCATGAAATTGATATCACCAGAGTCTTTAATTAAGAAAAGGATTTAGAAAGTTTAGATGAAGGCATCCATTCCAGGCATTGAGACTGGCCTGTGTGGCCTCTGCTGGGTCTCTTCCTAACTTCCTATGTGACGTTGAACAGTTTCTTTAACCTCCTTAGATTTTGGTTCCCTCATTATTAATATGAAGTGATTGAAATAAATGATTCCTAAGGTCTCTTCTAGCTCTTAGAAAAACAAAAAAGCTGTGACACTTCATATTCTATTATTCTTTGGCTTGGAAAGATGAAGAGAAAGTGATTGTGACTGAAACATAAGAAAAAGAACAGGGTGAACATGGACTTGTTCCTGTTTTAGATTTGGGGGACATCCTTTTGAGTCTGAAAAAAGTAAATTCAGGACAAATAAAAGTATGATTGTATGTAATATCTCTCCCATCTGTCCCTTTCTCTTTGTTTAGGTTCCAAGTCTCTCGAGTTAAGGCACACATCATGTCTCATCCAAACTGCTCTAATAATCTCATCACTGTTCTTCCTGCTATCTATATGGTTCCTTATTTTCTGTAGCTGCAAAAAAGCAATCTTCCTAACAGTGGGGTCTTACCTGTCTCCTCTACTCAAAAATCTTTGTGGCTGCCTTTTTTATATATAAAATGCAAACTCAACAGACCAGCCCTTCACAGCTGACCATTTTCTGGTTCCAGACCACTTTTGCAGCCTTTTCCCCAAATTGTACTATTATGGTAATTATGTATCTGTAAACATGTCATGTTCCCTGCTCAAATGCAAACTTCTTGGGGTCGGGTCCTATTTCATATTCATCTTTATATTCTTATCACCTAATACTGCCTGGCACATAGTAGGTTTACATGGTGATAGAATCATAGATTTAGAGCTGGAAGGAACCATAGAAGCCGTCAAATTCAATCACCTTCGTTTTAACATAAAGAAACTAAAGCTATAGTTACTTTTTTAATTTCTGAGGCTAGATTTGAGCCTATGTCTTTGAGGGATTGAAAATTCTAAGCCCAGGATCTACTACTCTGTACTTGTTGATTGAGTGATCTTTTATTTCTCTGCACTCACATAGACCTGTGTCAGTGTCTGGAATGCACTCCTTCATCTAAATTTTCAAATTCCTTTTCTTAATTAAAGAGTGCTCTGGTGATGTCAGTTCCATGAAGCCTTATTTGATCTCCCTCCACAACTTTTCCCAAGAACAATTTTTTTCTTGCTTGCTTTTACCCTCAGTCACATTTTACCTTAAATTGCCCATGTTATATTTCACCAATTAGACTGTGAAGTGCTTGAGGGCAGAGATCATGTTGTTCTTTATCTCTGTCTAACCAGGGCCTAGCAAAATATCTCGCCATATTAGGCTCTTAATAAATGGTCAATGAATTCTTCAATTGAATTAGAATGCAGGTAGAAAATTGAACTTATTATCCAAAGAACTACTGATTAAAAATATCAATCTATTCCAAAAAGGTTTTTTATAAATCAGGAGGATAAATCCATAATGGAATCCTTATTAGAGGAAATTTGTATGTTTAAGGACACATCTCTAATTACATTTAATGATTATTTTGACATTAGTGGAAAGACAATTGTGACTTTTCCTCGATTCCACAATGAGAAACAAATTGTCAGGCTAGGGGAAATACTGGTCTGACCAAGTCAAATAATTTCTACATTTTTATAATGTCGTTAGAAGTCACATCAGTGGAACTCTTTTTTCTCTAATATAAATGCAGATTTGCATCACAAGTTGCAGAAGAGTCCCTCTATTGCCCTTTGCTTTTGGAAGTGCTAATAAGCAATGAAACATCCCCAAATCTAGTAATAGAGTGAGGTGAGGAAATGAAGGTACTGGCTCTCCATTCCCTTATCAATTTGCATTACACAGTCTGGAGGTGACAGAGCTAGAGATCTATTTCAATTTGGCATCTTTTGACAATCCACATTGGACCGATTAAGCACCAATTACATCCTAATATTAAAACCATGGTCATAAAATGTAAATAATTAGTCTTATTCCATTAAATATGAGGAATGGGAGACAAAAAACGCAGGAAGCTAAATTGAGCTCAAGGTCAGCATACATCTGCATGACTTTCTACAGTGCAAATATAAAATAATGGCTCCTTGGCATTCCACCCAAGTCCCAGAGCAGATCCACTGGCAATTAAAGAACATATGTGCATAACTAGGATTCTTATTGCATTACCCATTTTATATTATTGCTATTGTCTTTCTAGTTGACCAGATGAAATGTCTTTTAATTAGGGCATTAAAAGTACTATCCAGAGTCCAAAAAAAAAAAAATCCACCCTTGAAGTCACACTAAAGCTGCATCTAGACATGCAAAGTAAAATGAAGAATTTGAGTAATTATCTGGGTAATTAATTACCTCTCTCCCTTTACCTACACCCTTTCCAATTATCTGGTTATTACAGGTAAAGATTAGGGAGAGGTTTGATTTTGCTTGAATTATCTAAATAACCAATTCATTTCCCCAGGTCATTGATCCCACACTGAGATCACCTCCTTCTGTCCTAGAATGAATAAAACACAAAAAATCTCCAAGAGTCACACCAGTAAAGACCTGAATGTATTTCTTTATTCTTATTAAAATAAATTGTAGTAGAAGTCATTCCCTCCAGAGAAATTACACCTCCTTAAACCTTAATTTTTCTTGACAGCTCTGTGTTACAGACTTCATTAACGAAACAAAAACCAAAGCTGTTACATCTAAAGTCTTTTGTGGAATGATATACCCTATAAATTTTCACTTTCAAAACTAAGGTTATATGTCTGAAAATAAGTTGTTATAATTAAAAATAATAATGAATTCATTCAATGCAGTTGAGAAAACAGACATTTGCTGTGGAAAGCACCCTTTTGCTGAGAGTTGCTAAAGATAACTTAGGAAGAGAATTTTCTGAGTTTTCTTCTCTTTACAGATAAAACAGGTCACTGAAAGCCTTCAAGAGGATGAAGAGGACACCATTATGGAGAGCGGAGGACACTCTCCATTTCAAAACCACATAATAGGTAACAATTAATATTTTCCTACTGCTTTCCCTATTGTGTCATTTGTCTATGCAGAAGTAGTCCCAGCTTGTGGACTCAATGCATTCCTGGAGTTCAGGAGTCCATGTCTTAATGCGGCTCTTTTTAAGAAATCCAACCAGCACAGGCACTTTTATTTCGTTTGCTTAGACAGCACTGGAGACCTTGGAGGGAAAAAAGTAAAAGTGGTAAGATGTCAAGATCTTTATTAGGTCTTTATTAGGCAGCATGGAATGAACAAAGCAGCAGGATACCAAGCAGAAGAAAGTGAGTCCCCAATAAAAAAAAGGAAGCAAAATGTATACGCGTCTGATCTGATGTCTCCAATCCTGTGCACTCGGTAGATTTCACCCAAGAGAAATGAAACATATTCTATATCAACATTTCACATTTGGACCCCAAGAAGAATCTATCTAAAAGTAACCTTGTTAAACATATAGGCTAGAAATTCATCATTTGGCCTTCCCAAATGGAAATCATGACATATTTCATAGTAGAAAAAAAAAACAGACTGAGGCGGCATCCTGTGGTAGATAGAAGGTACCACTTGAAGACAGAAATACCTGGATTCAAGTCTTGCCTTTAACACATATTGACTGTGTGCCCCCAAGCAAGTCAGATAACCTCTCAAAGGCCCAGGCAACTTTCTATGGCTATCAAATACAGATAGGTTGTGACTCTGCATCAGTGAGCACAGTTTTTTTATGTTAGGAGTTTCTTCTACTAAATAAATTATAAGTCTGAACCAAAAGTAAATAAAAAAAGCTCAGTGGATTAAAGCCATATTCCTCAACCTCTCCCCCACCCTCAAGGGGAAAAAAGAAAGTAAACTTAGAGATAGGCTCTTATTGGTTTTGAAAATTCTCCAGCCTGCTCTCTTCTCTCTGGTAAAAGCCTCATTATAAAAATCCCCATTTCTTAAATGAATTTGGCTTATCAGCTACTTCTTTTAATTGTGCAGAACAAATGAAGTGTAGAAACTATAGTTCCTCAAGACAAAAGGCCTTTGCTGACACTTTGAGAATGTCTAGTAATGGGTGGTAACCAGGAGATTGAAGAGCTGTCAGCATCTGTGATTCTAATAGGGAGATACAGGAGATAATAACTTTAATAGTGCCTGACGATCTTGGGGGAAATGCAGAATATGTTGCTCTTAGAACTCAAAAGAATTTAGAATTTGGGCATTTGGGGTTATTTTGATTTCACAAAGGATGCCAGTGTATGATTGAATCCTTTCCTACAGACCATATTCAGGCACATTAGAGATAATCTTGACTACCCCACTGCAGTGGCCTGACAGCTCTCACAGCTTTCTTGTTTCTGGATTTAATCAGTATCCATTGCTCCTGTCCTTTCCCAAGAATATCTTTGGCTGCCAGCTCTCAGCATCCACTCCTGCTGTCAGCTCCATGTTGGTATACTTTCCTACCGACTTCCTTGTATACATGGCAGTCATTCGCAAACTATAATTTACAGTTTATCAGAATGAATTGTTGTATCCCCACACTTAATGAGACTGGCACACCATTATTATTCTCTTCATTTGTAATTGGAGATGCGAAAGTCTTAACAAAATAGAACCGAATGAGTGTAGTCTGAATGAGATTATTATTCCAAAAAGACACCCTTTATTACAGTTGTCAATGCAAAATGCTTAAATTGGTATCAGTTCTGCATAGTTAGCTAATGTGCAAGTTAAATATTATTTAACAACCTTCAAACCTGACAGTATGGAAAGTGCTGAAGAGTTGCCATGTTTCTAAAATTAGGTGCTGTTGAACCTGTAAAATTAGGAACATGCATATGTGTTTGTTAGGAACTGATCTTTTTAAAGGACTACAATAATTAAAGTAGATTTAAATAGATTGCTGATTCTGGATTAGAGAAACAAAAGTATATGTGGACTAGATTTTCACTAGAGTGAACATTTTTGTCTTCAAAGAGATAAAGCTTCTTTGAGCTGGCAAGAACATTGTCATTTAGTCTGACTGCTCCCAAGGCAAGAATCCAACTGAGTCAACTAACTTAAATTTATTTTTAATCTTTTCCCCCCTCAAAACCTATAAAAACTTCATATCTAATTGCAATGACAGCAAATACTTTGGCAGGGAAAATGAGTGATAGCCCACCACACCAAAATATTTAATTATCAGAAAACACTGAGACTTCCTAATAAGCATTTTCCATCTATTGTGAGGTTTCCAAGTAGAGGAAACAATAAATTTAAATGTTGTGGCCAACAACCAAATGCTTACAGATGTCTGCAACAGGCAAGAGCAATTAACTAATTCATGAATCAGAGATCTGTTTGCATTTCTATTGTGAAGGGTGAGCTTATCTTAGATTGGGCAAAACAGTATGGCTTAATTACAAAGTCATTATATAGAAGAGTTGGCTGAGCAGCATCCCTGATGTGAAATATAAGATGTGTGAAATGAAAACCTACTTGTAGATATTAAAACATATTTTCTTTTATTCATAAAAATTTTAATCAGTGTAGGCCCTCACATTTATGAAAAAGGATTCATTCAGATCATGTAACATTTGATACTGTCCTTCTGTGGTGCTGAGCTTTGACGGATCATATTATCCAATACAAGCTGTCCCAGAAGACTCGGGGCAATTTTAAACTATTAAACATATTCAAGCTTAAAATTACTATACTAAGACTTTTGGGAAACCCTGTATATTGTAAATGTTTCATCCATTGGCTCTCTCCCTCACTGTACCACAGCACTAGAAATCTGGTTCTCTGAAGGAGCCAGTGCTGCTATTTTCAGGGGTCTAGGGGTAACCCTTAGATGGCCATACTTCTAATATAACCTCCACTGGTGTACTTCCCCTTACCAATCATCCTATTCATTCTTCAGCAAAGGCATTTTCTCAACTAATTTAGCAAAAAGCAATAATTACATCCCAAACCAGAAGCATGCTTTCCCACCAATAAATACACAGAGTCACAGGAAGGGAGGATGATACTGTGATAGGGAAGAACTCGTGTGTATAATACGCATAGGCAATGCAGCTCACTGCTCTGGAACCCCAGAGCCTCAAGTGTTCTTTTTTGTTTTCCGGTGGATCCTCCCAAGATGCACTACAGGCTGTGGTGTCACTGATGATGAGTGAGTCACTCCAATGGCCTACTGGGCTTTTTTTCTGGTGAGGTTGGGCCAAGCACATTGCCTGACTACTGCTATTGCTGAGCTGAATGAGACAGGTTGTTGTGCATGACTGTTTGTAGGCTGGTTCTGAGAGTTGACTCAGCTAATGAAGACTGCCACCAGGTTGAGCCAGGGCAGATCCTTTGGTCACTGAAAGCTACTGCTGGAATAGGCCAAGCAGGCTGCTCTCCTTCTGGGCTCTTCTCACAGTGCTGTATTTCTGCTCAATGTGTTGCTTCGTAGCTTTTTCTGGGCTTACTCTTTGATAGACACCTAGAATCCTTTACCGCCTTCAGCCACTGGCTCATCTGGATGGGACTGCAGTCTCTTTAGGTGGAATGCTTGGACTCTCTTTTCAGTTAGAACACTGTGTTGCTCTTTCAGCTAAAGCAAGGGTTCTGAAACTCAGATCTATGAATGTTTTTTTGAAAAGCATTTTGATGAATTCATTTCAATTACTTAGTTTCCTTTTTAATTTTATGTGTATAATTTAAGCTTCTAAAAACGTTATTCTGAGAAGGGGTCCCTACGTCTCATCAGACTTCCAAAGGCATTCCTGACACAAGGTTAAGAACCTCTGAGGAAGGACAATGAACTTTAGCCTAGATTGGCAGAAGTCTTCAGTCTTAGATTTCCTCAAGGCAACGGTAGTGTTCGCTCACCTCTCTAGTTACCAATCCTTCCTGATCCAAAGCCAGTTCCCTCAGAAAGATATTCCACATTGGTTTATGGTAATCAGTCTTAATCCAGTCAGATTCCTTTTTGGATCTTACGCAAAAGAGCAACCAGAGACAAAGTTAAGAATACAAGCTGTACCCTAAAGTCAAGTTCATTGTCTTTGATGGTCTCTTCATATTTGATTGAACTATTCAAACTTCAGATTCTAAGTTATAAAATATTTCTTTAATATCTGAAGTCCTCCTCAGTGGGACAGACCATTATATATTCTTGTGTAAATTGATGAACAGAGAAATAAGATAGATTTCATAGAAGAAAAGTCAGCCAATAAAAACTATCAAGAATCCTGGGCAAGTCACTTAACACCAATGGGCTCCAAATAAATAAACAAAAGAATGAATAAATCAGTATTTCAAAAAGGTAAACAGGTAATAAATAGGATGCAAAATAACACAAATTTAAGGAATTTTAAGAAAAACTCAATGACAATTGAATGAAAATTATGATAAGAAAATTCTTGTGCTATCTGGTCTCTAGTTACAATTGCCAAAACTAATTTACCACTTTTGTATCCTTTCTGCCCTGGAAAATAAAAAGAGGAGGCTATTCCATTGACTGATCAGCAAGTGTTTGAGTACCCTATGGATAGTACCCTATCATATTTCTTTAGCTGTGTTCTATTCTCTATCACCTCAGAAGAAAACATAAGGTATCACGTACACAGAAAGTATCATCTTGGCATCATAGATTTAATGATAGTACTAATATTAGAGACCACATAGCCCAAAACTTTCATTTTACAAATGTGGCCAAATGATTTGCCCAAGGTCAAACAGCTAAAAATTGTCTGCATAGGGATGTTATCCTAGGTCTTCCTGATACCAAGTTCAGCACCTCTATCTAACTACATCATATTGTCACTCAATGTGTAATCGCGTTATTACTAACATATGATCGAGTCCTAGAAACCAGTTTTGACCCCAAGTAAAATACAACACAGGTGTCAACACAAGAATTGGGTTATGTTAGGATTACCTTCAGTTTCTCCACCATTTAGTTCACAATCCCAAACATCTGTCACATTTGGTCTTCCGGTAGCACCAAGGGTTCTCCACTATTATGCTAAGATCCCAGACAGTGGCTCATACTGTAGACCTAGGATATGCTGTGTACGTGCTTAAACTTTGGGGTTGATTTGATTTCTTCTTCCCTTCTCAGATTAAAATTCCCTAGTTCTAGATTCCATGTGATTAGTTGTTTCATTCTCAATCCACTTCTACAGTATATGGTGATTTGTTAACCAACTGAACTAATTCATGTTAATATGACAGGGTATTGATGTGTTGTTTCTTTTCTTAGGTCCTTTGTTTGTATTTTAGCAGTGGCACTCTTAAAACAATACCTTACCTCAAAGGAATTTTGCTATGGGTAGGATTTTTTTTTTTGCTTTAGTGGCAGATCACTAAGGATAATTGGATGGGGGGGTTGGTGGAGGTCACAGGGTCTTTAGGTGTCCATCAAACTTTACCATGTAGGTATCTGGCTCTGTTGGATGAATCCAGAATTGTTTAGTGACATGAACATTGATTGTTGGAAATAGGTTTATGATGGAAAATGTTATTTCTGTGGCAACATCCTGACTTTGAGATATATCATGCCTTCAGGTAGGCATCAGCAAGAACCCCACAAATTGAAAGTCTGTCATTTGAAAGAAGAAATCTGTTTGCTCTGATTGACCCCAGAGGGCAGAACCTGGAGCAACAGGTAGAAGTTGCAAAGAGGCAAATGTAAACTCAGAGTCATGGAAAAACGTCATAACGATTAGAGCTATTCAAAAGGGAAATCAGTTTTCTTAGGCATTAAAAGGTTATCTCTTACTGGGCACCTCCATTCAAAAACTAGGTGATTACTTCTATGTATTGTAAATAGGGATTCTTTTTCAGGTATGGCTTGGACTAGCTGGCTGCTGAGATCCCTCCCAACTGTGAAATTCAGTGATTCCATGAAAAGAATGGAACACAAAATAGAGAAAAATGGTAGGACCACTGCAGACAATAAAGGTAGAATTCTATGCCTTTGTAGCATGCATAGCTCCTGAGAAATTCACGCTAATCAATTGGCAAGTTTTTATTGAGTTACCATTTTGTACCTACTCCCACATATGCACTAATAGGTCCACAAGAGAACAATGAAACATTTGAGTTTATAGTCGAATGTTTTGTATTCATTCATTCATTCATTCATTCATTCATTAACATATTGAACTCATTTTGAAGGAAGCACATAGCATAGTAGATCCCTTACAGAAAGGACTAGATTTTGAATAATTCTAGAATATGGATCTTGGTAATAAGGACAAAGCAAGAACTTAATATACTTCCAAATCATGTGTTTTATTTGGATGTGGATTAAGGTCTGGAATGGTCACGCACTGGAAGCTAACATGGGAGGAAGGGAACAAGACATTATTTATTCACCATCAAAGACCTTTAGGAATATGGTCAGTCCTCCCATTATCCACCTGTGGCTTACATACTTAGGATCAACCACAATAATGGATTATTTATTTTTATCTCATATTGGCTTTCCCCATCCACCTAGCACATATTTAGGCTGTTTCTTTCCCCCATCAATGGATATGTATTAAATTAAAGAAATGCAAACTCATTTTCATTTTAATCTAAGAAAAACATCAGAAAGTAAATCTTCTGGGGAACAAATATTAAAATGAACTTCAAAGTCAAATATAAATTGTTTTTATTATTCTCTTCTTTAAAACACTGCTCAACTCCAGTGGTAGAGATAATCAAGAATTTATCATATAAGAAAATCACTTGTGTTTTGAGCAAATTGTCGTCTCTATCTCCATGATATTATTAGTCAGCAATAAAGAATGCATAAGTTTGAAGGAATCCTCCATGGAACAAAAGTTATATCCTTTGGTAAAATGTATCTAATACTTTCCTACTCCTAAAATTAAAATACATGTTCAAGTCAGAAGGACCGATGTACTGTAGCTGTCAATCAATCAAAACTCTTGATGATTATCTCCCTTATTAGAGGAATATTACTGATTTTCCATAGTGAGGATATATTTGGAAAGAAGTTTGGAAGGTTTTTTGTTTTTGTAAATAGAATGGCAATCTTATTTTTGTTTCACTTAAATTATATTCTAGAAAGTTGAGTAACTTTCAGAACTCCAGAAATGGAAGATTGTTTTAGTTAAATGTCGTATTTTGAATACTGTGCCCACACACTAAAGTTCAATTATACAAAAGAAGAAATATAAGCAATCAAAACAAGATGTGGGTTGCAAAGTAAAAATTTTGATAGATAAACAGTTTTAACAAAGTTACATTGACTGCTGACTGGCACCAAACCGGGATTTGCTCCAATGTGATCATTCCTTTGAATGAGAAGCAAAGAGATTTAAAATTGTTTAAGTTCGCTCAATAAATCCTAGGATGACTTGATTTCAAATGTTTAATCACAAAAGGGCCTCCAAGTGGTATGATGTAAACAAACTTCCCTTTGTTTGATCAGACTTCCAACTATTTGTTTCCTGCTGGACCTAGACAGAGTTACCTTTAATACAAAATAAGCATAAAATTGCTTAACATAAAGTTGTCTCTGGGACAATTTGAGTGGAAATGAAGTCATCTGTTTTCTGGTTAGGAACAGTCCAGGAGAAATAACAACCATCCTCTGCCTCCTAATTTTAGCAGGATTCTTGTTCAATCTCTGTTTCCATAATCTATCACCTTTGAATATGGCCCCCTAAATTCCTCTGTGTGGAGTTAGAAAATGGACTTGGTAAAGATTCCTCCTTTAGTTGATATTTTAATTCCAAGTATTAATAAATCAGCTTCTTCCACAATCTTCATGTGAGGACATTTTTTGAATTACAGTTTTCAGGAGGTCAACATATAGCTCAGTTACTCTGAAAAGCAACTTCAGATTTGGCTATTGCTAAAGAAGTGTTCATTAGGAGGAAATAATTCAGCCATGATTCATTCATCTGATGACTTAGAGAAGAGGGCACTTACTATCATCTTTTGAGGATAATAGTAATTCATGGATACATCCAATAATTTTTTTTAACTCTTACTGTGTGCTGTTTGGCACTGCACCAGTTACTGAAGGGACACAATTGGATCGGAAGACATAAACACTTCCCTTCAGGAGCTTGTGGTCTCATTGAACCTTAATTTGTCTGATTCTACCAACTACTTGCCATAGTTAAATAAAATACACACTCACACTGCATGTAGAATCTATGTGAAGTGCTAAAATTTGTTCTTATTTCTGTGATTTCATTAGTGTGGCTTATCCCTCATTTTATTTCAATATACTTCTGTGCCTTAGTAAGTAGTCTTCATTAGTTGCTATGGCACGTTGCTATGGTTTTCTGGTAAAGAGCCTTCCTAAAATTAACTAGGCTGATCCCCAGACGATAGATCCATAGTCCAACACTGGTCTCATACTCAAAGCCTTTCCAGGTTGGTGAAAACAGTCATGTTCCATGGACATAGCCTTATGTCTTTGGTCAACCTAGAGTTGTCAGTATGACACAATGAGCTTCATTTGTGGGACTGTATGAATAATAGATAGTAAGTCCTCTAGTGTCAGCAGCTGATGCTACAGTTTAAAGGCAGCCATTGTTTATAAGAGTGGTGATGATAGGAATAATTGAGAACTGTCCAGTTGTAGCTAATTTAGAAGGAAAGAGTAGCCTCCTATACTTGGATACAATCTGTAAACTGCAAGAATGGACTAGATAAGTTTTAGGTACCATATATGTAAGTCTAAACTACCATCTTTTGGTAGAAAACACATTTACAAGCCCTAGAAACTCGCTGATCTCTTTGTATTGATACTTTATTCCTGACTTTCCAGAACAGGGCTCTTCTATTTTGTACCTTGAACTCCATTAGATTCTGGTTAATGACCCACACTTCTGTTTGGGGAATTCTTGCCCTTTCTGGTCACTTGCTTTAGAACTTCATATCTCCAGGAACTAAATTTTGATTTCTCTTGAATAACTCAATGTTTCTGGTTCTTTCTTGAGTTAGAACCTTCTAACCTTAGCCTTTTGAGGCATCTGACTTGGGAAGGGAGCTTAGGAAAATCTTTCCATGGCCCTGCTGCAGAATGGAAAAAGAAGAAATATTACATGTAATAGTTCAGATAGGAGAAATACATATTGTGTAGGATGACTGGAGGTTTTGTGAAGGAGGTGGAACTTAAGGTAGGCCATAAAGGATGGGTTTGAATAGCTAGAGAGATGAGAGCTGAACAAGAGAACAACATGAGTGAAGGTTGGGGCCTGCTTGAGGGAGAACCAACCTGGACTCTTAGACAGATATGTGGTCCTAACATGTTTTAGTAATTACTGTTATGTGAGAGAGGAAGGGAAATTTTTGGTGAAGGGTTAGGATGAAGAAAGCATACTCCCAAGGCCAGGCTAATGTTATAATGTTATGAGAGTGCTTGAGAATTGTTAGTTTGTCAGAGTACCAATATGCAGAAGTCTAAGAACTTAGTTTAGGAAGCCAAAATGCTGGGAGTGCAGAAAATTAATATGTTCCCCTAAATCAATTCTTCCTAGAAACTTAGGTTTTTAAAATATTCTGATGTAGCTCTTGACAATGTGAACTCTTCAGACAAGGTTACCCTACATTGAATATACTGCGTGCATCTATAGCCAGTGAAAACTATAGCTCATAAGCCATAACCATTATGCTTACCTTTATT
Organism: Pseudocheirus occidentalis; assembly: GCA_028646575.1. Lineage (NCBI taxonomy): Eukaryota > Metazoa > Chordata > Mammalia > Diprotodontia > Pseudocheiridae > Pseudocheirus > Pseudocheirus occidentalis. The sequence continues at coordinate 215,145,755 of CM053596.1, forward strand.
ATCCTGAGAAAAACTCGTTGAAATAAGAGCTATTTCATGAAGCAATAGCATAAAAAAGTAGCAGTGAAACATTTCCTTCATAAACCTGGGGCAACCCACTAAAGAACCGTGTATCATCAAAAGGAAGAGTGAATATACTTGGGAACATGAAGAAATATACAATATGGAACACATGTGGCCAGGACACATACGTGGATGGGCAACTCAAACCTCCAGTTCTCTAGGGCTGTTGAGGTTTTCTGGTGATGTCAATTCACTGCTCCTACCAGGTCTGCTTCTTGCTGATTTCTTAGGATTTTTTTCTGCCACTGACTTCAGCTCAAGTCACCCTGCACACACCTGCAAAGAAGTACTTGAAATTACCCTTAGTTACTCTTTTGGGTTAAGGTATTTAAGGCCCTCTTTAAAACTCAAATACTATTTAGAACAGTGAACACATTAAACAATTAATAAATTGTTTTTATTGGCAATTTATAAAACACCTAAGTAGAAATCTGTTTACCAAATGTTTAAAGTATACACGAGACAGAGATAGAGGATTGTGTGAAGGTGACATGTAGTGTTTACTAGGCCGATGAAAGGGCAAGATGAGGTTACTAGTCCTGGAAGGGCAGGGTGGGTACCAAAGGGGAAAATTGGATGAAAGCTTTTTTTTTTCCTTTTTCATACTTATGCCTAGGACTATCCCTGGTGCTAGACATGATAAAGTACAAGATAAATTCAGTACTTATCTAGAGTTTGGCACCCACCTAGAACACTCCCAGCTATCCCAAGGAGGCAGGGCAAAATTCTCCAAATAATTATTGCAATAATTTTTCATTTTTAAAAAAATAGATTACAATCCATTTATGTAACATTCTAAGACTTAAAATCCTGTAAAATTTAGAGAGGAAGGGGAATATAGGATATATATACACATACCCTAGGAAAATTTAAAGAGGGAAAGAGTGCTTTCAGCTGGGGAGAGAGGTAACAGAAGGCTGATTGGAGTAGGTGCCACCTGGGCTGTCTTGAAAAAGAAGGCTTCTAGAAGGCAGAGGTAAGAAAGAAATATGCTGGGGCGGGGGAGTGTAGAGGAGAAGCCATAAAAAGTTATGGAGACAGGAGATGATGAGGGCAAGATTGGGGGACAATGGTAGAACTTAGATGGAAAACTGAGTGGGTCAAGAGGAGTTGTGTGAAATAAGACTATGAAAGGAAATTGGAACAATATTGGAGAGTTTAAATTCTAAAGGATAAGGAGTTCATATTTCATCTAACAGATAATAGTGAGGTACTGAAGGTTTTTCAGGGAGAGAGTTGCATGGTCAGACCTGTGCCTTAGGAGTATTATGTTTACTTCTGTGTGAAAGATGAATAGGGGAAAGAATGGAGTCTTTTCTCACAACACTCTTTGAGGGAATGAGTATCATTATTTCTGTTTTATAAATGAGGGAACTGACGTTCAGAAAGGGGAAGTGACTTATACACTAATTTTCAGAAAGTGCATTGAATGCTGGTCTTCTTGGCTTCAAGTCTACTGATCTACCAACTATGACAAGTAGAAACACAAAGGGCAGAGGTCCCTTAGACCCAACGTATGCCAATTATCCATAATCTCAAAGCTAAGAACTGCTGAATAAAAACCAAAGCCCTTGGATAAAAGGATACAGTGACTCATGTATAAAACTGTGAAATGCTCTATAGCAAGCCTGTAGGAGTTCAACCTGACCACTACCACAAGTCATCTCTCAAGTATTCAGGGACTGGGGAGGCCTTTAGTGGAATTCCTGCCATATCAAGCATACATCCATCCCCCTCCTCCAGCTGCTCACACTTCAGCTTCATTACTTATTAACACCTCCAACAGAGGGGAGTAGGAGGGGAGTAGGGAAGGGAAGGGAATAGGGAAGAATAGGGAAGGGAAGGGAAAGGAAAGGAAATATCCCTCCTTCCCTAGACTCTAGTTATTCTGGTCAGAGGCTTTAGTGGTGAAAGAGGAGGTTAAAAACTGAAGTTTGCTGATGATATGAACACTTCAGTCTTTCCTACTTCTGCCTTACCACAGATTCTACCAAACACTTTCCTTGCAGAAGAGCTATCATGCCTGTAGTTTAGGTGTTGAAGCCAGAAGCTTCCCATCTGCCTGAAGGTAATACAGACAATAAGAAGCTAGTGGCTGGGAGGTAGTGAGGAAAGGTTCCCAGGGACTGTTATTCCTTGCTAGCAAGGAGTTGGTAGTTCTGCAGAAGTTCCACAATCAAACTGTTCACAGAACTCAGTCATAGACACTTAATGAAAATCCACCTCAATTAAGGTGATACATGCATCAAAGCCACTGGGGATTTACACTATGATATGTCCATTAAGTCTGACATGTTTGAATAAATACATTTGCTTTAGAGAGGTTTAAAGTGCTTGGAAGAGATTAGGTGAGGGCTATAACAAATTATGAAGATAAAAATGGAGTTCTGTAATGAAATACATGTCAGAGGGAAGGAGGTAAAGAAATTGGTCTTAAGAATGGAAGTGTCCTTTATTTAAGGAAATCACCACTGAAGCAAGCATGTGAGAAGGGGGAAAGAAATGGGGGAGGAAGAAAAAAATCTCCCTGATATATCTGTTCAGATGTGATTTCATTGAAACTAGACATGTATAAAAAAAGTCACATTCAACCAATAAGGGTTTAAATTACTTCTGAGAAATGCATCCCCCACCCTGCAGAAATGCTAGTGCCAAAGAAAATAACTCATTCATGTCAGCCTTGATTTCTTTCATCAGACCATTGATGAAATTTGAGAAGAGTCATTTAGCAATCATCTTATCATTGATACAGTGCTTGATCCACTCATTTCACACACCATCAGATAATGAGACTATATTTGCTTTATCTTCCATTCACTGACCAAGGTAAAATGCCAAGGGTTAAATGCCTTACCAAGGCGGGGGGCGGGGATTCAGGTGCAAGGACGTGGAGAAGAAGGGGAAGAGTAGAGAGGTTACCAATTTATGAAACATTGTCCTAGACAGGCCCATAGCATTGAACCAGTTTCCAATCTGTTTCTCACGTTCTTAAAACTGATACTCTGCAGATGGGATTGTTTGATTAGAGGAGCAATGAAATTCTGAAGAGAGACTTTCATAGGCTCTTGAAAAACAGTCACAGCTTGTAACACAATTGGGTCAACTCCCAAACCAAAGGAAATTGTGCTTCAAGTCTTCCCAAGCACTGGAAAATCTGTCATGGATTTCACTTTCCAGATCTATATGTGAATCACTCCTAAGCACAGGGGACCATTCTGGGAGGAGACCAGCTTCTCTTGTTTATAATACATTGCAGTTTCAGAGGTGCTCCCCATCATTGTAGCCATTAAAGTGCTGTTCTAGTGTCTAGGGATGTATGTTTGACTCTGCATTAAACATTTGCCTAAGGTAGAAGCTTTCCCACGAGATTCACAATATTAGTAGGTAGTTTATTCCTTCTGGGTTTAAGATTCAACCAAATAAATGTCTCAGGGAGGGAGGGGAGGACTACTTGTACTACCAACCATTTGTTCATGTCCACATTCTTCCAGCATAGTAAACTGGTTATAAAAGGACACCTCATTTATCCACCAGCCTCAAGGCAGGACTTAAAAACCCAGCAGTTTCTCTTATCATATGTGTAATTAGTTTCCAATTATGAACCTAGACTTGAAAAGGGCCATTGACCCTGAGACAAAATGAGTATATGGGAAATTACAAGAGTGACCAAAGAATATCCAGGAAAGTAAGCAGAACTGGTTACCTGAGCAACACTCATTCACTGAACTGAGGAACTAGCGGGCATCTCAGCTAGAGGTGTCCACCATCTAGGAAACAAGAACTATGAAAGAGGTCAAGAGAGATGGGTTGAGAAGCCAGAAGGAATCTATTCCTTACAGGCTGCCTTGATGCTCATGGCACCCAAGTAATGAAGTGTTTTCCATAAACCATGAATCCCATGCCAAAGGAAAAAAGGTTCTCAGTTTCTGGGAGAGCTTACAGATTTAGTTTTACCAATCCAAACCCCACCCCAGGAGCAGTGGAGCTTGGAGAGATATTGAGTACAGATAGGCCTGAAGCAAAATGATTGAACATACACACACACACACACACACACACACACACACACACACAACACCCCTAAAAGAAATGACTTATTTCCTCTATATTTTCTGGAAGGTCAGAGCTAATTTTTAAGATTTCTATAAGGTAATAGTCACCTTTTTATTTTACATATTTCAGTATTATTGCTTTGTAGTTACTAGACATAAAAACAATTAAGTTAGAAGAAAGTTAGGAGCTTGCTTCATTTGGGGTCAACGGGGCAGAGAAGGAGTTGAGAACCTGAGTGCACCTCCAGAGGAGAGAGAGAGAGAAAGGAACTCAGAACAATAGGGGAGATGGTTGCAGCAATTGCCAAAAGGAAACCTTCAGATAATCCATAAACTTAAAAGTAGAAGAAATTCACTTAGAGGAAGTTACCCTGAGGAAGAAAGAAGCAAGCCTAGCCCACAGCAACATACTTGGTTTTATATGGTATTTTGTAGTTTTCAAAGTTATTTCATGTGTTAACTCGGTTGATTCTCACAGCAGTTTTAAGAGTAGAGAGGCCATCAGATATTACCCCCAGATGACAGATAACAAAAAGGAAGCACAGAGAAGTGAAATGGTTTGTCTAACATCATATAAGCCATGGCTAAATCAAGGTTAGTACAGGGGGCTCCTAATTCCCAACTGAAAAGATGAAACTCTTCTGAAAGTCAGTGATTATAAATATTACAAATAGAAAGTTATGTCCAAAGCCTCCAAATGTTGTCTTCCAAGTCAAACAGCCCTTAGGGTAGAAAAAGTTGACCCTCCCATCCTTCCAAAGAATGGAAAGTCAACTGGGATAGGTTTAATAAGAGGATCATAAATTCATCACTAGAAAGTACCTCAGAGGTCATCTAGACCACTTCATTCACTTGAGAAATTAAGTGACTGGTCCAAGGCTGCTGCAGCCAGCACAGTCTGGGCCTAGCTACCAGTTGAGAAAAATGAAGAGAAAGTGAGAGAAAGCTTCCAGCTGAATAAAGGAAAGAGACAGAGAGACAGGGATGTATTTCATAGTCTGTTTATTGCAGAGCTATTCCATACCAACCCAAGGATACAAGAAAATTATAGAGCTTATATTCCTTATTGCAGGGGTGAATACATGACTTGGGTCTTGCCTTTCCCCTACCCCAGCCCAGGGCTAATCACTCATTAAGATTTTTATCCTAGAACCATCTCCTGAGGCACAAACCAGGAGTCCCAATCAAGACTTGCAAGTACTTTCTTAGATATTCAAGAAACCAATGAGAGCATCCACCCAACAAGATTATTCTTTCCTTGCATATCTGCCTAATGACCTTGTAGAACTGGGGAGCTAGTGTGCCAAGACCCCAGAAAGTCTTGCCTACTACACAAGGCCATACAGGTAGTAAGGTTAAAGTGAGATTTGGACCCAGGTCTTCTGGCTACAAATATAGTATGCTTTTCTATTATATTACACTGTGATATCCAAAGCTAAGCATGTAATTCCCGTTGTGATATGACTAGGATCACAGTATACTAGAATAATCAGTAGCCTTATGATCACCATGCCTCTTGGAGCCTGCACTAACAATGGCCTTTTTTGATAGCCATGCCACGCTATTGACTAATATTGAGCTTGTCATCCAATAAAATTCCTCATATCTTTTTTCAGATTAACTGCTATCTAGCCACCAATCTCCCCAACGTGCACTTGTAAAGTTATATGTGTTTTTAACCTGACTATATAACTTTACATTTATCTCCATGAAACTTCTTTTAATTCTACTTAGCCCATTGTTGTCACCTATGGAGATCATTTTGGATGCTGGCTCTACCCAAGAGCCAATATGCTATCCCCTCCAGGTTCATGCCATCTGAAATTTGGCAAGCATGACTTAGGGATTCAAGTTACTGATAGAAATGTTTAACTGGGAAAGATCAAGAAGAGATCATTGTAGCCCAAGTGCAATGCATGCACTGCCTCTGATTTGCATTATCTTGCTTTGACAAACCAGGCAACAGGCTGCTTTCCATCCTTGTCTTGTGGGGAATCCTTTGTGCTTATGCCATGTGTTATGTACCCTGTATTGTGAGAGTAAAAAAAGAATCGGTGGAGATCTCCCGACTCATAGAAGAATTAGCTGGGATGGTGTCTTTTGAGGGCATTCAAACCCCAAGGCAAAACTGGAAAGGATTTAATCCTCATCTATTGAGTGCTGTGCTCAAGAGCCAGGACTCATGTCTTTCATGGCACTAGCACACTACTGGAATGGAAAACTCGCCTGGTTCTATAGGGCAGGCAGTCTCACTGTTCTGTTGTTTACATCTTTTTCTAAGTCTTGCAAAAAAAAAATACTTGATGATTATAGACAGTGTTGTCACATAAATAATCAGGAACTTACATGCTTTAGTGACTCCTAAATTACAGGAACTTATTCTTCCTGACATGATGAAAAAGACAAATCATTTCTTTTTTAAAAAATGGTATGTGTGATAATTGTTTAAATGCTACTGCTTCTATGTGGGCTATTTCATAGGAATGAGGGCATCTAGATAATTCATTGGATAGAGTACCAGGACTGAAGTCAGAAAGACATAAGTTCAAGTTCAGCCTCAGGCAATTAGTAGCTCTATGACCCTGAGCAAGTCACTTAACCCTGTTTGTTTCAGTTTCTTCATCTGTAAAATTAGCTGGAGAAGTAAAAGGCAAACCGCTCTAGTATCTTTGCCAAAAAAACCCAAATGGGGTCACAAAGAGTCTGACATGACTGAAACAATGACAACAGGCCTGGAAGAGATAAAGATCATATTGTTCATCCCCTTCATTTTTACAGATGAGGAAGCTGAAAGACCAGATGGAGGGGAAATGACTTGTCTAAGGTCACACAGAGTGCAAAGGGCAGAGATGGAATTTGAACCTAAATCCTCTGCCTCAAAATCTGTTAGACTTTCTATTACACCTGCCTCTACTAGCAGATATTTGTAAGTTGGATTCAGCTGGGCACTTGTACCAACCAAAGGGTCAGAAGATCACAGTTATTATTTCAGTGCTGGTTTTTGAGCCAAGAAACCTGAATTCTAACTACATGACCTTGGCCAAGTAACTTCACCTCTATCATTATTTTCTCTATCTACAAAATGAGGGGATCAAACTAAGCAATTTACAAGGTGCCCTTCAGAACTAACATTCTGAAGTACATCTGAGGTCCCTTCCAGCACTGAATCTCTATCCCATCATCCTACAATATAGCGTGAAAATCCTAACAGACTCTACAAACCGACACTTAAAGCTGGAACTGTAAGAAGAATCCTGATTGGCAGGAAGATTTGTTACATGTTCTCTTTGACTCATTGAAAATATGTAGAAACAGATGGCAAATAGTACTTTTGCATAGTAGGCCTCACATGTTGAGTTGAAATAAACACTAATTCTACTACTTTGTTGTATCTGTAACTTCATCTGTCCTTTGTCACACACATCTATCTCCCTTAGCCTCTTTCTGTTCTTACTCTTTATGTATTATCTGTCTCTTTAACTCTGTCTCTGATTCTTTCTGTCTTTCTCTTTCTTCATTTTTGTTATCTGTCAACTGGGGGTAATATTTGATGGTCTCTATATTCCTAAAACTTCTGTGAGAATCAACTGAGTTAACACATGAAATAACTTTGAAAGCTATAAAATGTCATATAAAAAGTGAAACAGAGACAACACAAGGATGGAAAGAAAGAGAAAGCCTCTCTTTCACTTTGTTTCTCTGTCTCTGTCTGTCTCCTCTCTCTTCTCTCTCTCTCTCTCTCTCTCTCTCTCTCTCTCTCTCTCTCTCTGCGTGTGTGTGTGTGTGTCCCTGTCTCTCCATGTCTGTCCATCTGTCTCTCTCATTGTCATATCACTACATTCCCATGAATTCATTACCCTCACCATTTGGGTGACTCTCAAATCTATGTATCCAGTAATTATCAAGATACTCTTTATTTCCACCTGAATATCTCTTAGACATCCAAGCTCAAAATATGCAAAGAAGAATTTATTATGTTCTCAAAATTTAGCCTTTATTTCTGTTGAAGAAAATTATTAAAAATATTCTCCTTCTAGTCACCCAAAGTCATAACTTCAGAGTTATCTTGGACTCCTCACTCTTCCTCACGCTTCATATCCAGTCAGTTGCCAAATGTTTCCAATGCTACCTCCACCAGCAATCTCACCTTCCTCTCCATTTGAGTCTGGGTTCAATCCTGGGTGACTGGAAGAATGGAAGAATTATAGTACAGTTGACAGGAAAAGAGAGAGTTAGAATAAAGCTGATTTGAGGGAGAAAGATAATCAGTTCTTCTTTGGATATGTTAGGTTTGACATGCACACAAGACATCCATTTCAAAATCTTCAATAGGCAGTTGATTGTACACTTCTAGAGCTCAGGACAGAGACATATAAATCTGGACATATAGAGCTGGACATATAAATCTGGGAGTAATATATGCACATATGATAATTGAAACCATGGCAACTGATGAAGTCACTGATAGTATGTGGAGTATCTGGAGAGAGAGAAAACAGCTTAGGCCAAAGTCTTGGGGTGCACCAGCAGAAGGAGGTAAAATAGGGTTGGAGACCGAGCAAAGCGTCTGATTTTTCATGATTTTAACAGCCTCTTTCACCAATCTTATTAGTTGTTCTCATGTTTATAGCTCTTTATGGTATACAAAGCACTTTCTCTACAATAACCTTGTGAGGTAATGTAGTCAGTACAAATACAATTTATTATTCCCATATTGCCGATTTTAAAACTGTGGTTCACAGAGGTAAGTAATTTAGCCATCATCACAACTAGGAAGAGTGGCAGTCAGGATAGGAAGTGGTGGGCTCAGTGCTCACTCTACTGTTGTTTCCAGTGTATCGTGCTGAATTATAAATCTAACATCTCTCAGTCTTGGCACTGGCTTTCCAAAGGGCATGGTGAGTGGGTTTGTGTAAGTCATTTACTTACATTTACATTTACTTTCCACTCAAAAGTGGAAATACACTCAAGTCAACTACCACGATGTTACTGATAAGATCCATAGAAGAATGGCAAAGGGGGTTTCTTTTTTTTTCAAATACAGTGTATTCCACAGATGCTAAATTAAAGGCTCTACTGAAAAGTTGGTACATGTATATAATAGGGTGTATAATTAAAATATCATGTCTTTAAATGGGACTCCTTTAAAATGGGGATGTCTTATATCACTGATTTATTAAAAAGTCATATAGACTAGTGTGGAAATATGTTTAATATGATAATACATGGATAGCCTGTATCAGATTGTTTGCTTTCTTGGGGGAGGGGGACAGGAGTGAGGGAGAAAAAAAATCAGAATTCAAAATCTTTATAAAAGCGAATGTTGAAAACTATCTTTACATGTAGTTGGAAAAAAAAATAGAATACTATTAAGTGGTAGAAAAGGTCAAACAGGCAAAATGTATCCTGAGAGTATGAAAAAAAGTTTTCATTTTTCATTCTTTAAACATTGTAGTAATCACAAATACTAACTCCTTGATTACATATAATTAAATTTTAAACAGGATGATTAGAATATCAGCTTGTTAGGAGAATCTGAAATGCTCTTGTCTGCCAAAGTGCCTACAGGTTCCATTTGCTTCATCCCATCTATGGACAGCTGTCCTGAAAGAACCCTCAGTTATAAAATGAGGTTTGAAGAATAAAGGTGGGGAAGAACTTCAGTTGTTTCCATTCCTGATGTTCAGATGCATGCCAACATAACATCATTGGCATTTTAAGCATAGCTACCATGAGGACAGAACTAATAGAACCTACTTTATTAAAAGCTTCATTTAATATTTATGTGCCTTTCATTTTATCCCCCTGGTTTTATGTGAACAAACACTACTTGTGATTTTTTAACCAAAGTAAACTTGGAAATAAAACTATTCTATATATACAAGGGCAGGGTGCTTTTTTCACAATCGCTGCTCACCCTGGGTTGGTACTAAAGGCAGGAGAGAGCCCCAGCCTGGAGAGAAAGGGCAATTTCATCACAAAAGGCTAAGTACGCACACATTCCATATTTATTCATTAGACATTAATGGATCGCTATCAGGGAGAATTTTTTTTTAAATAGAGATCTTCTGCTAAGGGTAAAAATGATGACTTCAAGTGTGCATGAACTACTCCTGCTGAAATCAGTGGGAGTTACTTTGGGAAGAGATAATCATGGTGACAACCAGAATCACAATTGGCCATTAAAGAGATAGACAATTTGCATGTTACAGCCCTTTGAAGGGAGACTGGGCTTTGCAGAAATGATGTACTCCTTTTAAGGAGTATGATGTGTCAAATAGTTGCATACATTCAAGGAATGGTACATATCTTTGTTCATGTTTCTATATCATATTTCCATATGAGGACACCTGTAACTTAACAGAGTAGCTGTAGTCAAGCCAGAAAGAAAAGTAGGTGGCATTGATCAAATCAGCCCAGACCATTTAATATAAATGATAGCTTGATGATGTGAGGATATTTCCAACAATCATAAATTTTAGATGATAAAAATTTCTCAGGTGAATTGGAGTGACTGTTAACAGGAAGAGTGCTCAGACTAGCTGAGAGAATTTGGTTATGTCCCATGGGTTGGCTATGAAACAGAAGACCAGTTCATAATTCAAATTATTTGAGCATCTACAGGAGGAGATGAATTAAGAGTAATCATGATACAGGAGAGAACGTTCCCGCAAAATCCCTGAGGATGTCCTGCTTGGGGGTGGGGTGATGGGTAATAAGGAAACAGAGTATGTTGGCTTTGGCCTCAAATTTCAGCTTTCAAAGGGTCCAGATGATTTTGGATTTCCTATCTTCCCGTTGGCATCCTAGCATTATCACTTGGGATAGTAGCGTCTCCAATGGGAGCTGAGGATAGACTCCACAGATGGAAGAAATGTACACAGGTAGTCCTGCAGTCATAGGTTCATAGACTGTTTGGGGTTTTTTTCTGAATCTGAATCTAATGCTTTTTCTACTATGCCATGTTTCTTCTATGATATTCCACAAGTTGTGACTCTTAGCTGCCTGACCTTAATAAAATCACAACTTACTTCCCCCATTCCTTAATTTCACTATCTGTAAAAATGGCATAATACTTGTATTACCTGACTCTCATAGTTGTTATCAAGAAAACACCTTAGCAAATCTTAGAACATTGCATGAATGTGAACTAATACTGTGTGAGTTTTAGGACAAGTGAACCTTTATATCAATCATTTTAGACCCACTTGAATTAGGGAAAGTATCTCCTGATACATCTGACTATAGAGCAGTGGCAGGATTTACCATCTAATACTAAGGCAAATAACATAGATGAGTGAATCTCATATACAAGGACAATGTGGAATGGATTCCTGAACACAGAAATAGCCAGACTTAGAGTCTATGACAAAGTATTCTGTAGATTGATTACATAGAAAGTTCAGCCAGGAGCATCAGGATATAAATTCCTTCTACCTCTGTGCATTCAAGTGGGTTTATCTCCTGTCTCCTCACCTTCAAACTCCCTGCATTTGATCTAATTCTTTCTAACAACTTAAGTTTATATAAACTTTTTATGGCTTATAAAGTCTTCTTCTTCCCCAAATTCCTTTAGTTAGGTAATGTATTATTATCCCCATTTCACAGATGAAGAAACTGAGTCTCAGAATGGTGAGTAAACTCAGTCTAGAGTTATCTAGAATAACAAAGCTGGAAAGTACTAGACCTGAGACTCAAACCTAGGTCTTCAGACATTTGGTTCACTTCCTTTATTCACACTATGTCAAAAGTTCCTATGGCCTCATCATACTTCTTCCCTTCAAAACCAAAGGCTCTGTTCCTGTGGAACAGTTTGTATCAAACTCAAATAGAAAAGGGAGCCACTTATCCACACATAAGGATGCCTATGGGTCAAATATTGATGCAGTTTTGGGTTTTTGGGTTTTTTCCCCCACTTAATAGTATTTTACTTTTTCCAATTACATGCAAAAATAGTTTTCAACATTCACTTTTATAAGATTTTGAGTTCCAGTTTTTTTCTCCCTCCCCCTCCCCATGATGGCATGCAATCTGATACAAGCTCCACATACACAATCCACATAGACATATTTTTATGTTAATCATGTTGTGAAGAAAGGATTAGAACAAAAGGGGAAAACCATGAGAAAGGAGAAAAAAGAGAAAATAGTCTGCTTTGATCTGCATTCAGCCTCCACAGTTCTTTCTCTGGATGTGGGTAGTATTTTCCATCCTGAGGTTTTTGGAATTGTCTGAGATCAGTGTATTGTTGAGAAGAGCTAAGTCTTTCAAAGTTAGTTATCTCACAGTGTTGCTATTACTGATACAGTATTCTCTTGGTTCTACTCACTTCACTTTTCATCAGTTCTTGTAAATCTTTACAGGTTTTTCTGAAATCTGCCTGCTCATCATTTCTTATAGAACAATGGTATTCCATTACATTCATATATCACAACTTGTTCAGTAATTCACCAATTGATGGGTATCCCCTCAGTGTCCAATTCTTTGCCACCACAAAAAGAGTTGCTATAAACATTTCTGTGCATGTGGGTCCTTTTCCCCTTTTTTATGATCAAAGCAGACCTAGTAGTAGTATTACTAGATCAAAGGGTATACACAGTTTTATAGCCCCTTGGGCATAGTTCCAAATTGTTCTCCAGAATGGTTGGATCTGTTCACAACTCCACCAGCAATGCATTAGTGTTCCACTTTTCCCATGTCTTCTCCAACTTTTTTTTGACTCAGTTTTAAAATGTCTGGGCAGTAGTCAGAAGTGTTGCTATCCGTATCACAGGACATGTATTTGACACCTCTGTGTGGGATATATTTTTTTTACTCCACTCTGCTTCATTTGACATTTCCTTGATTCCAGTTCATCTCCATTTAATTTATGATGTTTTCCTATGATCTTTTCATGATCAAATGCAAAGGTTTTGTCTGTTTGGATTTTTTTGTTTGTTTTATTTGTTTTTACCACATTTTTCCCAGTTTCATTAGTATCCTTAGCTCTTTAAATAATCCCCTCCATTTCATCATCTTCCCTCAGCTGAGCCTCTATGAAGCTCCTCAGGTCTCTGCTGTCTCCCTGTCAGCTAATCAACTCCCCAGTCCCAGCTCTACTCACCTCATTCTTGTGTCACCTTTTTTTCCAAATGCTATATTTTTTCAATTTAACAAATATTTATTTTTTCAACTTCCCATCTCCTACCATCAGGGAGAGGGAGGGGGAATGATCTTGTAACAAATCTACCTAATCATGCAAAATAAGTTCCTGCATTGTGCATGTCCAAAAATGCGTGTCTTACTCAGAATCTCCCGTGTCACTTTGACTTGCCTTTTCCCAATGTCTTCCTCTCCAGCTAACCCTCCAACATCTTCACTTCATTTTCCATTGATTCTATCGGAATGATTTTCTCTTCCTTTGAGGATCCCTCAGTAGCACCTACTAATCCCAATTTTCTGTATTTGGGCCTATGTTGCCTCCCCCACCATTAGTTAAATTCTTCTGGGCCTCTCTCTTTTCTTTACTTCCTTTTTTTTTTTTTTTTTTTTTTGCTCAGTGGGATTCAAATTGCCCAGAGAATCAAGAGTACATTTAATATTATTTGATATACAATATTGTTAACTGAAAAGTCAGGCTTGTGAAGGTTGACCTTAAATAGTACCAACAAGTGCTTCTGACAATGCTGTTGAAATGTTATTTATTGCCCATGGGTCAAAAAAATATTGCAGATCCCCCTGAACTTTCTGAAAAGTTCGGATTGATTTCATAGAGAAGTAACAGAAACCAAAGGAAAATGAATGGCATGGAATTTATTTTTTAAATTATATTTTATTTTTCCCTAATTACATGTTAAAACAATTTAACATTTTTAAAAAAGTTTTTAGTTGCAAATTCTATTCCTCTCTTTCTACCTACCCTCCCTGCTCCATGAGATGGAAAACAATCCTATATATTTTATATATGTGCAGTCATAGAAAACATTTCATTATTGTCATTTTATACAAGAAGACTTGATGCAACAGAAACTAGAAAAACAACAAATTAACCTCCCCCTTCAATTAAACACCAAATTGGAAATCTTGAAAAGCAAAGGAGAGATTAATAAAATTGAAAGCAAGAAATGAACTAATAAATAAGATTAGAAGCTGGTTATATAAAAAAGCCAATAAAATAGATAAATCATTGGTCAATTTGATTTTACAAAAGGAAAGAAGAAAACTAAATTACTAGTATAAAAAATAAAAAGGGTGAATTTACCACCAATGAAGAATTGTTATGAGTTATTTTTGACCAGTTATATGCCAATAAATTTGACATTCTAAATGAAATGGATGAATAGCTATAAAAAATATAGATTACCTAGATTAGCAGAAAAAGAAATAGAATATTTAAATAATTCCATCCTTGAAAAATAAATTGAACAAGTGGTATGGAATTTAGAACATAATGGATGCTAGCACTCATCTAGTCTAGATTCTTCATTTTGAGAACATTGATGTCTTCACTTATGAAATAATCTGTTCCAGGTAACAAGGTGATAAGTAACAGGACCAGGTTATGAACACCAATATTCTGGCTCAAAAAAAATTTCTACCTAATGTTGTCCCCCAGAAAATAATGTTAAACAGAGTCAAAGATTTTTTAAAATAAACCCCTTTCATGGTCATCATCTCAATAGTCATTAGCATTGTTACTCTAGTCTAAACTATGCCTCAAACATGACTTAAACGTTTCTGACTTCTGAAATCAGAGCACACTTTGTTATTTTATCCTCTCTTATTGCTATAGTCAAAGCATAGAATGATCTAAAAGTAGACATTTTCTTCCTTTCACACACTTTTGTGTAGGATTTGACTTAGAAATTCCAAAACCCAGTCTTACGCATGGGGATTTTTGGTCTTCATTCTAGATCTAGGACTGGGGATTTGGCTTAATAACAGGATGATGACAGAGATAATAGTCATAAGCAGGATAAATAATGGAGCTGAGTAGCACAGTGGATAGAGCACCCCGATAGTGTCAGAAAGACCTGAGTTCAAATCTGGCCTCTGCACTTACTAGCTGAGTGACCCTGGGCAAGTCACTTAATCCTGTTTACCTCAGTTTTCTCATCTCTAAAATGAGCTGGAGAAGGAAATGGCAAACCACCACAGTACCTTTGCCAAGAAAAACCCCAAACAGGGTCACAAAAAGTCAGACACAACTGAAACAACTGAATAAAAAAAACAACAACAAGCATTTATATAGCACTTTAATGTTTGCAAAAAATTTAACACATACTATCTCATTTGATCTTTAGAACAACTCTGTGAGATAGATATTTTACAGAAAAGGAAACTGAGTCTGGGAGAGGTGAAGTGTTGTGCCCAGTGTCACACAGCTAGAACAGTGGTTCTCAACCTGTGTGCCGTGGCCCCTTTAGGGTTCAAACAGGATCACCTAAGATCAGTGGAAATCACATATTGGTCTTAGGAACCGAGATAGCATTCCTCAATCAGTCTCCAGGCGGGTCCGCCCACATGCAGATACACCCACATACAAGTATTAAAGGGTTGGAACATTAGGAAGGTTGAGAACCACTGAGCTAGAAGGTAACAGACTTTAGAACTTAAACTCAGAGAAATTGAAAGGTTAAGAGAATGAGAAGACTTGGGTTCTCCTTCTGGCCCTACCACTTGTCAGCTACTGTGAACTTGAACTTGAACAAGTTGTTTCACCTAGCTAAGCCTCTGCTTATTCATTTATAAAATACAGAGTTGGACTAATAATAAACTCTAAGCTTTCTTCTACTTCTAATGATCTGTAACAGTGGTTCTCTAACTTTCCAGTTACGGGCACCATTCATATTCTTAAAAACTACTGAATACCCTCCCTTTCCCCTCCCCAAAAGACTTTTGTTTAGGTGAGTTAGGTCTGTTGATAGTCACCTTACAAAAAAGCAAAACATCTTAGAATGTTTTGACCTTACATACCTCTTGAGAAGGAATCCAGGGGAGCTCAGACCACACTTTAAAAATCTCTGATCGGCAGTTTTCTGAGAAGATGATACAGAGGCCATGATGGGGAAGAGGGAATTAAACAGAACAAAGATAGGCATAACGATTTTGTATTTCATCAGTAGTATGTCGTTGGAGAACTAGTAAAAAAGTGGTCATCGAACTGAAAAGAGTCTAAGGAAAAAGCTGAATGTGGAAAGTCGTGTGAAAGTAGAATGTATCCAATAGATGATCCTGAAGGTTGGCTCTGAAATGAAAGGAGGAACTAGAAGTAAGATGCCAATCATGGAAAAATGAAGTTGGTTAAATGTTATTGGAAACATCCTGGTCCAGAGCAAACAGAAACTGGAGAATCTTTGACTCCATCTAGGTATCCAGTTGCAGGATGTCCAGGCTACTTATGTGAAGAGAATGCAAGACGAACATCTAGAAATCCCAGAGAATTCTTCACGTACTTCAAAGGTGATTTGAAAGCCTGATCCCAAGCCAGATTCCTGATAGTCGAGATTTATGTCTGCCATATAAAAAGAGTATCAATTGATATTATGCATTTCAAGCATCTTTGTGGAGTCTGTGTCTTAAAAACCCTACCTATGGGGGCTTTTTATCTAAATTCTAGAGCCAGCGCTGGGGGTTTGGTTTAATGGTAGGATGATGGCAGAGATGATGGTAGTATGGTAGTAGGGTGATAGGAGCAACTAGCACTTTTTTTTCAGTGCTTTAAGGTTTACAAAACATGTTAACTACAGGCATACCTAGGAGATATTGCAGTAGGATTTCAGACCACCAATAAAGTGAGTCACACAAATATTTTGATTTCCCAGTTCCTATGAAAGTTATGTTTACGCTATACTGTAGTCTATTGAGTGTGCAATAGTATTATGTAAAAAAAAAGTACAAGTAAATACTTTATTGCTAAAACATTCTAACCATCATCTGAACCTTCACTGAGTCAAAAATCTTTATAACGGTGGAAGATCGTACCTCAGTGTTGATAGCTGCAAACTGATCAGGGTGGTGGTTGCTGAAGGCTGAGGTGGTTGGTGCAGTTTCTTAAACTAAGACAACAATGAAGTTTGCTTTGTAATTTGCCTCTTCCTTTCACTTGCACACATTGTTGTGTTTCAGGAATAGGGAGGCCTGAGGAAAGGGAGAGTAATGGGAGAATGGCCAGTTGACCGAACAGTAAGAACTCACATGACTTTTATTAAGTGGGCCATCTTAAATGGGCACAGTTCGTAGCACCCCAAAATAATTACAATAGTAATATCAAAGATCACCGATCACCATGAGAGATAGTAATAATAATGCAAAGGTTTGAGATATTGCAAGAATTACCAAAATGTGACACAGAGACACAATGTGAGTAGCACATGCTGTTGGGAAAAAAATGGTACAATAGACTTGCTCCACTCAGGGTTACCACAAACTTTCAATTTGTAAAACAAAAAACAAAACAAAACAAAAAACCATTATCTACAAAATACAATAAAGCAAAATACAATAAAACAAGGTATGCCTATGTATAAATGCTAACTATCATCATCATTATTATTATTATCACCCTGCCAGTAGATTCTGGAGATTTCTTGCCATCACTACTACTTTCTGACACACACCATGACTTCTGGAGACACCAGAGAAAGACACACTTCTACTGTGCCTGCAGGCTAACCACAGTGCTTTTCTCTCTTGACACTCAGTAAATATTTGTTGTCTAAATAGGCATGCTGTTATTGTGGCTGCTTATACTGAAAATGCCCCTGCCCTGGTGGATTGTTCTCCTATTATCTGCATAGGGATTGCCTCAGGATACTAGATAGTGAAGAAGGCAGTCCAAAAAGAAGCAATAAGCTTATGTTCAAACTTCTCTCCTTCATACATGCTCGGACTCCTATAATATAACAGAAAAAATGTGTGACCCTTAAATATACATGTATAGTTTGCCCTTTGCAGTTATAAACCTTGCCAAGCAAGTTAAGGCACATCACATAGAAAATATACATATATGGACTAAACTTCAAAGACTCTACCTCTTTCTTCTATTCTAATTCAGGTTAGAAATAAAATAATTAAAATTGATGTTTAGTAGCACAGAAAAGGAGAATGGTGTCCATGAATTCTAAACTCTTATCCTCCTGAAACCTTTGATTAAGATTAGTAATTGCAGCAAAAACATCAGCATAGGAAGATTTGCTTTGCAGTTGGAAATTTTAATTGGCAAGTTTTAATAAACAAGATTAAAAGACAACATATAGCAATCTTTAATGTTAATGCTCACGTAAATAACTTAAATTATGACTTTCAAAGAATTGCATCAACTACAGAATCCTTGTCTTTGGATCTCCAAAACTTCACTCTCTCCTTTCAAGCCACTTCCATTTAATGGTATTTATTAAATACCTCCTATGAGTATACTTTTGATGCCCTCCCCTTCTGTCTTTTCTAGCAAACCTCCCTGACAATCATCCCCTTTCTGATCTATAGTTCTCCCTAACTACTTGTTTTTCTCCTGACGCCTATAAAGAAGACCAAGTCTTCCATTGGGGTGGGGGGTTTTTAAAGGGGGGAACTTATTACGGTATCCCTGCTAGTAACCCTTATTTTTTCACCCTTCTCACTCATCCTACATAGCCAATCAATTACCAAATCTTGTTGTTTCTACCACCAAACATCTCTCATAAACAACTACTTCTCCCCATTCATACCATCACCCTAGTTCAAGCCCTCATCCCTATTCACCTGGGCTATTGCAGTAGACTCTAGTACAGTGGTTCTCAGCCTTCCTAATGCTGCGACCCTTTAATACAGTTCCTCATGTTGTTGTGACCCCCCAACCATAAAATTATTTTTGTTGCTACTTCATAACTGTAATTTTGCTACTGTTATGAATTGTGATGTAAATAGCTGATATGCAGGATGTATTTAAATTGAACAAAACCCACAGGTTGAGAACCACTGCAAGTATTTCCCTATGTAGTTCATCTTCTTCATAACTACCAAAGAATGTTTCCTAAAATACAGGCCCAACCATTTCAGCACCCTATTCAATAAATTTCAGGGGTTCACTATCACCTCTAGAATGAAATGTAAACTTCTCTCACATTTAAAGCTCTTCACAGCCTGGCCTTTTCAGTCTTCTTACACGATATTTCCTTCCACGGATGCTATGGTTCAACCGTACTTACTTATTTGCTGTTGCTCACCTGGGTCATTCCATGTGCACTATCTCTGTGCCTTTGCACTGGCTATATCCTCACCTGGGATGCACTCCTTTCTCCCCTCTGCCTCAGGGAATAGCCACTTTCTTTCATGATCCAGTATAAATTTCCCTTCTGTATGAAGCCTTTGTTCGTACTCCTAAGCATGAGAGCTCTCTGTTCCAAAACAACTTTGTCTTCCCTTTGTATCTATTCTGCAAACATTTTTATGTGTACATGATGTCTCTCCTGATAGAAATTTAGTAAATTCTGTGCTACTAAATTAAGAAGTTCTCCTGAATTTCCTAACTTCTGTCTTTGTATATCCAGTGCCTGACACATAGAATACATTGAAGAAATGCTTGTTGATTGAAACATGAAAAAAATCACGCTAATCGCTGGGAATTCAAGCATTAAAATAGAAAACAATCCCGGACTCCCTCAAAAAGCTTAAGCTTTATAAGGGGGCTATAACTTATGTAAATAAGTGCCAGTTAAATTGAGGAGGAAAAGAACACTAAAAACTGGAGACTGGAGTAGGGAAGAGAGACAACAAATGTTTCTCATAAAAAGTGATACATACATTGAACCTTAAAGAAATCTAAGGGTACTAAGTTGTTTGCACATTTTCAGCCATATCCAACTTTCTGTGACTGTGATTTGGGGTTGGGGGAGCAAAGATCCTGGAGTGGTTTGCCATTTCCTTCTCCAGCTCATTTTGCAGATCTGGAAACTGAGGCAAACAGGATTAAATGACTTGCCCTGGATCACACAGCTAGTGTCCAGCACCACCTAAATGCCAGGATATGAAGGGGAGGAGGTAAAAGATTGCATTCTAAGCATGAGGGCAGTCTGTGCAGAGACATGGAGATTGGAAATGCAAATGTCTAGTTAGGGGACAGCAATAAGGCCAGTTTGTTTGGAATAGATAGTGCCTTGAGAGGCATAAGCAATACGTAACAAGACTGGTATAAGTGTGTGGGAGTCAGAGTTTAAAGGATTTCAAAAGTCAAACCTAGGAATTTGTATTTTCTCATAGAAGCCATAGGGAGAAACCAACAATTCTTAAGCAAAGGATCTGTAGCCAGATCTGTGTTTTAAGACTATCAGTTTGGCATTTGTGGAAAGTGGGTGGATTGGGAAGGAGAAATACTACAGACAAGGAAAGCAAATAGGTAACCATGATAATATTCCAGATTAGCAATGACAGTGGTGATGCCAGAAGGGAAATGTTTCAAGAGAGGACACAGAATCAACAAGATGTAACAACTAATTAGATATGGGGGATGGAGTGAAGAGTTGAGGAGCACTTTGAAATTGTAACCCTGGCTAATTGGAAGTACAATCATGCCCACAGAAAAATAGAGAGTTAAGCTTAGACGTACATGTAGCTCAAGGTCAAAAGAAGAAAAAATTGAAAAAGGTCCTATATATCCCCAAAATAGCACTTTTCATATTAGCAAAGATCTGGAAACAAAATAGTTTCCCATCTTTGACTAAATAAATTATAGTACATGAATATAATGAATTATTACTCAGCTATGAGAACCAATAAATATAAAGAACTCAGAATTACATAAGAAGACATATGACCTGATGAAGAATTAATGAGGAAAACAGTATACCCAAGTACTATAGCAATGTAAATGAAAAGAACGAAAAGCTGAAGAGAATACTACAGAAATATGCCCAAGCTTGGTTCCAAAGTAGTGCTGAAAAATGTTCCTCCCTCCTTTCGTTGAAGAGATATGGGAATGTGGGTGTGAACATTTATATATAATCTCCTTTAGAAGGGCATGGCTTGCTGGATGGGAGGTGATCGACCTATCTGGAAATGAATGTAATGTAAAAACAAAACCTAAAAATATAATACATTTTTTAAAAGCAAAAGAAATGGGGAGTTAAGAAGAGGGAAAGCTTTTAGGTGTATTGGGGATGGAGGGAAGCAGATAGTAAGTTCCCCTTTTGACATCTTGAATTTAAGATGTCTACATGACATCTAGGTAGATATGGTCACCTGGCAGCTGAAGAAAGGCCTTTTATTATGCACATTATTCAGGATAATTTCTTTAAATTTCTCTCCTTATTTTCCAGGTTTCCTTCCCTGAATAATATAAAAGGGGATCAAAAGGTGAAGAAAAAAAATCAGAGGAAATTACCCAACTAATTAAGGCAGCAGCACTTCTTTAGGGAAAGGAAGTTTAGGAAGAATTTAACCAGATTGGTTCTCTCTATTCGTTAGCTTTATCCTATATTACTCAACCATTTCATTTCACATTGCCTATATTGATAGAATAAGGATGCGTTTAAAGGAAGGGCGGATCATTGAACACATAAGCAAGTGGGGAGGTCGGGGAGTAAATGTGACATGCTTTCTGTAAATGGAAATCAAGACTTATTAATCTGCTTACTCAGACTAAAATTCCTTAAATAATCATGTGGCCAAGAAAGAACCATTAGCCATAATGCATTAGACTTTTAAAAACCTCTTATAAAGTTCCACACCAAAAGATGCTTTAAAATAAAAAAAAAACCTGGGTTATTATGGGACTAGAGGCAATGTTTTGTTGTAGATAGAGAACTGGTTCAGATGTAGAAAACAGTAGGTAAGGATAAACAAGTATTTCTCTTGATAGAAGAATGTCAACTGTGGAGTCCCATTGGGATTGAATGAGGGACAAATTTAATTGAACATTTTTGTAAATGATCTGGAAAAAGTAATATACAGTGAATTTTCTAAGTTTGCAGAAGAAATTAGGCACTTTCAGATGGTGAAATGCCAAATTGATGAGAATAAATGGCTGAAAAATTTCAAGTTCTAGGTGTGTGGGCAGAAAAGTAGCAAATGAGTGTTAATGTGAGCAAGTAGAAAGTAATATATTTACTGGAAAATGATCTCTATCAGTTATAAAATGATGAATTCTGAACCATAAATTATTAGCCAGGCAAGAGAACCAAGAGTCATTGTATGACTCTTCCTGAATGCTCCAGCCTACTTTGCTACTCTGCGAAAGGTCAAAAAAGAGACAAAGTATTGAAAACAACACAAAGGGAATTGTGCTACTCTTATAAAATACCTAGAATGTTCCATGTAGGTGAGCTTTCTGGTCACTACTCTTCAAATAAGACAGAGTAATTGAAGACAGTCTACAAAGGTAAGTATAATGAACACACAGACTAAAGAGCTTATATGTGAAGACAACCCCACTACCATCCCCCCACCCAAAAAAAATATTTTTTTAATTTAAAAAATGAAAGCTGAGAGAAGATATGGTCAGATTAGATAAAATAATGAAAAATACAGAAGGAGTGAATATCCCCACCCTATATGACTGGGGTCGCTCTAGAAACTTGGAAGAAAGAGTTTTAAATAAATTTTAAAATAGAGTAGTATTTAAAGCAGTGACAGCATATTCTATATGATAACAGGAGCTACAGATATAACTAAGGTCAAGAGAGGTTTATATAAATCCACAAATAGTAGATTCATGATTGGCATCTAGAGGCAGATCTCTAGCTAGCCTTTTCAAGTTCATATGACAACATATACTCTTCTCCAGAACAAGTTATTTGACTAGGTGAACCAAGAGTCTGACCTAGTATGGTACCTATATTCTCATGAAAAACTAGTGTTTTATACAGGGTGTGATAGAAGACAGTACCACAGTCCTTTACAGAGAAGCTTCAGGTTTCCCTGTCTTTTTCTTCAGTGTTTCTTCATATATTTATTCTCTGCTCTCATTGTGGTAACAGAAAGAATGTTGAGATTGGAGTTAGGAGCATGTAGGTTTAATTTCTCCCTCTGATCCTTATTAGCTATATAAACCTGAACAAGTCGCTGAACTTCCATGTGCTTTGCACAATTCACTAGGACTTAACTAGTAAATAATGGGTTAGTTGCCTTTCTGCATAAGGTGAGAAGGGAAGTTCCATAGGTTGACACAATCGCAGACCTTTCATATACTGCTTTGCTATATTTTTCTTCTCATAGTTTTTTTTTCCCTGTCTTTCCCACCCTTTCTCTGGCCAAGTGTTAAGGTACTTACAAGGAGTTTCCTATTTGTAATATGTGTGTATTTTCTACCATGATCAGTATTCAAAGTAGAAGAGACCTTAACCCAATTGAATTTAGAGTTTACACATTGCCATCTATTCCAAAGCTATCACCCACCACCTAATTCTTCTTATTTCAACCACTGGATGTTACACTATATTGATTAAACTTCTGATTCCAAGGGTCAATGTAGGGTTTACTCTTCCTTGACTAATTAGATACATTAATGGGAAAAAAGCTAGAATAAATAATCTATATGAAAATGACATTGATTTTTTTTTCATTAAAGTTTAGTTCTTTAGCTTGGCTCCATCCTGCAAATGAAGAGAAGGATGTGCAAATAAAGAATTCTGTTCTACCATCTGTAGTCTTAGGTTCCTCTTGCCAATAGCACATGTAACCTAAAGATGTTTATGAACCTACAGAACGATCTTACAAAAACTTATTTACACAGGAAATCATATTATGAAAGAGCTCATTAGTAATTTGGCATGAATATTGGGGGGGGGAACAATCATCTACAAGAGGTTCTCCCTTTGAAGCTAACAGGCTCTGCAATATCATCTGTTGCATGCTTTGCTGGAATGTTTTGTAGACTTGATAAAAGTTTGCAAGTCAAAATATAGCTTGAGGTTTTAGCGTTCTAATGTTGCCCTCCTTTTCTTAAGGTCACTAGAGAAAGAAGTATCAACACAGGTTGATACTTAGCTTCCTCAGGATGGTCAGTGTCTTCTCTGGGTTTGGGGTTGTTTTTTTTTTAACTCCACTGAGCATCTAACTCCATGCTCTTCAGTTGGCAGGAGTTCATTAATGTGGTTGCTTGAGTGTCCACCAGGGAAAATGGTAGTCAAGAGTAGCTACTTAGCAAGGTATCTTGCAAGTACTCTAATCACTGATACAGGATCTGGTATAAGGCAGGGGTACCTGGGATTCCATCACAGTATTTCCATCATTGACCTCCTGGAACTCTTACATCAGACTGTGAACAATGAAATGCTTTCCAAAAAGCAGGACCCCTGGACAAAAGTTTCCCCAGGCTAACTGCAGCATGCAGTCATTTTGGAGTGTTGCTTATACACCTCTATTACAGTTCCTCAGGAGGAGGAAATCGGGTTTTTTGTCCCCTTCTTATGAAACATTCCAAAAATACAATTAAATTGATCTCATATAGATCAGAAAGAGACAGCATGGAATAATAAATAGGGGTGTTGAACATGGAGCCATGAAGACTTGAGTTCAAATCCTGCCTTACACTTAACTGACCACATGAATATCACAGCTTCTCTGAGGTTGCCAAAGGCAACTCCCAAAGTTATAAATGATGAGTTACAATCTGCCTCAAAAGAGGGTGTTTCCATACCTTTAGAATCACAGGTCCTTGATTTATTTATATCTTCTTATTAATTGTATTTGGAAAGTCCAAAATTCTTGGTTTAACTTATAAAATTCTTCTTGATAGATGAATTAGTTTATATAAGAAGAAAATATAGTGAAAATAATTACATTGTTATAAAATAGTGCCTATGGTAAAAGGGTAAGGAAGTTGGAGGACTTTTCATCTGAAGAAGGCTGAGGAACACTTTGTGACACGTAAACACATAAACACCTAGTCAACACCGATTCCACGAATTTGGGAATTTGGGATTATTGATATATGGGCTAGGCTGAATTTTCCCTTCATATTTGCTCCGTGAAATGATAAGGTGAACCCAACTCCCAGAAGCAGAGTTAAACCCTTTAAGAAAACAGCTTTGTCTAAACACTACAGCGTATGAAATGTTTATACGTTAGTGGATACTACGAATCACCTACAAATATTATCTCTTCCTTAAAGCAGGCTCACCAAAAACTTGTAGTCATTATTAATTTGTGTTTAGTTGTGTTGTTATTCATTAGTATTCTATTTCAGGTAGAGTGAGTCCTTTCGAAAATGAGATGGTAAAGTGGTGACCCTGGTCAGTCATTTCAGTGGTATCTGACTCTTTGAGGTCCCACTTGGAGTTTTGGGGGCAAATATAATGGAGTGGTTCACCATCTCCTTCTCCAGCTTTTCTTACAGTTGAAGAAACTAAGGCAAACAGTGTTAAGTGACTTGTTCAGGGTCACACAGCTATTAAGTGTCTGAGGCTAGATTTGAACTCATGAAAATGAATCTTCCTGATTCCAAGCCCAGTGCTCTATCCATATGTACCTAGCTGCCTAAAGGTGGTGACCCAGCCTGACCTTTTAATATATGGGGTTGGGGGCAGTGTGCCCCTTACAAAAGTATTGATGAGTAGTGACTGGACACCATTGAAGTGGCAGAGATAATCCTTCCATACTATGTCAGTTCATGCATGCTATAGTTTTCTTATCCTATGGCAGTCAAAGTAAAGACTTTATTTCTATTTAAATATTCTTAGTTTTTCACGTGTTCAGAAAGAATTTATTCACTTAGATGGATCTCCAAAGGTGGAACTAGCAGCATGAAATGAAGGACTGTGTGATTAAACATTCTGAAAACGGGAAGATGAGTGGCATCCCAGACTACCCCAATTGCCAGTCATAGACTTGTATCTAGCATAACTATGCCACCCCCTTTATCCATTGTTGCTTAATGCTATCCCTCTCTCTCCCTTCCCACCTTTGACCTCCCATAGTTCTGCTTGGGCGCTGGCTCTTACAGTGATTATATAACTTAACCAGGTATGTGAAAACAAAATACTTCACCCTATATTCTCTTGCCCAGATCTCTTTGTAGCTTTTAACTCTTTTAGTTCTGGAAAACTCATCCATGAGGTCATCCTGTCCTAAATGGATAAGTTCCTCACCTGACCTAATAATTCAGGCAGACCCAAGTCATGCTTCATTTCACTCACTACCAAAGTCTTCAGGACAATCTCACCATCAGCTTATAATAAATGCCAACTTCAGTTAACAAATTATCAGAGTTATTTTATATAATGTTGCTTGTTCTGACCCTCACACATGTCTTGGACTTTAGCTCTAGCTTGTCTCTCCCATTCTTTTGAACTGCTCTGACCTCTGATTCTCTTCTTATTCCTGTTCCTGATTTCCTCTGGATTTCAAAACCATTTCTATACCCTAGCATGATAGCAGGGATGAAGAGGGATGAAGGAAAGCAGGGATACGAGGGATGAAGGAATGCAAGATTTTTTTCCACTTGCAACCCCTTCAGTTTTAAGAAGTACTGAAAATGTCAGTGACTTTTGGCTACAGAGCAAAGAGTCAGAACTGGGGAAACTGAGCCATGAGCACCTACTATGTGCTAAGAGTTGGAAATACAAGTATAAGCAAAAATATAGACAGTCTCTGCCCTTAAGGAGTTTATGTTCTGGTGGGGTACACAAAAAGGAGCTGAAAAGCAAGGGTTAGGGAGTGAGAATGAAATTACTGTAGTCCAGAGGAAGTCAGGGACAGAGCCAGGAGGAAAATAAACGCAAGCCATCCTTGGCCGCCCCACAAAATGGAGGCTCCAGGAGAAACTCACCAAAGGGAGAAGGGAGAAAGTTTTCACAGAGAGATGTCTATGGTGAGTAGGTTGAGAGGCCCCAGATACTGAGAAAAGTTCCAGAGGTAGAGAAGGCATGGTTTTGAAATCCAGAGGAAATCAGGAAAAGGAATAGGAAAAGAATCAGAGGTCAGAGCAGTGAAAAAGAACAGGAGAGACAAGCTAGAGCTAAAGTCTAAGATGTGTGTAAGGGTCAGAACAAGCAACAGGATATTAAAAAACTGATAATTTGTTAACTGAAGCTGGCATTTATTATAACGACTGGTGTAAATGACCTCAAAAGTTTCCTCCAACTCTCATATTGAGTTTCTGAACTATCGTGGCTCTTTGCCCCCTTCATTTCTCCAAATAGGTCAACACAACCCTTACCTTAAGGCTTAACTCCATATTGGATTCTGACGTTGATCAAATATTTAAATGGGGGGCATGGAAAGAGAAATGGCTCTGATGACTCAGCATCCACTTTACAGGGTCCCACTCTAGCCTTTTGTCCCAGTTATTACTAATAGTAACGGTTTTGTTATCATTATTGTTACTATAGGTTGCATTTATATAGCACTTTAAAGCTTGCAAAGCAGTTTAATCATCTTGTTTGATCTTTACAACAATTCTGTAAATGATATTATTATCTTCTTTCTAGAGATAAGGAAACAGGTTAACAGAGTTTGACTTGCCCAGGGTCGCACAGCTACATGTACAAGGCCAGATTGAAATTGAGGTCTTGATTCCAAATCCAGCTCTCTACCCATCTGTGATCAAATTCCTTGCTTATCCTTATCACAAAAATTAGTGTTGACTGTCCTCCCATCACACCTAAATTTCTATCTTGGTACTATATACTATATACTATATAGCTCACCCTATCTCCTTCTCACTAGTCTTGCCAAAGATTGCAGACACGTCCATGAGTCACAGCCCAAGTGATTGGTCTCCATTGCCTTTTTCCAGACAAGTGTGATGCTGTCTGCCTGTTTGTCTGAACTTCCACCAAATCAGTGCCTACCCCTATACCACCATGACACTGTCCTCTGCCTGCCTGATGGATTACTCGCTCATTAGCTGCCTTTTGCTGGATCTCCCTGATATTGACTTTCTGTCTGCCTGAATATCCACCTATTTCCTAGGACCAAACTTTCTTCAGCCTTTCCACAGATGTCTAAACTTACTAATAGTATCCACTGATAGAGCCTTTCTAAATTTCTGCCCCATCCAACTAGCTCCATCGAGTCTTCAGATCCATGTATCCCCAATCTAGACTTCTCTATAACCCACAAATCCCCATTATTGATAGTTCCCAATCCCAGAAACTTTTATTCACTTCCTGTTACAGGAGGAATGGATCCTAAGCATGGCTAGCTTAGAATATGTAGGTAGGAATAAATGAAATAAATAAAGTGCAATTGCCCTCCAAAAAGCAATAAATAAATAAATAAAGTGTCTGCCTGGAATGAGGAATGAAAAGACAGAAAGATACAGTTTCTGACAATATATTCTCAAGACAATTTCTCGGGGCTAAAGGTCCAGTCTGTGGTCA
>CM053596.1:215174647-215215906 GCA_028646575.1 Pseudocheirus occidentalis
AAAACCTACTGACCCATACAGAGACCCAATCCATGACCTTTACTTCATTAGTCCAGTTTAACCTATTGAGTTCACCAACCACAAATATGAGCTTATACACTCGGCAAGATTAGGAATTTAATCAATTCATTCAGGATGCAAGAAATGTTTATGACTAGAGTTCAGGCTTCCCCCACACACACACACACACTCTGGTTATGTGATTATCTTATGGTTCCCTCCAATTTCCCAAGAAAAACTGTCTTCAAAAGCATCATATCCCACATTTTTTTTCAGTTAGAATATTTTTTCAAGAACTATGGAAATGCTACAGCACCTTCAAGAAACTCTCTATATATAAAGACTTTGTCAGTATTTCCAATGTAAACTCCTTTTTCCAGAGGTTTATATCTTTAGGAGAAAAAAAATGTTCTTAAGGGTGAAACTTGTCATACATAGTCAGAGACTGAGAATGACTTCCTGTACCTTATTTCATAGTTACTTACAGAAGAGTCCTTCACATACACTACTTTCAGCATCTGAAATTTTTTTAGTAACAAAAACGAGCCTTAATCACAGGTTCTCTTGGAGCCTGATGGCAGTGCACATCAGGGATCGTCTGGGAGTCTATGAATACCAATCATTTCTTTGTCTTGCCAGGTACCATTGTAACTATATTACATGTTTGAGAGAGGAGGAAGGTTTTTGTATTCTAGGAAAGTCTTGTACCCTCAAAAGAGGATCAAAATTAGACCAGAATCCTCCTTTGCTTCTCTCTGACCATCACCTCTCTCTGATACAATATCCCAAACTGTGAATATACCCCGATGACCTTCAGGTGCATGCTAGACTGTTGATGCTTTTGTCCTACCTACTCTCAGAAAAATGACCAGAAATATGCCAGCAAAATTGATTTTCCCTTCTAGGACCTCAGTTTTCCTATCTGTTAAATGAGAGAGTTGGACTAGATATTCTTTAAGATCCTTTTGTAGCACAGGCTCTGGAGCCACTCTCTCAAATCCCCATTTGCCCCGGTGGGATGGGTCCTCGGAGGGTAGCTCCCTACTTCTCTACTTGGAGTTGTAAGAGACCATGAGTTGCTGAGGGGTAGATTGTAAAAGTTATAGCTCAGTCTGGCACTGATATGCTTTCATCATTGATTATCAGTCATCCAGACTTGATTCACTTTTATGGTTTAAAAAAATTGTGTAACAACAACAGTTGGTACAAAATTCTGCTCCCCCCCAAAAAGTCTATACTATAGTTTCCCACAAGTACATACGGTCTAGTAAAAAAAATGGGCTCAAATTTATAGAGCTCATTTGGCAAAGAAATAAATTAATGGCTCTTAATTTTTTTCCTTTTTATTTCTCCTTTGTGGAATCTTTTGGTGCACTGTATAACTTTCTGCTGAACTTCCTATAGGGTCCTGAAGCTGTGTGTTCTTCAGTGTGTCCATTTCATTCAATGGAGACACTACTGCCAATCATTTCCTGAGATGCTGGGAGAAGCATGAGGAGAAGCCTAAATCCTCCAACCTTCCAAAGTTCATAAAGGCTCTCTTTGATCAAGGAGAGGAAGGAAGAGATGTGTCTTTGTCTTTTTCCTCTCCCTCCCCCTAAGCAATTCTCTCTCAGAGGCTTAACAGGAATGGCTCTCTCCTCTAAACTACAAGAAAATCAAATGCTACATTTCAACCTGACTTGATTTTTTATAGAAGACCCACAGGGTATGACTGAGTTTCTTCACCTAGTTGAAATGCTATTCATTGATTGATTGATTTAGGGAATGTCTTGACTTTCTTCACATCTAGTCCATCCTTCTGATTGATTCAGTTCAGAATTCTGTTGAACTTCACTCTTATATCTTATAAAACTGATATTCTGTAAGTCCCTGAGACCAATCCCATTATCAGACCACTTTTGGATAATACACAGAACATATGATGCATACCCAGGTAACTGAGAACAGGTTATTCAATATCAGATCATCATCTAAAACTGGAAAGAACATTAGAGTCAGTCCAGTTGCTTCATTCTATAGATAAGGAACTGAGTCACATGTATCATTGTATCATTCTTCATTGTATCCTGGGTCATCTCCAGTCATCCTGATGAATATCTGGTCACTGGGTCCAGATGACTCTGGAGGAGAAAGTGAGCTGATGACCTTGCACAGCTCTCTTTCACTCAAATCAAAGTCAACTGTAAGTCATGACATCATTTCCCTTATGCCATGATCCTTTTAGAAAAAAGAACAAAGACAACACAGGTAAGCATCAGAGGAAGAATTCAAACCCAACTTCTCTGACTCCAGAGGCAGTCTTTTTTTGCATTGTGTGCTTGTCTGCCTCATCTTATTTGTCACATGTGGGCACTTGACTTTTGAAGAATATGAGCTTTAAGTGAGCTAACGTCCTCTGCTAAAGATCCTATACTCTGAGCTTGGAACTAGCATTCCTGGTATGAGAGCTGCTGAGGCCTTTTCAAGGCTGCTCATCTACCTTTGGGGTCTACCTGGCATTCAACCCTCATCTGTGGTTCCAAGAAGCTGTAGCATAGTCAGTGGACATACCCTGGATAAAACAATCTCAGCAGATGGCCGTGGATTAGGTTAAGAGTAACCATAAGGCCTCAAACCTATTGGTGAGTGAGGGGGGTGTCTACCTCAAATTTGTGAAGACTTCCTTAGATGGAATGGGTGAATAAGAACGATTATCTTCATGCCATGAAACAGTCTGAAGCAGGCACTGTCGAGCACCTAGAACCTGGTAAGCCATTGAAGAAGCCAAGGTCATGAATTGTGTTCCAAGCCATCACATCCCCCACTGTTTTAGTAAAGCTCATCTCCTCACTGTCCTGGAATATACTCTATTCATTTAATCCTTAGCCTTAGGTTCCAGTCTTCCATCTACCCACCTAAGACTACTCTTTTCTTTACCCCTACCCCCACTCCACTCTTCCTAAATCCCTTCTATCCTTTAAGGCCCAGGTCAAGTCCCACCTTGTCCATAAGGCCTAATCTCCTCAGAGATCCCTCAGAGGATCTTCCTTCCTCCTCTCTTTATTTTTGTTGCAATTGCACTGTGACACATATTTTAGAACTTAGTTATTTTCTGGTTTTGGTGTTTGTTGTTATTTTATATGAGTCAGCTTTCTCTACTTAATTGACTGTAAGTGTCTCAAGGACTGGGGACTAGGTCTTATACTGCTGTTATATGTCCCAAGCCTAGCACCAGGCTGAGCACATAGTAATTACAAAGCAAATAAATGACTGTTTTTCCATTTTCAGTCAATCGACTCACATACATTTATGTGCCATGTACAAAAATTGTACTTGCATAGTTCACTAAAGTCTAGGAGTGCAAAAATAAGGTTCCCTGCCCTTAAGGAGCTCACATTCGTTTTTTTAAAATGTCATCATTTTTTAAATGTCATTCAAGATAACTCAAGCAATACAAATACTAGATTTTCCCAGTTTGCTTATGAAATAAGATACTTCATTCAAAGGGTTTCTTCAACTCAGGTTCATTTTAGATGACAGCTGGGTCTTGGAGACAACTAACCCAGTCACTCAGGACAAAAAAAGTCATCATTTTGGAAGTTAAA
The DNA here is from genome assembly GCA_028646575.1 of Pseudocheirus occidentalis. Taxonomy (NCBI): domain Eukaryota; kingdom Metazoa; phylum Chordata; class Mammalia; order Diprotodontia; family Pseudocheiridae; genus Pseudocheirus; species Pseudocheirus occidentalis. The sequence continues at coordinate 215,178,235 of CM053596.1, forward strand.
TTTGTAATTACGTTTTGGATATTACTACATGTATGTGGGTGTATGTTTATCGTATATGTTGATATATATGTATTTCTGTAAATTTAACAGTTATTATCTGTTTGTCAAGATAAAACAACCATCAATGAAGTCTTCTTTTGATGTCTCATTGTGACATGGAAATGACCTTACATTCTAATCACACAAATTCACAAGTCCTATAAAGCTGGAAATCTTCAAGTACTGGACTAGTGACTAACTCTGTGTTGTTTGAGGCCTGGCCTAGTGAAGGTCAGAGAGATTTGGAATAATAATAATGATAGTAATAACATGGAAGGCCAAAGGATACCATAAATTTGGTTATGTGATTAATAATAATCTAGGTAGAAAGGATGCAATTATTTTTATTCATACATCAAATTTTTAGACAGAGCTGTCATCTCTATTGCATTGATAAGTTTTATCTATTTGGTAGATGCAACATTTTTCAAGATCATAAAAGGGGAATACAAAACACTTTATGCTTCCCAATTAATTTTCCTTTTCTGTAGAAAAACTGAGAACCATAAAAAGTCTGAATTCTTCACTGTTGTTTGGCTTTACTTCTTCAATAATCTTTGAGTGAAAAGTTCCCATAAAGGGTTACTTCATTTACATCAAAATGGAAATAAGTTTTACAACTGAAATTATTTTCTGAATATTAATTATTTTTCTTTACTGAAAAGATTTCTTCTCAGGTGTCTTTTTTCACCCAACAATCATCTTTACTGTGTTTCAGTTCTGTTTCTTCTTATCTTTACCTTCCTCATCACACAATTCTGTTTTATTTTAGAGTCTAGCTGCCAGATGAGAACATTGGACAGTGGGATAGGAACTTTCCCACTCCCAGACTCGGGAAATCGTTCCACTGGACGACATGCGTGCAAACCAGATGCCTCTGTGGAATCAGAGCCATTCCTGTCTCTCCAGGAAACCCTTCCTTCAGCTCCCCCCATCAAAGCGAAAACCCTTGAACGAGAAGTGCCTTCTGCAGCAAATAGCCAGGGCTCCTTAGAAAGCATCATTGTTCATTCCACATCTGATCCTGTCATGACTGCCAAAGGTATTCGACCTTTTCAAAGTCGCCTCCCCAAACCAGCCTCCTCAGGTAAAAATGCCAATTACCTTTCAAATTAGGTTGCTTTCCTGCCCTGGTGTCTGGTGTTATTAGCAGATATACCATAATAATGCACTCGTTGACAAAAATGTAAAATATGTGGCAGAAAAGGTTCCCAGTATGTTTGTCCGAGGTGAACAAGTAGGTGACCCAGACCAGATGGAAATGTTGATGCTCAGAAAATTTAACTATAGTCTAGAAGGTAAAATAAAATGGCTTGCATAAGGTCATGCCACCAGCTTCTAAGGAAAATAAAATCTCTTCCATTAAATAAAAATTTGATGTGTTCCTACTATACAAGAGTAAAACATGATATACACAGTATAAACATTGATAGATGGATGGATGAATAGGTAAAGAGATACACACACATACATACACACACACGGATCTTTACTTATAGAACTGAACTCTGAATATGGAACAGTTTGGGTTCAGGACATAAATTTAGCTCAAATGTTGTTTGCCCTCTAACTATAAACATATGTCTTCTGACATGTTCCTATCCTGTACAAATATATTTATATACCAGATCATAAAAGGTTTGTTTTGATGTATCAGCAGTGATTGTACATTAACTGCAATCAAGTGAAACTAGAGCTTCCCAAAGTGTGTAGTTCCATGAGAAGTTGCAGTCCATTGAAACCAGCTATTATGATTAAAGACAGGAGTAGTTTTAAGGTTCAAAGTTTTTTTCATCACACACTACAGATTAAACATATTTATTGCAACCCAGGGTGACACTAAATGATTTTTAACTTGTATGGTTTATGATGCATTCCTCACACAAGTAATTGTATCTAGTCAGCAAATGAAGTAGAGTATTAGGTTGAAGAGTTTCACTCATGATTTGGTAATTAAAATGGAACCACAAATATAGACTGCATCATAGGTTTGTGAAAAATTAGAAGAGAAAGCTTTTAATTACATAGCTTTTAGAAAATTTGACTGCAATATTCCCTGAATAGAATCTTGCCCATCTACAAGAATGCAAAAACTCTTTCTCTGCTTCACTGCAAACTCTTCTGCTCATTTCAACCCAAAGCCCCACTTAAGAGGGTTTTAATGCATATTATTTAAAAAAAATAAATGCAGTTAATTAATGGCACAACTTCCAGAGATTCAAAGAAGAAATCTCAGTTATAGATTATATGCTCCATGCTTGAATAGTCACATGTGTGACCTCAATTCAGCAGTGTGCTGTAGACTAGACTACATGATTAAACACTGTCATTATAACAAATTGAATAGAAACTGCAAGCACTGAATTGCTTCATAAGAAGGGGAGAGCAGAGAGCTAGTTCTGATCTTCCTGCTAATATTCACTACACTGGCATTCTAAGGTTTGTGTCTTAATTAAATTGTCATGAGAAGATGTTAAAAAGTGGTATATGAGAGAATGTTAGGTCAACACATTCCCCAGATGTTTTCTTCTCACCCATTCCAGCCCTTGCTCTCCACCAAATAAAAACTACCATTGAATTCCAGAAGCATTGCTTATTGTGTGTGTGTGTGTGTAAAAATGCATATATATATATACACACACGTTTACACATACATACATACATATATGTATGTTATTATGAGGGCTCTCCCTTCCTGTGTGTGTATTTGCCTTCAGAATGATTTTTATCTTTCCCCGCATCAGTATATGAAGTCACTGTACAAATCCAATGATTGTATTCAAAACACATTTATTATAATTTCCCCTTACGTGCAGAGCGTTCTTACTTACATGTCCCCTTACATGTAGAAAGGACTTTCACAACCCTTCATCTTGATGACTGTAGAAAGGGAGGCAGTAAATTTTTTCATCTGATATTTTCAGGGACAAGAATCCCCAGAGACATTAGCTTTTTTGGATAAAAAAAGAAAACCTTATTTTTAAAAAAAAGAACATTGACTTAAGAACCAAAGTTCCTGAGTTCAGATCTTTGGTTTATTGCTATGACTTTCATCAAGCTTCTCTATGCCTCAGTTTTTGTAAAATGATGGGTGTGGAAATAAAGATCTGTAGGGTCTGTTTTCTGTTATGTTATATCATTTCTGTGATGGCTTAGAGGACACGTTAGGATTGTTCAGTACTTTGAGTTATCACTTTGTATTACTTTGTTTATTCTTATACTTGTCCACACTGTTGTATTAGCTCTCCTCTCCCAGAGAAGAAGGTAAGTTCCTTGAGGACAGACACTGTTTAAGGTTTGTCTTTGTATCCCCAAAGCCTCCTTATGGATGGTGGTTATTGTTATACCCTAAGTATGCAAGATTTCTAGTAAGTGGGGATACAGTTAATAAAATGCCAGATAAGCCACCTAGTTTAGTAGTGCTAGACTTTGTTGTTAGGCCTTAACTCAACTCCTTTTCAAAGACATTTGTAAGATGGATACTGACTTCAATTAAACAATCAGTTAACATTCCTTAAGTGCTTACTATGAGCCAGCACTATGCTAAGTGCTGAGGATGCAAAAAGAGGCAAATAGGAAGTCCCTGTCCTCAAGGAGCTTATAATCTAATGACCCATAATTTTAATATCAATTTCTTCATTCAGGAATAAATAACTTACAAAGGCAAAATGAAACAGAGTTGAGTCCTCAGACATCATTTGAATATACTGGGAAAACAATGGAAAATGAGACAAATCTCACTGACTGGAACAGTGACAAAACAACCAAGACTCAGCAGCAGGTAAGGTGAAGAGTGAAAGAAAATGTTGTTGTAACTAATGAAAAAAAATACAGAAGCTCTAACAAAACGGGTTTTTTTGTGTTTTTAAAATTGTGTTTTAGTTTGAAATCAGTATCAATGCTTCATTCTCTGGTGGTGGCAAAGAAGAATACCACCAATAAAAACTAATGAGGACAATATAGTCATTATTTAATATTATTGAAAAGTCTTTCTTTCCTCCTGCATTCAAATCACAGTAACATCTTGGTTTTCTATAATCTCACTCCAAGTAGCCTGGAGTGTTTTCACTGTCCTAAAACCAGAAAAGCACAAAGTCTTCCCTGAACAGTTTAGGGACTGTTGAAGCTCCATAGGGTACCATTTACAGGACTGATTTGATTTCTCTCCTTCTCATTTATGTTTACATCATCTCTTAGAGATAGGTAGGGCAAGCATGGTGCCCCCATTTTGTAGCTGGGAAAACTGGAGCTGGCCCAATATTGGATCCTTTGCTTTCATTAAAGTATAAAAATGTTGACAGCTGAGAAACTACGGGAGCAGACAAGCCAGCCAGCTGCCTTGCACTGTCTCTAATTGGGGGGTGTGGTGGGGGAGGCTCTTTTAGTGTATGGGCTTCAGACACTGTTTGCATGAGACAGAGTCCAAAAGAGTGACAGACTGTAGACAGGAGTTGTAGTCACAAATCAAACAATCTTCCTGTGTGCACAGTGAGGAAAGACTGTTCATCTGGCATAACTCTCTTCAGCTGTACCTCCACACACATGGAGCTATCCCTGTCAGTAACATTCTCTCTGAATCAGAGGAGATGTGTGTTTGTGTATTGGGAGGGAGAGAAGGATTCTCAGTCAAGCAGCTTGTATTCATCCACAGTCTGTACAGTCATAGATTATACCTACTTTGCCAATTCCAAGTTCTTAACGGAGTTCTATTTTCCTGGCAGATCCTATCACCTTAGGGCTTAGCATATCCCACCTCTAACCCCCAAATTCCTATATGTAAGGAAGGACAAAAAAAAATGTTGAGCCAAGAAAAGTGATAAAGTGGGTCAATGTTTACTTTTTTGTTCCCAAGGTTAATTAGTGTTTTTTTTCTTTTTTTCCTTCTTAAATACCCTTTTGATGTACTAAGAGTCCCTAATGAGGACCGTTAAATAAACAAACCATCAGGCTCAGAAGAGCACAAATAATAGGTACTTGGGAAAAGTTTGTTGCTTTAAAGAAATGTACAGAATGCTGAACTGGTAACTAGGGGAACTTCCAAGCACCAAGGACAATGGTGGTTTGGGGTTGATAGCTTAATTACTTCACTGGTCATTTCTGTAACCTTGCTAATTGAACATTCTAGGGAACTTGTCTTGAAGGAAATGAACAGCTCACCAGAGATTTTCTTCCTGAGGAGGAAAGAGGGAGGAGATGGGGGGAGGGGAGGAAACACTAAGGAATGGAATTTCGAATTCTTTGGACATAGTGACAGATGAAAAGAATTTTTTCCTATTCTTATGGAATGTTCTGCCCCATTTGGATGTATGTGCATAATCTTAGCAGACTTGTTTTACTTGTTTAGGACAAGGTACTCAGAGTGGGTACTTACTCCACCAGCAGTAGCAGTGATAGTGACAGTGAACGGGATTATGAAAATAATGATTTTGGAACTGGAAGGGAGAAGTTAGGGCATGTGATGAAGAGCAGCAAGCCAGGTAACAAACAGTGAGCACATTGGGTCCATATGGGGAGCATCTGTCCATATTATGGGAACAGCTAATGATACCTGTCATTGATCTGGAGCCTCTTAAATTTACATTTTAGCTCCATGTTCCTCCTGAGATCTAGTCTACTGGTGGGTGGAGTAATTGTAGGTGCAAATTGCCTAGGGACATCAGTCCATTTCCCTTACCATACTTTTGACACTGCCATTCTGTCTGTAAGGAGCTTATTCCTGAGTCTAGAATTTCCGAAGGAGTCCCCAATAGAGTTATCTTAGTAATAAAGGAATAACTATAAAGATAACTTAGGTCTTAATTACATACTTTGGTGAGTTAAATCATCCAATGAACTATGGACGGAGCTTTCTAAACTCTATATGACAGTCATGCTACTATGGCTATGGTCCTGTTAGCCTCCCTTTTATGAATGGCCCTATTTATGAGGTTGAAGCTCACTTGCTATATTTTGCTTTGGGCTGAAATTGGCAGAGAAAATCTTCACTCAGAGACATTTAAAATATTCTAAGAAATCTACTTGGCAACTCCTTACAGATACAATGGAGAGGAGAAAGAAAGCTTTCTCAAAATATGATCTATGTCCCTTTATTTCCAAATACATTGGTGCATCTTGAGGAATTTTTTTCGTGACATGATAGGCAATGGTTATTATACATCACTCAAATTTTTTCCTAACTTACCAAATTAAGAATTGGAAAATACAACTATGATTTTCTTTTTCAAATGAGATGTGACATGTAATTTGAGTGGGAAAAAATAACGTATTTCTCATTTGTTTCCAATTTACAAGGATTTGGGGTATTTGTAACACCTCAAAGATACGACTTGAGTTTTTAGTGGCCCTCTAACCCAAAGCCACTACTTTGTTTCTTGTATCATGACATTCATCTAAGGAGTTGTCCTGATTGGCTAATCATACAAATTAGCTACACTAAAATAAAAAAAAACCAGGTTGAATGATTTCAGAGCAAGCAACCTCTCTTAAATCCTGACTTTAGTAAAGTAGCAAGAACTCATAGGACTCGTACTATTTAATTAGAGATTGGAGGTTGAGAGCTCTGGGCTTGACTATTCATATTTCCTATTTGTCTGGCTCATAAGTCTACTTATATTTGCAAGGGAGTACAGAAGGAAAACTCTTTTGTCGTCACAAGGCTTTTTTGATGAAGATACAGGACACCTTGGTTCTAGTCCTAATTCTTTCACTAACATACTGTGTAACCTTGGGCAAGGTATTGGTCCTTAGCTTGCTCATCTAGAGTAGATGATCTTGAAGGTTCTTTCCAACTCAAATATCCTAGGATTCTATGCCAGTCTAAAGGTAGAATGAGACAGAACCCTGAAAATAGTTCCTTGTCTGTTGGCTGTTGGATACTAGAATATTCTTGGATCTGAAGGCAATTTGAAACTACCTTGTAAAAGAAAAGAAAATTTGAAAAATTTGGTACCCCAAGATGGAAAATAGCATCAGTATTTGGACCAAGAATAGTTAAGTTTCCTATTAAGCAGTTCATTTAAAATAGGTTAATGAAAATTTCTTTTTGAAAATGGATGTTCAATCATGGCCAGAGCACTCAGTAACATATAAGAATGAACTTATTTTTCTTCTCTTTTCCAAAATAGTCAATTCCAGCCAAAGTTTTGAACTCTTTCTTTCATTTTCCCTACTGATACACTTAACTTTTCCACTTGACCCACCTTTACAAGAATATTCTATTGACCTGTCCTTTCTCCCACTGCAACTGAAATATTTGTCCAGTAGCACTAGAGAAATACTCAGTAATTGTGTGATATCACTAAAGAGCTTTCTTTACTGACAAAGAACATCCTGAAAAGAAATTCTGTATGAGAAATCTTGTGTCCTTCTTGGACTTACCACCAACACAGTCTTTACATCTAGTTTAGAGACTGCAGTCCAGAATACATGCTTCCTTATTACAGCTTCCTTGAGCATGTGAGTGGAGTTTCAAGTAAGGATAGGAAGAATGAAAAGATGCCTAACATAAATGAACACAAGTTTCCTGATATACCTCCTTGGATATTCCTGTTTCCCTTATATGCTTGAGGCTTCTTCATCCAAAGGGCTGATGTTTATGCCCTTCTTTCTGCTGGAAATTTAGTTTTAAAACCAAGGCATGAGTAATATGATAAAAGAACTCCATTTAGGGAAGCTTTACAGGAATAAAAAAAAGCTAGCATCCATATAACACTTTAAGGTTCACAAAGCTCTTTACAAATATTAACTCATTTTATCCTCATAACAACCCTTAAGAAGTTGGTGCTATTAATATCCCCACTTTAAAGAAGAGAAATGGGGCACTAGATGTCTCAGTGGATAGAGTGCCAGACCTGGAGTCAGGAAGATGCATCTTCATGAGTACAAATCTGGCCTCAAATAGTTATGAGCTATGTGACCCTGGGCAAGTCACTATTTGCTTCAATTTCTTCATCTGTAAAATTAGTTGGAGAATGGAAATGGCAAACTCTTCTAGTATCTTTGCCAAGAAAATTCCACATGGGGTTATGAAGAGTCAGATGCAACTGAAAGATGACACAAATATAACAAAAGTGAGAAAACTGGGATAATGAGGTTAACTGACTTGCCCAGAATCACAGAGAGCTAGTCGTGTCTAAAGATTTGAACTCAGATCTTCTGACTCCATGTCTAGTGCTTTATCTACTCCTCTTTCTACCTGCTTCAGAACATACCATCCATCATGTTTAATGTTGCACTGTGGAAATTGTTTATAGGTATTTCATTCATTTGTTCCTATGGAGAGCATTCACTCATCACCTACTCCATGCAAGGCACCAAATTCCAGCACATTTGGCCAATTTCATTTATTTTATAGTTTATACTAACTAGGGTTATGTATAAGGAATAATAACTAATATATTCTTGGACAGGACTAGGATACTTGAGCTCAATGGCTGGGAAAATGATCGTGTTGGCAGTCAACTGGATAAGACTTTCTAGAGAGTGATGTTGTAGCTATAGGCGAAACATAGGTGCAAACTCAATGGTTAGTCATCATTTCCCCCATCCCCACCATTTTCTATTTCATGGGCCAATAAGCAGATGCCCTAAAATCCAACAGGGGAATAGCCCATTTTCATGCATGCTACCCACAGAACTATGACAGTCTCTCTTTGAAAAGAACAGGAAAATGGTTGGCTTCATTTAATTTTACTACTCTGGCATCCAGGCAAGCGATTCAGTGTTTGGGAGAAGGCTGGAAGGCTTGAATGGGGCAGCTCCACCAAGAGGGATGAACAAGGCTTTTTTTGTCTAGCCAGGAGAAAGATCTCAGCTTTTTACAAAGTTATTTAAAGTCTAAGAAATCTCATCTATGTATCTTAAATAATGGGCTTTATCTTTGTAATATCTTGCCCCAGAATCCCAGAGAATGTTCCCTCCACATTCATTGATGATGATAGGTAAAAATATTTTCAACACTAAACTGATAAATATATGATTGCATTGTAAAGTATATTTTAATATAGATTGTTCAGTAGGTTTAGTCCTCTTAATAATTTTTCTTTTAACTGTTGACAAAACTGAGCAGCAATTAAGAGTTGAATGGAAATGGTATGTCCCTTGAGCTTTGGAGGTAGGAGTTGGGGAGCAGGAAATAGTCTATGAAGTCATATATAGTTTATGGAAGAATCTCCTCTTTCTGCTGTTAATATGGTCATCTACAGCTCTGAATATATTCCAGAACCCATTCTTATGTCCTTTTAAAATACATTATAGCAAAGAAAGGTAGCATACTGTAGTGGATAATGCCAGACTGGAAGTCATGAAGACCTAAGTTCAAATTCCACCTCTTATGTTAACCAGCTGTGTAATATAACTAACCACTATGAACCTCAATTTCTTCATCTCTAAAATGGGAATAATAAAATCTGTTTAACCTCTCTCACAGGACTGGGATGGTATATGTGAAAGGTTTGGTGAACTTTAAAGCTTTATGCAAATGTAGGCCTTTAAGAGCTGATCTTACAGTCTTCCATCATAGATCTATAAGCCAATGTTATTGCCACTGACCTTGCACAGTCACAGAGACATTATTTGCTTGGTTTTTTAGTGGAAAAGGGAATTTTTGCTGCCAGTGTTGTATCTTCCCTACTTTTATCCCTCCCCTGGGGAGGGGTCACCATTTCCCCTGATGCTTTGGGGGAGGGGGGTTGGAAGGCATGTAGGTGGTACAGTAGATAGAGCCCTGCACCTGGAGTGACCCGAGTTCAAACTTGTCTTCAGACATGTAATGGTTGTGTGACCCTGGACAAGTCACTTGACTTTCATAGTTTCCTCAACTCTTAATGAGGATCATAATAGTAGCTATTTCACAAGGTTGTTGTGAGGATCAAATGAAAATATTTGTAAGGTATTTGCTTGGTACCTAACATATAGTAGGCACTTAATTCTTGTCAGCCCTGTTTTCTTCCCCCACCTGCACAAAAATGAAGACTCCTGATTTACAAGCATTGAGTGGCTTTTTGCCTTGCGTTAAGTGCCTCATTCAGTATCTGTCTGCTCATTTACATTAGGCATATTATGGTTAGGTCACCTGTTTTCCCAAACCACACATAATATTAACTCATAAAACACTAATGGTAGATACTTGTCTTCTCTTTCAAGGTTGGCTTCTTTAACTTCACTTTGAAAAATGTTTGGAAAAGTCCAGGTTGTTAACACCAAGTCAGCAGAGAGAGCAGAATTTAGGAGCTATTGTAGGGAAGCCAGCGGGTGAGATAGCAGGGAAAATTAATTTTGTGGCTTCATTTCCTCACTAATTTGCCAGGCTGGGGGGAAGAAAATAAATGCAGCCTCCCTCTTCCCACTAGCCAGAACTCAGAGGTGGAGTAAGCCTAGATAAAGTTGACAGGGAAAGAAGAGCTTTGTGGGAGCCTTGGGGAAAATTCAAGTCAAGGAGGAAGGGCAATTTAGGGGATGGAATGGAAACAATGAGACCCCAGCCTCTGGATAAATCAAGAATAGAGGGAAACCTATCAAGGAAATTAGCACACAGCAGAACCAGGGAAGGAGGGGAATTAGCATTGACCTAAGCAAAGTAGAAAGTAAGGATTAAAATGGTTTTTAAATTCTGATAACACTTACATTTCTCTTGTGTTGATTTCTCTCTGGTAATATCCACCAGGCCCATGTAGATATGATATTATTCAGAATGAAAAAACCTCATATATATATATATATATATATGTGTGTGTGTGTGTGTATGTGTATACACACACATACATATATACACATACATATATACGCACACACATACATACACATATACGTACATATACACACACACACACACACACATATATATATATATATATACATACATACATATACATATGTTTGGGTGTATATTCTTTAAGAGCCTATCTCCAGAGTTGGTCTACATGGAACCCATTGGGATGAAGGCAGTCCTGGGGGCAGGAAATGTTGACAAAAAAATATAAAACATGATGGGGCAACTAGGCAGTGCAGTGGATAGAGTGCCTGGCCTGGAGTCAGGAAGACCTGAGTTCAAATTTGGCCTTAGACACTGTAACAGCAACCACACTGGCATACCCAGAATGGCTATTAGCACAGGTTCTTAGATCTGCTTTACCAGGAAAGGTAACTGTTTAAGGGATCAACAGTCTTTTTTAGTTACATTCTGTAGTTCACATTCAAAGTCAGCACCCTGAACTTCAGAGAAAATACAAGCAGAGAAATAAAGACCAACAGACAGGGCTCTGACTGCCTGAATCAGCTATACACTTTACATACATCCCTGGTTAGAGAGAACCTTTACATCTGAGCAGGCAGGGAACTCTGAACATATGGCTACTCAGAATCTCTATCAGAGAATCACAAGATCCTTCTCATAAGCAAGCCTCCGAAGCAAAATACCAGCTCAGAGTATATATACACTTGTCAGAGCCAGAAGGCATCACAACCCTAATGACTCAGTGCCTAATTAGAAATTAGCAAAAGGTATAAAAGTCTTTCTACAAGCAAGCCTCCTCTAAGCAAGCTTCCCTTAATGGACTCTACCAGAGGCCTACTAATGGTCAGGGAAGATCTTGTATCCCATTAACATTACAGATATTTACTAGCTATGTGACCCTGGGCAAAACACTTGAACCTGTTTACCTTGGTTCTTCATCTATAAAATGATCTGGAGAAGGAAATGGCAAACCACTCCCAGTATCTTTGCCAAGAAAATGCAAATCAGGTCAAGAAGAGTTGGACCTGACTAAAATATCTGAAAAACAACAATGTAAAATGTGATCTTTGCCCTCAAGGAGTTTATAATATTGTTGAAAAAAACAGAACACATACTTATACGATTTTTAAAATGCAATATGATGAAGTTACTGTCTTCCAAAGGTCATCACTGTACTAACCTATTATATAAGGTCTACAGGTGGGGGCTATACTTTTTATTTCAATAGGATAACCACACAAAGCTTAGTACAAGTCTCCATAAGCAAAATGCTTGTTACCTTGCTAAATGACTGCCAAGCACAGCAAATTATCAGGGAGGAAAAGCTCAATAAGTTTCCAATATGAAGAAGAATGCATTCTCCAATATGGGACCCTAACTTTCAACTCTATCAACTAAAAATGCATAATTTTAGTTAAAAAGTACAATACACAATAACACAAACATTTGACATACTTTTAAGTGTAAACTACGTAGTACAGAAAAATCAAATGCCCTGAGGGAGCTCCCAAAATGTAGCTTCTGTGGTATAATTTTGAGAAGTCTATACTAATCTTTACTTCCATATAGCAAGCAGACTAAGCCCAATGATATCAAATAAAGAATCTGCAAATATTTATTAAATACCAACTACACGCAGATGCTGTGCTAAGTGCTGGGTTACAAAGAAAGGAAAAAAAATTCCTGCCCATAAGCAACTTAAAAACTAATGTATGAGACAAAAAATGTAAATAAATATGAATATGCAAAGTGCAACAGAAAGAGTACTACCTGTAAAGTCAGAGGACCTCACTTCAGTTCCTGTCTCTGCAAATTAACAGCTGTAGGATATTTGGCAATTCAAGCTTCCTGGCCTTAAGTTTCCTCATTTTCAGAAGGAATCCTTCGGACTAAATGGATGCTAAATTCCCTTCTGAGTCTAGGTCTATGATTCAATGATCCTGTGAGTAGAAGAAGCCTAACCTTAGAGCAGCGGTTCTCAACCTATAGGTTACATTCAGTTTGTAACAATGAAAATAGATCCTGCATATCAGATATTTACATTACAATTCATAACAGTAGCAAAATTACAGTTATGAAGTAGCAACGAAAATAATTTTATGGTTGGGGGTCACCACAATGTGAGGAACTGTATTAAAGGGTCACAGCATTAGGAAGGTTAAGAACCACTGCCTTAGAGGAAAAGGTTTAATTGGCAAAGGGAGCTGGGAAAGGTCACCTTCCTCCTGAAAATAGCATTGAGTTGAGTTTCTGTAGGAAGGTAGGAATGTCAAGAGATGAAAATGATGTGGGAGAGTATTCAAGGCAAAGGCACAGAGTTGGGAAATGGAGATAATTCTATATGAAGACTAGCAAGTAGGCCAGTGTCACTGGACTATAAAATGCAGGGAAGAATAAAATGTTAGAAAGAGGGCGGCTAGGTGGTGCAGTGAATAGAGCACCGGCCCTGGAGTCAGAAGGACCTGAGTTCAAATCTGGCCTCAGACACTTGACACACCAGCTTCGTGAACTTGGGCAAGTCACTTAACCTCAATTGCCCTGCCTTCCCACCTCCAAGACAGAAAGAAAAAAATTTAGAAGACTAGAAAGTTAGAAAGTGACCAGGTTTTGAGGAACATGCTACACAGATGACTTTATGTTTGATCTTGGAGATAAAGAGTTCTTAAAGTTTACAGAGAAGGAAGGTGACAAGATAGGATGTATGCTTTAAGAAAATCATCTTGGCTGCTGTTTGGAGGATGGATAGGAAGAGGCAGAGACTTGAGATAAGGAGACTCATTAGAAGGCTATTATAGAACCCAAAGAACTCTAGCATTTTCCATAGAATTTCCATAGAATATCCTCCCATGATCTCCTGTACAAAAGTACCTGGGGGCCTTGTGTCCCACCTCCTTCCATGGCACTCCACTGCCTCATAGCAGCCACTCAGAAGGTGCTAGTAAGGTTTATATCATCACAAGAAGCAAGAAGAAGCAAAATGGCAACAATCCCATTCAGCAGCTCACTTGTAGCAACCCATGACTGTTACCAAACACATCTCGGTTCCACTTCCATCAACAGCTACTGGGGAAGTGCTGAGTACTCTGGGGAAGTGATCCCCCACCCTCCTGGTCTTCCCAAATCAGACTCAGGCCATTGGTGAGCAAGCATCTTCTTTCCAAAGTCAAGTTATCCATTCATGACAATTGTATAGAAATCCCCAGAGCATTCAGGAACTTCCCAAGCTATTTGTGGTATGATTCCCTGTAATCTGGTTAGAAGACCTTGACGAAGTGGCCTGTTGTGAGCCCAGCAAAATCAGGGCTGGGATTTCTGCATGGATGAGAGCACCTTTCCTGTTGCGGAAGTATGCTGAGTGTCAAAGGTCGTTTCTTCTTTAGGTTCCACTAACCTTCCTTTTCCTCTTGCCCCATAGATTAGGCAGACTTCTTAAGTGTAGAAGTAGTTGTATTGTGTGAGTATTTGTGTGCATGGGTGTGTAAAGGAAAACATAAGCAAGATGCCAAAAATAAACATGAAAAACCACATTTAAAAAAATTTGTCATCTATGTGCATTCTAGCAGCCTTAGTAACTTTATTTACTTTGTAGTCAAGGGAAACTAACAAACTTTGAGCAGCCTTTAAAAAAGAAGGGTGTTATAATAGTCCAGCCAACATATAATAGTGTCCCAAACGAGGTAGTGGCTGTGTGAGTGCTGAGTAAGGGACATAGCTCACAGATGTTGTTAAGACAGAAAGGACAAGAACTGTCATTTATATTTTGCCAGTATATGGGATGAGTTGAGGAGGACACTGAGGTTGTGAACTCAACAGTGACATGGACATTTGGAAGAGGGAAGATTTTGAGGAAAAGGACAATAAGGTCTGGTTTGGGTCCGTTAAGTTTGAAGTGTCATTGGGACAGTCAATTGGAAATGTCCAATATGCAGTTGGAGATGTGACATTAAAATTCAGAGGAAAGACCAGGACCCCTTACAAATTGAATAAATGTAACCCATGGTTCAGAACTGCAATTCTGGGTTTAAATAGATCTGGTTTGGCCTGGAGACAAATCAAATCTTTTTTTTTTTTAATTTTCCTATCCAGACTCCACCCCATGTCCTACCAGGGAAGGACATCAAAATTAAGCTCGTTTCCAGTTTTATATACACATCCATACTAAAAATGCTGGGGAGGGGGGAGGAAAGGTGGGATGCGTGATGAGGATGTGAGATAGAAAGGCCTTGACTTCCATATAAACACTCAGATGGACAAGATAATGAGTGTAGAGCAAGATTTATTTAACCAAATAAAAATTGCAAGATTCATTCGTGGGTCCATGAACAATTAAGATACTTCTTCTTTCCTTTTCAGTGGGTCTCTACTTTGCCCAGGGTCCTATATAGTCCTTCAAATTAACAGTGCAACCCTGGGTTGCCATCCTCTGCAAGAGGAAGAACACTTGGGGTAGCTAGCAAGTCAACCTTTTTTCTCCAATAAGCCCCACATGCTGCAGCTTCTGTGGAGAACCAAGGGGTCATCTGTTCTCTGGGTACTGACATCCGATGGTTGGAGTCCCAGACTGGTGGAAGCTGAGGACTATTAGAGTTTATTTACATAGTCCACATAATTCATATTATCAGCAAAGGCAGTTCTAGGTTAAATACTTCACAATTGCCCATCATAGTTGTAGATTTCCTTTTTCCTCAGTTTTAAGTCCCACAAGTGTGATATACTTCAGCTTCAGCCAAGTCTCTGACTTAGTCTAGCACAGGGGTGGGGAACCAGAGGCCTTCTAGGTTCTCAAGTGCAGCTCTTTGACCAAATTCAAACTTCACAGAACAAATCCTCTCAATAAAAGGGTTTGTTCTATAAAACTTGGACTCAGTCAAAGGCCGCACCCAAGAACCTAGAAGGTCTTGAGGCTGCAGATTCCCCACTCCTGGTCTAGGAAATCCTCAGCCCAGCTGTGGTCCAAGAAAAATTATTCCTTGGCCTTATCAAGTAGTCATGAACTTCAGGTTCAAAAACATGTCAACAGGGTGAAGGAGTACTTGCTGCTCAATATTCATGCCCTGTCCAAGACTGGAAGGAGGACCATGCTTTAGTACTCTTGAGGCACACATACAACACTACCCGCCCCCCTGCCCCATACATCATCCATCTCTACTTTCCTGAGCAATAAGTATACCTTCTTCACCTGGAAGTGATTATTTGCAACAGAGTAAAGAACCAAGTCAGCTGAGATAAAAACAATTGGTTTTACGGTAATGAGGAAAACATAGAAAATGATGACTATGGAACAATATTAAAAAGAGACACTGAGGGATCACAGCACTACCTCCCATCTAATTCCTTCTCTTGAATATTTAGAGATTCACAACTAATTATGCAGAGATGTTGAATTTTTTTAAAATGCTGCCATCCTGTCTTCTCAAGGCCAAGGACTTTGGCTATTAATAGAACAATCAGTTTTTGCCAGATTATAGAAAATACACCCAACGTTGCATCTATTTTAAAGCATTCATCTGGTGCATTACTTAAATTGACAAATCTCTGTAATATGCAAAATCAGCATTAGGTTAAACTGAAACTAAACTTATCATAATGGTGCCAAGCACTGAAGAGAAATCCCCTGTTAGTTAGGAGGTAAGATTCCTCCACGGCACTGGCCAGGGCTTTCTTTCTTTCCTTCTTTTTTTTTTTTTAATGGTTTGCCTCTTTTTTTAAGATTTAAAATACTTCTGTCAGCTTGTTCCAGCTTGGAGTAAATGGAACAAGTAGAATAAAACACAAGGGATTTCCTTATTAACATTACACTTTTCAGGATGACAAATGAAGAGCACTGACCATGAAAGGCACACTGGCTCTAAGCTACTTACCAGAACCATTGCAACAATGCTTCTCCCCTGCCATACCTTCCCATTGTCAGATCTCTAGTCTATTCTGTTTGAACCAGGTTGATCCTTTAAGAGATAAACAGAGAGACAGAGAGTCAGAGAGATTGTGAACACGTGAGTGCACATGCACACATACACACATGCATTTCTAATGGCATCTAAAAACTAAAGAGTCTAATAGTTAACCCCCAGGAAGGACCCACTGTGTCTCCAGACAGGCCTTTGAAGAAGGAGGCTGGAGTGTGATCTGAATTTAATTATTTAAGCAGCATATTGTGAGGCCCTTAAGAAAGCAAATGTCATGATGGACAGAATAAGTTTACCCTGCTGTCGAAAGAGCAGTGTGGCGTGGCTGGCCCTTAGCTCAATTAAATTGTACTCCAAAGCACTGAGGAGATAGCGGCTATAGCCCAGGTGCCCTAATGAGACATTTTGGAAGGAAGAACTGTTAACTTAGAATTGTCGACCAGTGATGGGCCCTCTGACTCTTTCCTTCCCCTACCCAACCAAATCAGTGCTGGGGCCACCTTCCAAGCTCATACTCACATACAAGGCCAGAGACACATTGAAGAAAGGACTGGTAGGAAGCTGGATTTCCAAGCTGATAACAAATCAGGGGATGAAGATAAAGAGGAAAAAAATAACATTTTTGGGAAAGCAGTAGTAACGGTCATTTTTTAAAAAGCAGTGCAAATTAGCATCTGTTCCACTCCCAGGGTCAAAGAAGAACCAAGGAACAGAACTAAAGAAATTTGAGCAACAAAACCAGATGACATTTAATTCATGGAATGGATCCCCAGTGGGTCCGTATCAAAGCCAACTTCCCTGTCACCTTGCCCCAGTGAGATGGGGAATGGTAGGAGGTAGGGGAGTATAGCCAGCAAAAAGGGAAAGGCTTTGGTAGTCAGCAAGTAAGTACAGGGGAAGTAAGTAGAGCATGGGTTTCAATGCTTCTTAAAGCCCCATAGACTCAGAGTGCTCTTAAAGAGGCCAAAGTTGGTCTAAAGCAGAAGCATTTTTCCCGAAGGTTTTCCCTTGATCTAAGTGATGGCTTAATGTAGTTCAATTTTTTCCTCTATCCCAGAGGAAAATATTACCTTTCACCTTCAGAAACGTTCAGTAAAGGAAATAGAGCATCGAAAGCCTGGGCCTCCAAACGCCAGCAGTCAAATTCACCCTTATACAGAGCAGGTGTTGCAGGCTATTTTCTGGCTATTTAATTGCACTGTTAGGAAGCAGTTGCTCATTGGGGTTTTGCAAGGGAAACTCACCCTCCCAACTGGGGGATTTCAAACTTTGCTATTGGTGCTATTCCCCAGGACCTTTGTCAGAGTTACTTAGAAGTGCAGACATTTGGACTGTTAACACAAAGGGCTGAGATCATTTGAGGTTGCCGTGGGTTGTCTTTTAGCGTTTCATTTATGTCTCATCGAGCACATTTGCCCTGAAGAGCTTAAAATCCTTTACAAGCTTGAAAGTTACCTGAGGATGGTTAATCCTCCCTGGGCTCTAGGGAAATGAGGAAATTGCAATTAAATTTATTACATGCAAAAAAATGAAAGAAGAAAGTCAACAAGTATTTATTGAGCTCTCTCAGGGTCATACAGTTTCTCATTTGGCTTAGGGGTATATAAGTAATTCTCAGACATGGCCTATGCCCTTGGCATCTAAATGGACAATACAAGGCAGACAAGCATACCATTAACATAAATACAGATATAATTAGGAAAGTGCTGTTGAAGAAATAGGCTTGTATGGTAGTCAGAGAGTAGTGGAAAGAGCCTTGGATTTAAAAATGGATGGCCTGGCTTTCCATGTCCTGCTACCTCGGTGACCTGGGGCAATCCATTGAACTTCTCAGACTCAGTTGCCTCATTTGTAAACTGGTGATAAAATTTACACCAACAACCCTTTGAGGTTGCTAGTGTAAATATTATATATAATATATATAATTTAATTATATTACATATTATATATAATGCATAGCATATATACACAGAGATACATAGGATAGATAGATAGATAGACAGATAGATAGATAGATGTAGATGTAAAAGCACTTTCCAAATTCTACAGTACTATATAAACATACAAGTCATCATCATTGTTATGTTATTATCGTTGTGTTGCTAGATAGGACACTGAGTTGGTGACTTAGGAAGGGCTTACTGAAAGATATGTTACATGCTACAGCTTTGATGAATCTGGAGATAAAATATCATGGACAGGAGGATGGCAGGAATTTCCAACATTTAGGACAAAGTTGCCTCAATTTCCATGGTGGACCCCAAGTTCCCAGGTGGAAGAGAGAAGGACCAAGTATAGGAAACCAGAAACTCATTCTCCCATTTTCTTTCTCTCTTCACCTTTCTATACCCCAAAACTGCTGCAGTGATATGTGGACACAGAAGTAGTGTTCAGGGTCAGAAAAAAAAATAAGATAGAAAAAGAAAAAAGGAAAAAGTACGGTTTCCTAACCTAAAGCCAAGGGAATTTAACAATTAACTTTTTAAGCCCCATTCAGGTATTTTTACTATCACTGTTTCTCAATAGAAATCTGGGAGCTCACAAAACCCAAAGCCAGGGGCCATTTGGTTTGGTATAATGGAAAGGGATCTGAATTAGAATTAGAATTAATTTCCTAGGTTGTAGTTTTGGCTTTCTTATTAGCTGCCTATATTGTATTACACAGATCAGATAGCCTTTTGTTGTCTCAGTTTCCTTATCTGTAAAATATAAAAAATCTGTTCTGCCTATTTCTGTATGTTATAAATGTCCAGTGGGCTAACACATTTGAAAGTGCTCCTGTAAATTGTAGAATGTTAAACAAATATGAGGTACTTTAATATCAGGTGAATTATACACTGAGACCTAAGGAAGACTTGTCCCTAGTTTTGGTTAGTTGAGAGTACTGAGGAATAGAGAATCATGGGCCAGGATGAAAATGGGAAGCCAAAGCCATATTCCATGTAAATCTCTCATGTAAATTGGGTCTTTTTTATTATAGAATCCATTGCATACCCATTGTTTTGAAAATGAGCTGGATGTTCTTTCCATCTGTATTGCTAAATTTGAATTTAATTTAGAAAGAACTGATACAAGCTCCCCAGAAATAAATATAGAATCACTCTCCAGGCATGCTATTTATCCTCATGATAAGTAGCAATGTCCCAAACTATCTGCCAGTGTCATTGTTTCCAGATTCAATTCCATCAGAATCAGAAATATGATGAAGCCCTATTAAGTGAGAAAAGTCTCATTTTTAATTAGACCGAAATTTTTATTATAATATGAATAAATCAGCATACTGTTAGAGGAGTTTAATTAGAAAGCAAGATAGCATCCTTTTCATGTTATTGACCAAACTAGACTTTGGTTGCTACAAATGGAAGGAAGCCTATTGAGATGATCCAGAGCACTCAGGGAAAGTCCAGCTCATAGCCATGCTGAATAAAGTCTTTAAAACTTTTCTTAAACAGGATTATTAAACTGCTAGATCAATACATAATGTGCCTGGATTTAAGCAAGACACTTGACAAATTTTCTCATTCTGTCCTTGTGGACAAGATGGGGAGATGTGGGCCAGCATATTTAGGTGAATTCGGAATGAGTTGAAGGACCAAACCTAAAGATTGTTTAATAGATAACTAATAGATCACTCGGCATGAACCTGGGATAAGTTCTTAGGAGAGGGTTACAAGGCTCTGCCCTTGGACCTATTCTGTTCAATTCAATTCTATTCATCAAAAATTCAGATACCTACTAAACTCCTGTTATTACTCTAGGGATTAGGGATATGAAAACAATGACAAAATTGCTCTTCACAAGGAGCTAACACCCTAGTATTCTGCTCAATATTTGCATTAATGATATTATGAAGCCATGGCTCACATGCTTATCAAATTCATTAAGCTAATGAAGAAATAGTTGCCATGCTTATAAAAATTCATGGATGATGTGATATTGAGAATGATAACTGGTAAGCTGGGTAGTGAATCTTGACAGGTAGAATGATGGATAAAATGCAAAAAGATAGATTTTAGGAAAGAATAAATATAAGTCTTCTGCATTTGGGATCAAAAACTGAACTGTACAATTACAGGGATAAGATGACTATTCTATCCACAAAAACCTAACAAGTTTAATGAACTACAAGCTTGAAATCAGGTAACACTCTGGTGCAGCAGCCTAAAAGAATTCAGTCTTTGATTGAATTCATGTAAATATAACGTCCATACCAGGGTAGGTCATAGTATCTTTCACGTTGCATCAGGAATGTTGCGTGAAGTTGTATTCCTATAATTTAAGGGGGAATATTGGCAAATTAGGAGGCCCTTGTTTTTTGTTTGTTCAATGAGAGGAGGAGAGAAAGTATATAAGTGCTCATTAAATAAAAAATTAAATTAATTTGAAAAAATAAAGAGGAGTATTGGCAAGCTGGAATGCCTACAGGGGGAAGCATGACCAAGATGGTGAAAGGATTCAAAATGATCTCATATGACGAGAGGATGAAAGAAGTTGATATATTTATCCTGAGAAGATTTAGTGTCGATTTAGTGTCTATTTTAGTTGTCTTCAAACTTTTGAAAGGTATCACCACAATGCAATCATTAAATGCAGCTGAATTTCCCTACTACTTTTGTTCTCATCCTCAGTTGGGTTCCCTTCTACTTCTATTTACTGGGCTCCCTCTACCTGCCCCCACACACACACACAATATCAAAGAGCTGGTTAAGAAATACATATCCACTAGTCAAGTGCTCAATAATAATAGTACATATTTATATATTACTTTGAACTTTAAAAATCCTCTCCTCACAACAGTACTCTGATGTAGGTCAAGTATTAATATCCCTGTTTTACAAATGAGGAAACTGAGGCTTGGAGAAGCTGTGATTCAACCATGATCAAACACCTTGGTTGCAGTGGATAGAGTGCAGGGCCTGGAGTCAAGAAGACTCATCTTCCTGAGTTCAAATCTGGCCTCAGACACTTACTAGCTGTGTGACCTTGGGCAAGTCACTTAATCCTATTTGCTTCAGTTTCCTCATCTCTAAAATGACCTGGAAAAGGAAATGACAAACCAGTTCAATATCTTTGGCTAAGAAAAACCCAAAATGGAACCACAAAGAGTCAGACACAATTGAAACAACCAATCACACAGGTAGCTAGCTAGTAAGTATCAAAGCTGCTTCTCCACCTCAAGAGTCCTGTGGGTTTCTTTTCCCATTTTACCTGTCTGCAACTATGCTTATTCCATTAGACCACTTTAGATTTACCTGTTTCAAGAGCAAAAATGACCTACATGGCATCTCTAACAGTTAGTCAATCAAACTCTGCCTGAACACCCCCTCTAACAGGAAGATCACATGCTAGCAAAGCTGCCCATTCATTTTAGGATTATGCTAACTTTGAGTGTTCAAAGTTTCTCCTTTCTATTATATTTCCTTATACGATATACTAAGCTGCTCTTTTGGTCTGTTTTTGGTTTCCTGATAGTCCACAATTGGAAAATTCCTGAGTGTTCTTTTCTTTAGAATTCTATTCCCTCCTTGTTTAATGAATGAGAATGATTTTTTTTTTTTGCTAAAGAATAGTAATGAAGGTTCTGCTCCTTTTGGGAAGTGGTGTCTTTGAAGCTCTGAAGACATCAGGTCCATATTACCTTGAATATTTTTTGTCAGAAATCAATTTCTGTTCCCAAAAGAGTAATAGAAACATTTTGAGGGGTCAAGTGAAAATAATAATAATAATAATAATAATAATAATTCACCTTTCATGTGATACTTTGGAATTTACAAGGTGTTTTCCTTATAATGTCTGAGAGGTTAATAGTGCAAGTGTTCATATACCCATTTTGTATATTGGAAAACTGAGGCGCAGAAAGACAAAGTGAACTGCCCCAAACCAGGCAGAAGTGGAGCTCAACTTCACAATTTAGTACCAAAATTTACAAAGAGTATTTTTGTTCTTTCTGTTCCTACCACAGATCTTATCACTTCCCTGTGAATCTAATAATATTGACAACACAGGAAGTAGTCAGAGTTCCTAGAAAAAATACTTTCCATCTCTGAATACCTAAGAATGTATCCAGAGTAAACTAAAGATAAATTCTTGGTACCTTGTTTAAAAGTGAAAGAAATAAAAGAATCTTTACAAAAAAAAAAAGCTATAGCCATACTACATAACATTTTCTTGGCGCCCTTTGGAGCACATGTTTCATACACATAATACAGTCAAATTACAAGTGTTATGCTGTATAATGCCAGTTGAATCACAAGATGAACAAAAATATGGACTAACAACATCTCTTAGAAATTTTCCATCTTTGTAAGAAGAAAAAGCAAAATGAATTTAATTCCTTAGTTATGGAGTAGGGTGATATTTAATCTAAGTTATACTTATGGGTTTACAACTAAATAGATAAAATACACTTTTCTTTTCCTCCTCCTTTGAATTAGTTGCTATACACTACACTGCTGAGTGTAAAATAACTTGATCAAAGCTTCTGAGGTTTTGCCTACTCAGAAGAGGATGCCATGGTACTTAGAATCACTATTTAGAAAGATTATGAGCAAGTGGAAGAATGGAATGTTATGATTAAAGGGATTTATATCTTTAATAAGAGAAAAAAACTTGAGTTTTGTGTGAATAACAGCAGCATTCCCCATGGCAATGTGACCAGTGACAGACAACATGATTTGGAATTTCTTGGTCTAGTTCATAGGTTCCGAAAGTGGGTGATACCACCCCCTGCAGGGTGGAATGATCCAGAGGGGCAGTAGTAGCCTCAGGTGCAAGTGGGGACACTGAATAAAAATAAGGGGACAGTGAAAGTATAAGGAAAGAGGAGAAAAAAATTCTGAAAAGACATTCGTACATGTTTTATCTGTTGTGTAACAGAGTTAAAGTCATAGTGATTACGTTATTTTCCAAACAAACACACAAAATGCAAGTTTTAACCACTCAGTGGTCAAGTTGCCCAACAGGTCTTAACAAGCAAGTGTTGACAGGCAAGTGTGTGGTACATTGCTGGGAAGTCCAGCATTCATCAACAGAAATACATGCATGTAATGACTTGTTTACAATATGATACTATACAGTTACATGATGCAACATTGCATCAACAAAATTTCAATGCAGGAAAAAACCCCACAAAATTACAATAAGATATTAAATTTAAGATGAGTCATTTTTAAATATATATATATATATATATTTTGAAATGATGCAAATTTCAAAAAAATCAAAAGGTTAAAGAAAGTCAATTCTGGGGAGTGCTGAGTAATTGGGAACGTCTGGTCTAGTCTTATGGCATACAACCCAAGATACTTAAGGTTTGACTATGTCTAAGCCACTCCGTGGTATACCATTAAACTGCCTTTTCCTCTTGCTTCTTTTTACCTTTGCCTCTTGTCATTCACAACCATTCCTCCCCTAGCCTTTCCTACCTTACGTTTCAGCCTTGCTTTTTCATTTTTTTCTGTTACAAATGAA
This sequence comes from Pseudocheirus occidentalis, assembly GCA_028646575.1. NCBI lineage: Eukaryota > Metazoa > Chordata > Mammalia > Diprotodontia > Pseudocheiridae > Pseudocheirus > Pseudocheirus occidentalis. Next base: position 215,202,382 of record CM053596.1, read on the forward strand.
CTTGAGGGTAATGGGACCAGGTTAGGTGGGGAAAGGTTACCATCAAGTAGGAATGGGACTGGCAAGTAATTGTAAGGCAGATGAGCCCATATAAAAGTCTGGGAAACTATGGAGGAGGCTAGGGAACCAAGACATGGCAGGTGCCCTGTAAATGTGAAATCATTCACATCTTCTGGGAGTACTTGCATTCAGGGGGATAGTTTTAGGGTATAATAATGTCTCTTGAATTCAGTAGGTTTCTCTAGGTTAACCTATTCAAGGATAGCTATATTCTTGCTTTCTTACTCCTTTCCCCCAAGGTTGCATATAAATGGTCTTTCAATCCCATGACAGAAGGAACAGGAGACTAGAGCTTCATTTTTTTCTGAGCCCTTTGACTTACAGGGACAGGATGCCAGACTCCTGCTGCTGTTAAGCACCATCTACCATGAATGATTTCAAATTGATGCTGGCTGTGAGGTCCTTGGAGAATGTGCTACCACCACAAGAGCTGGATGTCTGTTTTTATTTTCTGTGTTATACAGGAACACTTTTTAAAGATCAGCCATCCTTGTCTGCATTCAAGTAAATGGATTCCCTGAAATAAGGGACTGTTAAAGTCACTGTGACTTTAAATTTACTATGAGATTCACTTAATTGAAGAGCATTCTAGACTATTCATCAAAAACCTGACAGACGTGGCTGTTGTGAATTATACCGTAGCACAAAGTACATTCTCATGTCATTTGTCATCATATATTCTTCATTCTTGAAAGTTTCCAAATGGAACTTTAAGTTGGCTTTCTGTATTCTTTCTAATGCTACCTAGAAACCAGAAGTACATTTTCACATAGTTGGTCAACACCAGGAATAGAGAAAAGTACTTTTAAGGGAAGTTACTTTTCAGTAGTTAAGATGTATTTGTTGAGGGTGGTGTGAGTTGCTGGAACACTTCATTTCAAATATTCCTTTTTTTGTTTCTGGCCAGTGTTACATTCCTAAAAGAATACAATACTACATGGTGCTTTTTGTAGTTATGTCTATTCAAAAAGCAAAAGTTTAAAAAAAATGAAAGATGAAAGTTCCATATGTTAATCCTGGCCTCTTTCCCATAATGATCCAGGACTGTCTCAGTAACTTAGATATGGGAGAAGATAACTACCTTAGCATCAAACAAGTTTATTCACAACCAGGGGATGGGGAAGAGAGAGATTTCATACATAGGATTAGAAAGGAAAGGACCTTCAAGACCATTGTATCCAACTGGTTCATTTTACAGATAAGGAAACTGAGGTTCAGATATGTTAAGTGAATTTCCCATAAACACACAAGTAATAAGAAGTATAAAAGATGGAATCTGAACCTAAAGTTTTCTGACTAAAAATTTGGTGTTCTTTTCACTGTATTAGCTGGTAGAAAGATACGATCATGAACTCCAACCCAGAATGTCAAAATCACCAACACCTTTGAAGGGCTTTTCATCCAACCCTCTTTCCCACACCTATTCATGTCATATTCTTCCTCATATACTATCCCTTCCCTTTTGTTCTACCCTCTTTCCAACCCATAATCTATCTTGTGGATTTATAATTAAAACCAAATCAAAAGCCATTCTGCTTAACAAATAGTTCTTTTCTTAGGGTTCCCTCAGCCCTTGTACTATATATTTTTAGTTTCCAGACTATATTCTTAGTCACTTACCATAATCCGAGATGATCTTCTGTTCTCATTCCTGCATGACATTGGATACTTCAGTATCATCCTACATTTATGATTCCCATTTTGGCATCTTCTGTGAATACCTCACTTCCTAAGGAGAGGAATAATAGGGTTTCCACCTGTCGATTTTCACCTACATGAATGGTAAACTTTGACCAAGTATGAACCTGACAAGTCACATAGCTTCTCAAATTCAGCCTTCAAGGTATAATTCATGGATGTTGCTTAACTTCCCTATATGATTGTGTGTGATAGGCTATCTAAAACAGCTAGTTACTTTCGTCAGGTCTCTGAAAATGGTTCTGTTATATTCTTGGTAAAAGTCAAGCTGTGAATCAAGTCAAAGACATGGGCACTTCCCATGAATTGAAAGGATTCATCAATGATTAATAGTGATCACATTATCTTTCCCTGTCAATAAGCCTTAACCTAATAATTGTTGGGCTCTGCCAGTGAAAAAATGCTTCTCATCTTGGGCACAAAGGAGCAGGCTTAGAATATAATTCTTATATTGATCATAATACCTCCCTCAAAGCCTAAAAGGGACATGAAAACATAATGAGCATACCACCAACAGTAGAACACTTAATCCTGACAGCCTCTTTACATGTCTATCCAGAAAAAAATGGTTACAAAGTAAATAAAAGAGATCTTCCATATGAGTATGACCACTGAAAGGAAACTGAGGCCTGGTTCTCTCTCTCTCATTTGGAATTATTCTGCTGACCATCTGACCTAGTACAATTTCTGCTACCCCTGTGGCTTCTTCCTTTTGGTGTCTCCTTGGAAATAGAGCTAGAGCCAGGGTCTATCCACCTGATCTTCCCAGACACTAGAACAACCTAAAACTTGATATAGTGGATCATGATGACCATTCCTCTCAAATCCAATAGGAGAAAATTCCTTTTTTAGTTGTACTCTTGTCACTCCCATATATTATTTTAATGTACTCTATAGACTTGTCCTACTATGTTCACCCATTTACCATTTAAATCACTGACTGGTTCAGAATATGTCTGTGCCACTAGAACACCGTTTTCTATCATGGTCCCAAATCTCAGTCTGTCTTTTAAGTGACCCAGCAATCTCACCAGTGTCTACCTGAAACATAATTTGTCCAAATGTGACATCCTCCTGATGAGTAAAGTATATGATATGGCAGCTGGAAAAGCTAATGCTCTTCTACACTATGTTAATAAAGGCAAATTGTACTTTGGTCCACTCAGACCATCAATGGATTATTTTATTTAGTCCTTTAGTTAAAGACAAGGACAAATTTGAGTATGTCCAGAGGAGGTCAAACCAGTTGGCAAAAGGTCTCTTGCTCATGCCATATGAAAACGGATTGAAGGAACAGAGGCTATTTAGACTGGAGAAGAGAAAGCTTGAAGAGAATGGTAATTTTCTTCAAGAAATTGAAAGACTGTCATAAGGAGGAGAGGCACCAGAGAAAAGAGCTAGGAGGAGGATGGGTAGGAGTTGCAAAGAAGCAGGTTTCACTCAATGTAAAGAAACATTTAGTAAAAATATAGCTTTCCAGAAGTAGAATAGGTGCCTTACCACCCACTCAGTGGGATTTCCCTTACTAAAATATTTTCACACAAAGGTGACATGACAGCATCAGTAATGTTACTGAATGTATTCTTGGTCGGTTTCTAGGTGTGCTAGTTAGCTTTTGAAGTTCTTTTCAATTCAAAAATCCTAGGATTCATCCATTCCTAATTTAGTCAAATTAGCATGTGGGTCAATGATCCAGAATCCATCAATAGGTGCTTGCTATCCTTCAGACAGGGTCAGCTTGGTGGCACAATGGAAAGAGTTCCAGACCTAGAGTCAGAAACACTTGTCTTCCCAAGTTCAAATCTGACCTCAGACACTTACTAGCTGTGTGACCCTGGGCAAGTCTTTTAACATTGCTTGCCTTATTTTCCTCCATCTGTAAAATGAACTGGAGAAGAAAATGCCAAAACAGTCTACTGTCTCTGCCCAAAAAAACCCCAAATGAGGTCATAAAGAGTCAGACAAACCTGAAAAATGACAACCTTCAAACAATCCTAGGGAGCACCCAATTCATACACATGTACCCGTACACAGTAAGTCCAAATCATTCACAAAGAATGGTTACTCCATGCCTCTGTCCCCCATTCTACCAGGCCATGATAAATGTATCTAGAAACCAATACAGAAAATAAAATCAACTTTAATATTTATACACATCGAGGAGATCCCTTTCTCTTATCAAAGAACATCATTCATTATTAATCATCCTTTTTTATCCCCAAATCATGAAATCATTCCAATAAAATGTAGGGTGAAAAGGTAGAAAATATTCTATTCTCCTATATTCTAATATTCTATTCTCCCATCTTACAACAGGCTCTAGATATCCCTTGATTCTATGTCTGTATAAAGAGAAAGTCTTCAATAAACAAATTATAATAGAGGAAAGGCCATTTTCTTTGGAGTCAGAGTACTTGACTCATTATCAGTAAGCTCTCAGACAAGTTGCTCCATCTCTTTAATAATGAGGCTGGATTAATTATCTATAAAATTCAATCCACAAATCTGTGAGCCTGTGATTATATTCTGTTGCACAAACTTCCAGAATTAATGTAGATTATCAACTTGATTAATTTGGGAACAAAAATTTATCATCCTACATCGGCAAGGCACAAGAAGCTGAAACTTTGTAATCACCAAACCAATTTGTTTATACAAAGGGTATGTGTTTTATATAATTTATTGTATACAGTTTTGTATATCATGTACATTGCATATTGTATACAATTTATACAAAGGGTACAAATGAATTGAAAATTCAAATATATAACCATTCCATTTCCTACTTTTTCTCTCCAGCCTGCTAGAATTTCATTTTTGTTCTCTTTTCACTAAAGATATTGATCTTATATCCTTTTCACACACACACACACACACACACACACACACACTCTTTCAGAAACCTAACATCTTTAATACACCATGTTTACTCTTGCCTTGATACTTTCAGATAGATAGAATAGTTTCCCAAACCAAATAAACCCTGTTGCTTTAATGTGAATACACTTAAATGGATTCATAAGTTCACATTTTCATTTCTGTTTTTTGGTTGTATTTTTTTGGATACACGTACATCAACATAGATTTAACACTGAATGATAAAGGTATTCAAAGTAACCACTTGCCTGAGGGAAGGTACCAAATTCTTCAGACAGATATAAAACTAGATGGTTCCTCAGCATAAAAAACAGAATCAACTTTTGTAAAATTATGCCAATATCTCAGCACCTATGTAATCGACCTCACATCCTTAGGATGACTCTTTTCCCTTTCCAGAAATGTTTGGGTCCCTCAAAACACAATTTACTTTCATAATTCCCTTCCCTACATCTTTTTTGAGGGAGGAAGGCAGGGCAATTGGGGTTAAGTGATTTGCCCAAGCTCATACAGCTAGTGTGTCAAGTGTCTTAGACTGTTTTTGAACTCGGGTCCACCTGACTCTAGGGCATGTGCTCTATTCACCACACCACCTAGCTGCCCTCCCCCCTATATCTTTAGAAGCATTATTCCATTTTTATAAGTCCATCTTTGAAACAAACAATTGGTTTTTTTTTCATTTCTAATCTCTAAGATTTCCCCATTTGACTTTTAGGTGGATACTTCCATTTTTTCATCCCTTTGTAGAAAGTTCTAGTCTCAGATATATCTATATCACCCTTCTCACACTCTAGGTTTATTTTTTTCCCCTACTCCATCTGCTCCTTCAGTTTCCAATTAACTCTGAAAATTACCCTGATGCCTATAATGAATTGACACAAACACATTTTATCGCCATCCAATGTCTTTCAGCGCATTCTTATTTCACCAATGACTTCCTCTGAGAGCCTATAAAAGAGTTCTTGTCTTCTTCCCTTTGGAATTTCATCTTAGATGTAAAGAATGAATCCCTGTGCCTATTCCCAAAGATCCCCTGAACAGACCTTAACTTCTCCTAGTGGCCATGATTGACGTGAAAACCTCATCATTCTGGCCTAACTCAAATGTCAGGCCGAAGGAGTTCATCCTGCAGGTGATTAGTACATGCCAGGAAACTTGAACTTCAGGACTGCTACCCTCATATCACACTTTTGACCATGTCAAGATGTGGGCTCTAGTCTCTCTCCCATTGTGGTCTAATAATCACAAAATGACTTCAATATAGGAGAAAATTATGTTTTAACCTCAAATGGAAGTATTTACCACGTAGATTGGCAAAGAAAAAGGAGTTATAGAGTCCAGATAAGTTCAAAACCACCACTAGCCTGAGAAGACTATATAGGATCAAAGGATTTAAAACTAGAAGGTATGTTGAAGATTGTCCTGCATAAACACCTCATTTTGTAGGTCATCACTTATACTGTAGAAGGCTTAAGTGTTTTGTTTTAAGGTTGTTGTTGTTTTTTTTTAAGTGGTTTCACTAACTAATGTCAGTTAAGCTGGTAGTAAAAGAAGAATCTACATGACATCTAGCTATATTTCCAATACACATGCTGCTTCTACCCTGTTCTCTTCCCATTCTCTGGCCATATTCTATGGCCTATTACCTCTGTATTCTGTTCCACTTTTTCTGTCTAGAGTATCTTCTTTCCACATTTTGGTCATCCTTTAGAATAAATACTTGTTTCCCTGCTTGAGATTCCTTCATCTTATAGACACAATTTACATAGATAATTCATTCATGTTGTCATTAACCAATTCCTGACCCAATGGGAACAAAGCAGATGGTATTGTGGAAAGAACATTTAACTGAGAATCAGAAGGTTTTTGTTCTAGTTCTAACTCTAATCATTAATAGTTTTTTAAGCTTAAGATAATTGCTTAACATCTCTAGGCATTCATTACTTTATCTTAAAAATGAAGGAGGGAGGGGTGGGGGGCAAGGCACCAATTAGGTGAGTGTATCATCTATCTATCCAGCTCTGTGGTGTCTATAATCATATAATTGGCCATTATTTCCACAAATGATCCGCAAAGTCCTTCTTGACTGTATACTTGCTAATCCTTAACTCAAAACTGAGAGGTAGGCAGATACTTTATAATGCAGGTATCTAAAATAGCACTAATGGCTATACGAAAGACAAGCAACATGATAGCAGGCCAATATTGCATCAGGTATACAAGAATGGAGAGCTAAGTACTTGACTGGAAGTATATCTGAATGCATAAATAAAGAGCATTGTTGCATTAGAAGCTACTAGATTTTAGCATTACATTTAAAGGTAGGAAAATTGATGAACAGGGTAGGCAAGTAACCTCTCTATAATCTGATGGCAAAATAAGGAGACATGGGTTTTAATCCCAGCTGTCACAAGCTGCCTGATATTTACACTTTCTCAACTTCACTTTGTCTCTAAACTAGAGATTACAATATCTCTTATATCTATCTCATGAAGTTATTTTGAGGATCAAATGAGATGTGTGTAATTTAAATATACATACATAGAGACACATTTAAAAATTAGCTCAGTATTGCTTGGAGCTAGGAAATGAATAGATTATTCTTATTTGCTGCAGTTTAAATATATATAAACTCCAGAAGCATAGCATCATAAAAAGAAATATAGATTTAGAACCATAAGAAAATGTATAGCTCGACCATGCCAACCCATCATGTTACTAATGAGGAAATTTAGGTCCAGGAAAAGGGTGCATGATTTGCCTAAATTCACACAGGTAGTAAATGGCAGAACTGGGATTTAAATCCAATTTCTCTGACCCCAAATTTATCACTGCATCTCTCTTTTACAGAGAGAGACTGTTGAGAATCTTTTCCCCTTTTGGAGATTTTTCATTAATTTATAATAACAAAAGGGTCTTGTGATCCAGTTGGTATTCAACTACTCAGTGAAATGAAGAAAATGATCTCGTTCCCATAGAGTGGAGTATTAATAGTGTGCACTGAAAGAACGTGGTAATTAGGGAGTTGAGAGTGCTATTTCCCCAGGAGAATTTGAGACCATTATTACTATTTCTTTGTGGAAGAAATGAGAAATGATGTAATATAGTAGATAGAAAATTGACCTTAAAGTCAAGAAGATATGAGTTTGAGTTCTAGCCCATGAGCAAATCACTTTACTTCTCAATTATCCTAGTTTTCTAAGATTACGTTACACACAAGCGGCTGATTCGCATCAGTTCTCATACTGAGTGTTTCCTACTTTCATGAAGTCACTTGTACAAACTGTCTGTTTCTCTATTTCTCTGTCTATACACACATACATACACACGTACATGTGCTTACTCATATGTAAATATATGTACATATATGCATGTGTGTCTATATATTATATCATTGCACTTTAGTATCCATAAAACAACTTGTGATCAATTATTTATGAAAGAGACTAAAGGCGTTTTCAATAATCAGAAAATTTAGAACTAATAAGACTTCCATTTTTATATTTTCTTGGGGGAATAATAACTTTCTTCTTCTCCCTCCAAGTCCTTTTCCTTTCCCAATGGGTTCTAACTTTAATTTAAATGAAAAGGGATTTCCTAGTTTCATACAGTCTGGGAAAGAGGTCAACTATGGCAGAGTGAAAAATACCACAGTACATACACTCAGATACCTTTAGGACATAGAAATAGAGAGGAGACCTCAAGCTGACCCATGAAAGCTACTGGAAAGGTCACCAAGGCTCAAAGTAAAACAGTGATGCTGCTCCCCTTTCTACTTATGTTAGGGTTCACTACATTGCTTTCAGTTCCTTGTTAAATCACCCAGTTATTGGTGCCAGAGAAGATCATGTAATGTGACATGCCTGTAGAGGACTGAGCAGTCTTAATAGCACTGAATGACAAAGATGATTTGGGGAGTTTGTAAGTTACACCCATGCAATTTAAATGCCTTTTAATAACCTTTCACAAAAACTCAGAAGAGTGATATAAACTTTAGTGGCACATTTCACAGTCCTACCAGCCTGAACTGACCTCCATTCATCACCAAGAGGCGTCCTGACAGCTCGACTCCCAGGTCTGGCTTCTTCAGATTACTGCTCTCTTAGGTAGAGCAATAATTGAAACTGAAGAAAGTTCTGGATGGTTTAACAAAAAGGAACTTGTTTCACTTAACAAGAAGCACTCTTTATAATAACTAATATTTCTTTAAGGTGATTTAAGATTTGAAAATACTTTGTATCTGTCTTCTCATCTTGCTCTCAAGGAACAGCCCTAAGGCACAGGTATTATTATTATCCCCATTTTACAGGGAAGGAAACTGAAGATTAAGATGTTAAGTGACATGCTCAAGGTCACGTTAGCTGGAAGGCCATCACTGCGATGACTGCATCACCAAATTGTCTCTTTTGTTACTCTGTTCACTTTTGCTTAAGAACAGTTGGTGTGCTTATATAAGGGGCAGACAGATGTGTCTAATAAGATTCATTTTATTCTCTCTTTAAAACAGTTGTATGTGGTCAGTTAATTTGGTTAGAGTATAATACTAACATGGACAAAATGAAGGGTTTTGATCTCTGTGTGGTCTAATCAGTGTGGCTCTGTCCACAGATCAGGATTTCAACATCTACTCAGCAAGCTTCATAAAGAGATATGCAATTGGTCCCAATGAGACTTCAAATGACATCATGTAAATTCACCCCCACTAGTGAAAATAAATCACATAAAACAACAGCTTCAGTTTTGCTTGTGGAAACTAGTATGCTTTATTTCACATCTATATTTACATAAGCAAATATTCACATACGGTATGAGAAAAATGCATGCACAGTTACATTCACTATAAAGGACTTTCAGTGAGTCTGATTTTTTTTAATTCAGGTTTTAACATGAATGGATAGGATAGGTCAGTAAAAGTTAACAGCTTATTGCTATGTGGCATTTTATATGAGGAACATTTAATCTTCAGAGGGACAACATACTTGCTGCAAAACTATGAAGAAAGGCATAGGATTCTGAAAAGGGGATGAATTTAAAGATATTCTGGAGTTGAAACAAATAAACAGCAATAGATCATCATGAAGGGCATAAAACTATATGGTGTGCAACTACTTGCAAGAGTTCAGAGGGTCAGATGGGGGAAATGCAAATTTGCAAGATGGAGACTTCAAGCAAGTGAAACAATAAAAAGTATCATTACTGTTCTTCATGCAGAGCAAGTACAACTTTCTCACCATAAGACTTTTTATTAAAGGCAGTTTTTTGCTTTTCAAGGTGTTTTTTTTTCCCTATCGTCCCTTATGTACAAAAGACCAACAGAATATAACCTGGAAAACACTCCTCCAAGAGATGCGCCAAATGTATAATTTGTAGTACAACGTAACTTAGTTAACTGCATAATTTACAATCGGTGGCCAGGACTAAAAGAAAGAATAGGAGGAAGTATAAAAGACTGAAAGGTCATTTCTTTCCTAAAATGATTTTATATGCTATATTTCTATTCCTCCTACATTAGTGAGACCTGAGATGGTACTATAGTCAGACCTTTCTGAGAAAGTGCCATTTCTCATCCCAGCAGAATAAAAATACCAATGAATGGAATTAGGAATCCTAGAACATTACAGCAAGATAGAACTTGAAAGGTCATCTACTCCAATACATAAGAAAACTAAGGCTCAGACTGATGACGCGGCTTCCCCATGCTCACGTCATTCATGGTATCAGAGCCTGGATTCCATCCCATCTCTTTCAGCTCTAACTTCAGTGCTTTTTCCATCTTGGTCTTGGCTAGACCTGCTTCTGCATCAAATGAGATGCTTGTAAACTGCTTAGCACAGTGCCTGGGACAAAGTAGGTACTTAACATAAGCTTTTTCTTCTCTTTTCCCTCCCCTTCTCCCCTTCTGAATGACTTTGGAGAAGTCACTTAAATTCTTGGAATGGTCACTAGTTTCATCAGTCAGATGAGAGAGTTGAACCAGATTAATTGCTTCCTGCTCCAATATCTTATAATCTTGTATTTGCCAGGAGAGTAATTAATGACATTAGCATAAATAAATAGGGTCAGGACTAAAGTAAAAAAAGTAGAGATGAGTAAAAGGTCAACTCTCTCCAAAAATTACTTCATATGCTATAATGTTTTCCTCTCCTACCTCACCATCTTTTACTGAGATGGTACTTTAGTTGGACCTTCTTGAGAAAACAACAGCATTGCACATCTTGAATCTCCTGAAGAATAATACAAAGACCAGTGACCTAAGAGGAACCATGGAACATTATAGAGAGAAGGGACCTCTATTCCAAACACATTCCCCCATTAATAATAGTGCCACTCTAGTCAGATCCTCTGAGAGTATTTCCAAATTATCCTGTATATATCTTGTTTATAACTTGCTATTTGCATTTTGTTTCCACCATTCAATTATTAGCTCCTTAAGCTATTGTTTGTACCACTCAACCTTTAGCATAGTTCCTGGAAGACAGTAGGTACTTAATAAATCTCACTTCAGACCTTTTCTCAGATCCCTGAAAATCTTTACCCCTAAAAGATGCATTTTGGTTATCCTTGAAGGCTCTAGTAGACCCTGGACAAAGGCTGGAATGGCTGGGATCAGGATTTACCTGAGTCAACTTAACTTCTGTGAGAAAATAATGACTTCATGAAAAGCCATCTCAAATTATATTTAATTTTGGAAAAATCTCAAGAATGAAAGGCTGGTCATATTGTGTTCCTTACACCAGATGGTTCCACAGTTGGGATGTGTTTAGTTTACTCAGTAGCTCACTGGCTTGTTTGGTTCTGATCCCTAAGAGAGCTGAGGAAGTTAATCCATTTATATCCCTAGCCTGCCAGGTACACTCCCTTAGCATATTGTTAGGAGAAATAGTCTAGCTGGGAGTTGATCACTGGGCCCTAATCCAAAATTGAACAATTTCACTAGGAAATTGAGTATGATCTCACTTTTAGAAAAAGAAAAACTTTGGGAATCAAACTTTACAGTTTTGGCCAGAGTTCCCATTTTTAGGGAAATGTTAATTGAGACTCTTCCACAAAAGAGGAAGAAGTAAAACAAGGCAACTAGTGTAACTTTCCAGCTCTAGTTTGGTACTCTATGTAGCAAAAGATACTTTGCCTTGGGTGTTAAATACGACATTCTTTTTTTGAACAAATAAGTTGTTTCTAAATATAATCTTGTTTCTTTTCTGATTATTTTACCTTTTCAAATGAGGGATTTTAAAATGTTTTATTCCATTAATGAAATCATAATTTCATGAATTCATGCGGTACTGAGTTAAATAATATTTTTTAAATTTCAGAATCCTATAAAAAGAAAAGGCTAATGAAAAAGTCTAACTGATGAGTACGTGCCTTGTTTCTACCCACCAGTAACAAAACTCATATGCATTTATTCTGAAAACCTGGAATTTAAGTGTCTTAAAATGTCTATTATTAATAATGAAGAGTGTCCTGGAATATACCCAAAAACACAGAGCAAGAGGTAGTAGGATGAGATAACTAAGTGCTGTTTAATGAAGCTTTTTAGCTTTAACCTAAAAGTGGAAGGAAGTTAGTCAATCAGTCAATAAGCACTTATTATGCACCAACTATGTATGAGGCTCTATCTAAGCCCTAGGAAAATAAAGAAAGACAAAGAACCAGACTTACTCTCAAGGAGCTCAGAGTCTAATGGGAGAGAATCAGATTTCATCTGAGTATCTTTTTTCAAGACCCTATGTGCTACAAGAGGGGCCACTCTCATCTGGAATCCTTGAAGGTCACTTAGTCTAAACCTTTCATTTTACAGATGAGGAACTGAGGCCATTGGAATGGGTAAACAATTAGCAAGTGTCTGAGGAAGGATTTGAATTTAGGTCTTTCTGCCTCCAAATTCAGCACTCTCCATTCTACCATGCTTTGTCTGGTCTATCCACAGATTATCATTTCTGAAGGATGGATAGCTATTATTTGGGTTTTCTTTGGGGGCAATGCCACTAGTGTGTTGGGGTAGGGATTTCTTTTTACCAGACCTATGACTCCAGCAGTATAGACAGCTCCTAGTGAGGAATGCCTTCCACAACCATGCACTGACACCTTCACTCTTAGAGAATTATCTAGGGTACTAAGAGGTAAAATGACTTGCCTAGTGTCACATAGCCAATATGTATCAGAGCAGAACTTGAACCCAGATCTTCCTAACTCTGAGTCTAGCTCTTTCCTCTATTTCATGATGCCTCTACAATCAGAAGAATCTCTGATATCTTGGCCCTTAAAAAAGCCATAATGGAGAAACATCCAACAGGAAGAAGTTAAGGATGAGTCATCTTTTTCCCTTTCCAGATCACTTCTGGAAAATGAGACCTACTTCCTACAAGTCTTGAATGTCACAGATGAGTCTTAGAATCCCAAAATGTTTGAAAAGTAAGAATCCTTAGAGATTAAGTAGTCCAATCCCCTCATTTAACAAATGAAGAAGTGGAGGACTAAAAAGGTTAAGTAACTTACCTGAGGCCACACAACTAATTAATGATAGAATTGAGAACCAGGTTTCTTAGCCTCATCCTCTTATGTGAAATAAGAGGCCCCTTCCAGCTCTAATTGCACTCTTCTGGCAAGAAGAGTCAGAGAAGGAAGTATTACCAAAAAGCGATTGTTGTCATTCCCCACCTAACACAGTGAATAAATGTGAAACTGTAGGGTAATCCTTCCATGTGAGGCCAAGTATGTGGGGTTCAACTTAGGGATGAAACAAATATAAATCATAAGTTCATGTTGGGTTTCTATCAAGGTTGTCTGTAAAGCACCAAGATCTAAGGGCTGATGCAAGGACAAAGGAATGTTACCAGGAAGAGTTTTTGAGCTAAGGAAATTTTTAGAAGATTCAGAAGCCCAAACT
>CM053596.1:215216006-215282930 GCA_028646575.1 Pseudocheirus occidentalis
GAGAGGGAGAGAGAGAGAGAGAGGGAGAGAGAGAGAGAGAGAGAGGGAGAGAGAGAGAGAGCATTTATTAAATCATTATTCTGTGCTAGGAGTAGTGCTAAGTGCTGGGAGTACAAATTCAAGCAAAAAAGGTCAATTCCTACCCTCAAGGAAATTATATTTTAATGGAGCAAAACAGTATATAAAAGGGATCTGGAAAGGGGCAGGGGGTGGGAGGGGTGGGATATAAGAAGACTGCTAGAAAGGATGAAAAAAGTCCAGGAAGTCAAAAGTGAAGCTAAGGGAGAAGTGAACATGGATTAATTGAGTAGTTCCTGTAATGGCAGTACCATCCAAGGACTCACCAATCAGAAGGGAGGTCTACAGAGATCAAAGCATCTCGAGAGTGAGAAGGAAGTTGACAAGGAGGGAGAAAAGGCCAGAGAATCAAGAGTGGAGTTGGGAGAGAAGGTGAAGAAGGAGCAAGAAACCAGGAGTCAAGAATGGAGGGTTACAAGGCAGGCGAGTCTATTCTGATAACAAGAAGAATGTTATCCAAGTGTTAACTATGTCTGTGGATCTGGATATATCACAAAATCACAGAAATTTAAGAGTTGGGGAAAAAAAACCTTAGAGAACATATGATCTAACCCATTCTTGAACAATAATCCCCTCTACAACACATCTGATAAGTGATTATCCAGTCTTTTCTTTGAAGATTGCTGGCAAAGAAACCCCTTTGATGTGAAGGGATTCTATTCCATTCCTTTTTTTTCAAATAGTTCAAACTGTCAGTAATTTTTTCCCTACATCAAGCCTAAATCTTCTTCTTAGTAACTTTTGCCCTCTGAAACCAATAACAAAAATTCTAATTATCCTGCCAATAAAAGTCCAAAAATTTTCCAGACCACTATCGTCTCTCCTTCAATTCCGATGTTTTCCAGAGTAAACAATTCCCCTTCCCATCAGTAATCAGTGGCTCCTAGATGGCGCTAGACTTGGAATCATAAAGACCTGGGTTCATACCCACCTATAATCCTTACTGACTATGTGACCATGGACAAGTCTCTTTATCTCCCTGAGACTCGAGTACCTGATCTATAAATATAGATAATGATCATTGTAGAACCTACCTCATGAGGTTGTTGGGGTTCAGATATACACCAAGTGTTTTGAAAAGTTGAAAGCAATTCTTTTCCATAATAGTAATATGTATAATGATGAGGTCCTTCACTATCCTGATTGTCCTCCTCTGGACATCCTTCAGCTTATTCATGCCTATTCTAAAAATGGGTTTTCCAGAACTATACAGAGTGTTCCAAATTTAAACTGACTTTGGTTGAGTGTAGTGGAACTGTCCTCCATTATCCTGGATACCATGCCTTATTTAATAGAGTATCTAACACTGTTTTTGGCTTTGTTGAGTGCCGTATCACACCACTGATTCGTAGTGAGCTCACAGTTCACTAGTAAGCAGTTTCTGAAGCATGTGACAGTCTACTAGGCACTATGGTAAGTTCTGGGGACAGAAACCCAATCCAATCCAATCAGTGTTTACTAAATGCCTACTTTATGCCAGGTAATGTGCTAAGTGCTGGGGATACAGTTAATAAAAAGAAAGATAGTCCCTGCCCTCGAGGAATTTACAATCTAATGGGGAAGACACATCAAAAAAGGAAACTAAAAGGAGGGTTGGAAAGGGATGCAGAATGTACAGCACGGAGTCCAGTCCAAGGAGTGCAGCTGATAGGAAATGAAGATTTGCTAGCCTATGAGCCTTCTTTACATGGAGGCTTTGGGAGGAGTTCTTCCCTTTACCCTTCATTTCTCCAAACAAAGGCATGAGTGTACGTGAGGTTGGAGTACCAAAGCTGATACAATCTCATAGGATTATGGGCTTTTTTGGTAATGAGGTTTCTTGGAAAGTGATCATGGAGGAATCTGATCCATGGAGTTTAGCCTTTTTTTTTCTTTGGCTGAATAAAATTCTACCCATGCCTCCCTAATCTTATATTTGAAAAGGTGATTTGTTGAACTTAAGTGTATGACTTTTACATTTATCTTTTTTAGCTTTCATCTTAGCACATTTAACCCCATGTTCTAGTTTGGCAAAATCTTTGAATATGACTTTTGCTATCAAGCATGTTAGCTAGCCTTCTAGCTTTGAGTCACCTACAAATCTGATAAACATACCATCTATACACTTATCTAAGTCAAGTAGCAAAGAGCCAAGAGCAGATCCCTGGGTCTTTCCACTAGTTACCTCATTCCTTGTTGACATGGAATCCAAGCAGGTAGTGGTAAATTATTAACAATTAGCTCTCACCTTACAAAAAAATGGATTCACAACACACTTTTTCAGTTTAATCTGTACTGTTACCATTGTTGCCATCACTTTCTTAAGTCTAGGTCATTAACAAAACAATGATTCAAACCCCAATTTGCAGCATTTGCTTATTTCTGAGGTCTAAATGCTCACACTGAAAATTTCAGTTAGGTTCAAACTGGCTCCAACCCATTCCTAAGTCAGTCATTCATGTCTGTATTTTGGGTTTAAGCATTCAGTCAGTTTCATATCCATCTAATGGTACTATCATTTTTCCCACAAGGACAGCATGAGTGATTTCATCAAAAGCTTGTCTACAGCTAGGTAACTTTTCTTGTGATGACCCCCACCCACCCACCTGACCCCCATGTCCAACATGGAGCCATTACCTTTATTCTAGTGGGTGGCCTCAGGGCAACATACTCACCTAGGTCAAATGCAACTACCAGGGCTACCTAGACCCAGTCCTTGGGGATCCCCTAGAAGTGGAAACTCATAAACAACGTACATTGGACTAGGACTCCTGATGATTCCTCTGCCTTCCTAGCAAAAGAGCTTGGAGCTATGTGGCTGCCAATAGCAAAGACAGATGATTCTTGCTGTTTCCAGGGCCAGAAGTTTGCTTTCTGCCAAGTGACAAACGTGCTTCAGAGTATAGTCATTTCCTCAAAGACTGACTCTAATTATCTTTGAAACTCCAGTATCTTTGGAACTCCCCACTAGGAGATTTTCAGGGGGGCAAATGGCTTGGCCATTGTTTAGGGCAGGCTGTTTAGATGGGCAGTAGACTGTTGGTGGAAACAATAGTTTGAGCCAGTAATTAGGGAAATCACTAGGCCTGTGAGGAAACCTTCTCCTGGGGAAAAGGCCATAAGCTCCAAAAAATAATTCAGAGATTCTCAGGATGATAAATATAAGGGGTCAAGATGGGAACTGGAAACCCAGATCCCGAGCAAGCTTTCCAAGCCAGGATGGTGAAATTAGGAGGCACATTACCAGAAATATAAGGGAAATGATTTTCTGTGATACACTGCCCCACTTCCCATAAGCTTCCAGTGATAACTATGTAGTAAGGGACCAAATGAAGTTTAAAAGACCATTCAGAATCTGAACAGAAGTAGTATGGTGCTATAGGGAAAATCATTTGAGTTGGAATCAGAGGATTCAACAGGCAGTTGATTCAACTCAGTTCTGCTACTTAATACCTCTGTGACTGAGCCAATCATATAACTTCTATGTATCTTAGTTTCCACATCAGGAAAATTACATTTGGACTAGATTATATTTAAGGTCCTTTCCAATTTTACATCAATAATTCTGTTGACAGAACATGGGATGGAAGATATTTTTAAAATGCCTTGGAAAGAATAGGGAGTCACTGGAGTTGACATTTCACACTAAAGAGTTCTTCATCAACTTAATTAACTTAGGTAATAGCACCTACTAAGTCCTCAATTCATAGCAAAATCCTAATTCTCAATGGGATTTCACCTTGTTCATGTAAATTCATTTAATTAGAAAGATATTAGGGGAAATGGGATAAATTCTTCAACCTAATGGGGACAACTAATTAGTTGCCAATGCTACTCAGTGTTTAATAAATGTTTTATACACTGCACAGACTAAGGCAATGTGAACTATTGCATACACATATATGAAAACAGTGGCACGCCAGTCAGTGCATCTAACAAGACATTGTGATATGTTAAAGTGTAAAATTCACCATTAAAGCAATGTGACAAATACAACTACACATTACTGAGTATAAATA
This sequence comes from Pseudocheirus occidentalis, assembly GCA_028646575.1. Lineage (NCBI taxonomy): Eukaryota > Metazoa > Chordata > Mammalia > Diprotodontia > Pseudocheiridae > Pseudocheirus > Pseudocheirus occidentalis. Next base: position 215,220,083 of record CM053596.1, read on the forward strand.
CCTATGCAGTATAACATGTATTTTACATGAGAAAGATATATTGATGTATATATCACACAGAGAAGCAGTGTGGACTAGTGGACAGAGAACTGGCCTCAAAGCCAGGAAGACTTGAATTCAAGCCCCACCTCTGACAAATGGCTGTGAGACCTTGGACAAGTCACTTAGCCTCAGTGCCCTAGGCAACCCTCAAAATTTCTAAGCTGCCAAGAAGGTATGTCTGACCTGCACTAATAAATGATTAGTATAGGGTCCTCGTTCAGGAGTTCTCAAAACAAATGAATTCATAGGTTCAGTCCCTATGTCACATATACAGTGGACATTTGCATACAACAATGCCATATTCAAGTTCCTAGGATATAGATGATTATGTACCACACATTCAAAACCATTGTTTACAAGTTCCCATTTTCCAGAAGATTTCTTCCTGACCTACCAAGAATTAAATAGGTGCCATCACAGTACAGCAAAAGAACACTTATTTAAAATAGAGTACAAGGTAAATTACAAGGAATTAAAATAAGGATCAGACACTCTGTCTTCCATTTCCTGAAACCACCTGCTCCTATGCCTCTCCTCCTTAATCTTTGCTTAGCTTTATCAGCGCAATTCTGAAAGCTGGGGAACAGGAGGCATAGGATGATTTGCCCCCCTAGACCTGAGAGGCACTGTGGCCCCAAGGTCCAAAACTCTGGCACCTGGACAATACAAGGGAGGGAACCTCCTATTAGTAGGCATAGGAGTTAAGTGAAGCTGGAGAGCAGCCTCCTCCAGAAGCCATATCCATTTTCCTTTCTGAAATTCATTCCTCCTATTTGGTTGTGTACCTCCTTCCATTTTCCATTAGTTCTCTCTTCTGTCTTCATTGCCCAAGCCTTCCTACTTTGGGTCTCTCAGCTTCCTCAGGAAAACTTAAAGTATCTCACTGCAGAAGGAAGGGGGAGGGAGGCAATTATTACATATATTATTATGTATATTAAGACAATAGAGCATATACTAAGGGAATGCAACACGTTATATAATGTGATCTCTTTTACCATTAGATCAAGATTTTGTTTTAGTTTTATATGTTTTTATAAATCATTTCAAAAACCTATAACAGTTTCTAAGGACAAGAGTTGAGTAGAAATTTATGGACCATATGCTAACTTCACTTTCTTTGGTGGACTCGAAAGTCACTGTCTCCATGTGTTAGCATTAGGAAGGATCTACTCTGCTGTGATGATACATTCTTCTACTGAAGATGCACAGAGAATTATTGAACCTTTCTTTCCCTTTGACTCTTCCATCTTCTCTATAGAGTGGATCATATCTCAGGGGCAAAATCTTTGAGTTGACAACCCCATTATGTGTTTAATTTAGATTGTGCAGTCATGTCCGCCCAGCTGTGGTACCATTTAATATCACCATTTAATTACAACCTTATGCCCCTCATATCACTAAATACTCTGGAGATACCACCCAACAAACTGATCAGACCCACTGACAGCTGTTTCCAGTGATAACATCTGGGTTGGGCTATAATGTGGGGCCCAAAGTCTTTTATTCTTGTAAGGTAATTAAACCAAATCACTGATGTGGTAGTGGATGAAGGTGTGGCAATCACCAAACAACAACAACAACAAGCATCTGACTTTTAAGGGGGTAACTTCCAAATATGTAGCCCAAAGGATACCCTCCATTCTCTGTCTTTTAAGGGTTCAGAAGACATCATCATGATACTATCTTAAATGTTCCCTACAAATGAGGTTCTACTAAAAGATCTCTTTAATTATATATGTGTGTGTGTGTGTGTGTGTATAGTGTGTTTGTGTGCGTATGTCTGTGTGTGTGTTCTTAAGGGCTAAGGTATCAGGATATATTTCATTTTTAAAAATGTGAATTTGGGTACTTTTATCTTCTTCTGTCAATACCTCTTGTGAATAATAAATTGTTTACTTAACTAATTCAGATAGCAATTTATATGATCATTACCAGAAAATAAAATCTTTTTAATAGTTTTTTTTTGTTTCTAGTAGAATAACAAGTTCTTTTATTATTCAAACAGGGCCTACTTCCTGCTGTTTTCAATACAATTTTTAATAAATATGTAAATTTAAAAATTAATTTACAGCATACGTTGGGAAGTATGATTTTTGAACTGACAAAAGTTTGATTGATTGTAAAATTATCCACCTAAAAATCATCAGTCATAGTAAACAGAATTTATCAACCTCTGGTAATTTTACAGCTTTTTCTTCATCTTATCTTCTGTTAGGAACTCACTTAAAATTGATTATAAAACAGTATATTTCTTAGGCCATAATTCATTCACAGATTAATTAGATTTTCAGTTAATATCCCATCATTGTATGGGATGTGAGCCAATGGAGTGTTTTTCAGTTGTTACAGAGCTGCAGTAGAGAAACCTTGATTACTATCCCCATGTGACCAAAACTACCAAGACTAATCACTAATCATATTCAGACCACATAAAATGTAACATCCTTCATAGCATTTATTTTCTAGATGACTTATAGTATGAGATCTTTATTGACACAGGCAAAGAGGCTGAATGTACTTAGAAAAATGGCGTGGGGGTAATTTTTTGCTTTACTTACCATGAGATTCTTTCAGCCTTTCTATGGGACAGTCATGGATGTATAGTGTGTGTGTGTGTGTGTGTGTGTGTGTGTGTGTGTGTGTGTGTGTGTGTGTGTGTAAATCTTCTGCCTTGTAAATCTCCTGGGATATGGAGCAGGGTGGGGTACAAGGGAAGGACAGGTCAATTGGCTTTATAGCCTTTTTTTAAATTACTTCTGAAATATGACATCCAACAAGAATACTTAGGACAGAATATGTTCACAAATTCTTAAGCAGAGATCTTTGTAAATGATTTAAAGGAAGTATACTCTTCTTGTTCCCATTGGACCGTATATAACATCTTTGAGAGAATGAAATAGCAGTCCTACTTAGTGTTTGACAAAGTGGAACTCGAATTCGTTTCAGGGGCAGAGGTCAAGGTAATAGGCTTCAGTTCTCATGTTGCTTACAAAATTTAAAACTTTTTCATTTTGCTGTACCAGATCAGGAGGCATACCATGAGCACTGGGTCATCCAAAATCTCTAGCACTGACCCTGAAAATTTCCAAACCTTTCCATCCCTCCTCAAAACTCTCATTTTCCCCCATCCTTTCAACTGAGAACCTTGCCTCATACTTTAGTGAATAAATTTAGGCCAATCACCAAAAATTCCCTCTTTTCCCTTTTTCCTCATCTCTCAAATTACTCCCACATCACTCAAATGCTTTCTTCCACTATCATCCCTGTTTCACATGAGAAGGTGGCCCTTCTCCTTGTTCAGGCTAACCTCCCTACATGTACAAGTCATCCCATTCCACCTTATCTTCAAGAGATGTCCCCATCTATCATCCCCACTTTTCATCTGTCTTCAATCTCTCTGTATACTGACTGCTTCCCTATCACATATAAACATTCCCTAGTGTCCCTCATTTCAAAAAACCTGAATTTGATCCATCCATTCCTGCTAACTATCATTCCATACTTTTCTTCTCTTTTGTGGTTAAACTCCTGGAGAAGACAGTCTACAATTAATGCCTTTATTTCCTTTCCTCTTGCTCTCTTAACTCTCTACAATCCAGTTTTCAGCATCATCATTCAGCCAAAATTGCTCTCTCCAAAATTACTAATGATTTCTTAATCACCAAATCCAATGGCCTTTTCTCAAGCTTCCTCCTTCTTGAACTTTGCAGTCAAAGTGTTGTTCTCTTCTTTTTATTTTATTCTCCCTAGGTTTTCATGACACAGCCCTCTTCTGGTTCTCCTTGTAGCTATCTGCCTGCTTTATCTGAATTTCCTTTGCTAGATCTTCATACAAAGCACATCTTCTGACCATGAGTGTCTGGCAGGACTCCATCCTCAGACCTCTTCTCTTTTCCCTCTCTACCGGTTCACTTGGTGATCTTATCAACTCCCATGGATTCAATCACTATTTCTGTGCTGATGATTCTCAGATCTAGTTAGCCAGGTCTAACCTCTATGCTGACTTCCAGTCTGGCATCTCTAGCTGCCTATTAGATATCCCAAACCGTGCATTATATAAACATCTTAAACTCTCAATGTCCAAAACTGAATTTTGTACCTTCCTTCAGGAGTCCTCCCCCTTTCCAAGCTTCTCTAGTATTACTGGGGGTACTGCCAACATCCCAGTTCCCCAGGGTTTCCAACTAGGTGTCATTCTTGACTCCTCATTCTCACCCCTCCACCCTATGTCCAATCTTTTGCCAAGAACTATCAGATTTTCTTTTATAACATCTCTCGCATATACCTCCTTATCTCCTCTGACACTGTTACCAGGCTAGTGCAGGTCCTTATCACTGGACACCTAGTTTATTACAGTAACCTGCTGGTGAGTCTGCCCACCACAAGTCTCTTCCCCACTCTAGTCCATCTTCCACGCAGCTGCCAAAGTGGCCATCTTATTGCAAAACCCTGATCATGTCACCCCATTACTCAACAAACTCCATGGACTTACTATTACCTTCCTGATCAAATATAAAATGCTCTGTTTGATATTCAGAGTCCTTGATAACCTATTCCTCTACCTTTCTAGTCTTCTTATATTTTATATCCCACCAAGTACTCTGCTATCTATTAATGCTGGCCCCTTTGCTTTTCCTCAAACAAGACTTCAGGCATTTTCAGTGGCTTGGAAGGCTCTCTCTTATCTCCACCTCATTTCAGGCTTCCTCATCTCAAATTGCGCCCTCTACAGGAGGCTTGTCCCAATACCTCTTAATTCTAATACCTTCCCTCTGTTGAATATTTCCAACTTACCCCATATATAGCTTGTCTGTACATAGTATTTTATATATGTTGTCTACCCTATTAGATTGTAAGCACCTCAAGGGAAGGGACTTTTTTTAATCCTCAGTGCTTAGCACAGTGCCTGGCACATAGTAAACTTTTTATTAATATTTATTAACTGATCAACCCACATTTAGATAGCATAAAATATAAGCCACCCCATAATGACCAGTATCTCTGTTACTTTTTAATATATTCAAGGAAGCCTGTACCCCAAATGCCCCTTTTTCTTTCTTACCCACTGATAAAAAAGTACTAAGATCTGTCTCCCCAATTCAGTCCTTACAGAGACAATATAGAGAACACATGCACACATAATGTAGTTATGTATCTCTCTACATAGGTATGTATGTAGTTATAAGTTATACTTATGTATAACTTTTTGTGTGTATATATAATAAAGTGATACATATCATAGCGAGATGTACATACGTGTGCATATATACACATATGTGTATCTATGTGTATGTGCATATGTGTATATGTGTGTATATGTATATATCTATATACACACTTTACTATGAGGGAACATGATGCCACACAGTGTTATATATACAGGTCAGGCAACTTGATTTTCCCAAAGACATTAAAGAAGGTGAAGAAATTCATGACCAGTAGCTAAGAAATATAAAAAGAATTTTACTCTATATAAAGATTGCTCTTAGGGGCTCAAAATTCTTTCTTTCGAATTTTCTGGTGGTCGGCTAAATAATGTGTGTGATGCCTATCTTGTACATTGCTGAGTTTTTTTAGGATGGTGCTGACAGTTTTCAATTTTTTCTATAAAATTCTGTATCATTTGCGTTCTGATTACTTTTGCGATAGATTCTCTACCCTTGCCCCTGTATTGTCATTTGAAATGACCAGGGAAATCCTATTAATTCCTGGGTTTCACTATATCAAGGATCCTTCCTTTTCCTTTCCTTCTCTCTGACCTTTCCTTCTCTTTTTGTTTTCTTTCCATAAGAGACCCTGTGTCTTTGGGATTTCTTTCTGTCTAAGAATTAATTGTTAGGCTAGTCAGTATAAGACAGGCTAACTTTTTGAAATCTGGCACATCAAAGCTGTGTTTTTCCAAATTGATGGAAATAAACAGCAGAAAGACCACATTAATGAATTTCATTCATTTTAGGTAATTAACTCATAAGTGGGAAGGCTTAAAATGTGCTCTAACTGCTACCTGAGAACTATCTCTTTTCCACCTTCTTCAGAATAAGCCTTAAGTGTCTCCCCTATTTCCCTGCAAAGACCTTATCTTCTTCTCCTCTGTTACATAAAAACACAAATGTCATTTGGTTTCATGTAGAGCATTCTATTGCCCATCTAGTAATGAACACATTGGGAGTTTCAGAAACATTTTCTATCTGTGCAGTTTTTCCTTGAGGCAGGAGAAAGAGACCTTCTCATTATATATCTTGAGAGTTTGATAGGCCTCCCTTGAGAAGGTCATTGTCTGCTACAGCAAAATAATCATGGAATTTCTGGACAAGCTGGCAAAAGAAAAATGACTCATTATTTCAAGAATTATCTTACCTTCAGTCCCCAGAATGGATGAAGGCTTTTGACAATGTGGAATGGAGAATAAGACTTCACTTATTATATAAAAGCCTATGCTTTAAAAAAAAAGTGCAAACATTACATTTTTAGCTCCACCATAATGTAACTAGGGTCATAGATTTCTCTTCCACCTCTCTAGTCTCTTGGATGCTATCATACAACTCTCTTCTTTGCAGCAACTTGCCCTTTCACCTTCCATTCTCATCCATTTCAGTAAATAAAATGGGAATGTACTTAAGGTTCTCTAAAGCCATCATGGCCAACTCCTGGCTTCTTTCCTGGCCTCTAATGGAAAAGCCCACCTGTCTGTCTATCAACAGATTCCAAAAGCACGATGCTTCTTGCTCTGCCAGAAAAAAATCATGGGTCTTTCAAGGCATATATTTTACTAATGGGAAGGGAATTGCATAATTGTTGGACAGCATATAGTAAAGTATACCACGGAGTAGTTTATAATACAAATAGCATATCTATATCACATGGGGAGACACCTATTATGCTGTGTTATTTTTACAATGAAGTTTGTTTGGCACAAGCACAAAGCAGACACAAAGCATGAGACAGCTTGACTGATGAAGACACTGAATTTCTAAATGTAAACAGAAGAGACTGAGATCAATATGACCTTGACTATTTGCAGGCAAAGTAACTTGTGGAAAATTGGAATATGAAAGCCTCATGCACTACTTTGCATGATAGCCAGATTTTAAGTATTATTTTTTAAAAAGCAAAAGCAAACATACTCTGGACCTCCTCTTAAAGATTGGATCTGAGAGGAAAGACGCTGAGTTACACAATTAACTATTGATTTTTGTTGATCCATATTTAATTCTCATAGCAATTGAGTTGTTTTTACACAGTTGTGTTTTGCAGAAATACTTCACTGGGAGCAATGTGCCTTTCACTTTTACCTTAATGTAAAAACTGGGCAGCTAGGTGCCTGAGTAGATAAGAGCATTAGACCCAGAATTGGGAGTTCAAATCTAGCCTTAGGCACTTACTAGCTGTGTGATCCTGGACAAGTCTTTTAACCCTCTTTGCCCTCAGTTTCCCCATCTGTAAAATGAGCTAGAGAAGGAAATGGCAAATCACTCCAGAATCTCTGCCAAGAAAATCCCAAACAGGGTCATAAATTTAAAAACTAAATTGCTCTGTGCATGTGAGACAAAAAGGAAGCTTATTTTTATAGGAGTATGTGGCTAACTTAGCCTCATAAACCAGTGGTAACTCAGCTTAAGTGGACTCCAAGAAAATGTTTATTCACATAATGGTTAGTTTGCCCAATATAGATCTTGGGGGAACAAAAATTATCAACGTGACCCATGGTAGGCTGCTGTAATGAAGCAACCATGATTCAATATGCCCACAGTTAAATGTCTTGATTTGTTAGTGCACATATGGGTGTCATTTTATCATCTTCATACAATCATAGGTTTTAGTACCCCCTGGAATGTCATCAATATGATGCTTCCATTCTAACTTGGGACAACTGAAGCACATATCACCCTTTCCCAACTGTCTGAATGAGATAGGGATCTGAATGAAAGCAAATTGTCTGGGACTGCCTGAAAGAGACAGAAGCAATGTTTGGTAGCTGAAGGAAGCATTTAAAGGAAGGGGACAGAGGCAATGTCTGCACCATTTATCATGTGCCTGCATTTTTCAATAACAGTTTCACTCCCCAGAAAGCCTCTTGCAATAGTTATTCCTACTAGGTTTCCAGGGAACAATGGCAGCTGCTGCTGTATTACCTAGCACTGGCCAAGCTGGACTGCAGGAGGATGTAGAAAACACAGATGGTTCCGAGCATGGCTGCCAGCCCGCCAGAGGGGACAGATCAGGATGGCCCCGTGATAGGAGTTCTTAGGTCAAGGCCTTTGGCGAAAAGAGGAAACTGCCTTCCTTCAAAGCAGTAAATGGTCAGATATCATTTATTCTGAGGTGCAGCTCCTCAGCCGTTCTTCATCCTGCTGCCGGACAAATATATTTGGGTGCCATCATTAAATAGTTTTGTCAGGGCTATACATTCACCATCTTCAATGTGACAGACAAAACAATGGAGATGCTCTGTGATTTTTCAGTATGGAAAGATGAAAACTAAAAAAAATTGTATTATATTTTATAAAATTATGAAGGGGAGGGAGAATATGAACATACACTTAGCAAGAAGAGCAAAAAATTTTAAAAACACTGTTATTGAGTATCCACTATATGCAAAGCATATTTTTATTATATGTTAGATCCTTTGATACAAAGAGATGTAAAACATGGTTCCTGCCCATGAGGGCTTTCAGTCTTCTTAGGGAGACAGAATGCATACAAATGGTACACAATTTAGACAACATAAGAGAATTTACGTTGGGACAACAGAGGAAGTCGAAAGCCTTGAAAGACAGTAGGGTTGGATTCAGGAGAGAAGAGTCAGGAAGGAATTCTAGGCAGGGGGGCATACTATAAGCAAAGACACAAGTGGGAAAATTTGTGGAATTTTTAGGGATGATGATTAGACCAATCTGGCAGGAACAGAAGACTTTTGTAAGGGCCTAAGCTGCAAGGATGGGGAACCTGCGGCCTAGAGGCTACATGTGACCTTCTAGGTCCTTGGGTGTGACCTTTTGACTGAGTCCAAGTTTTACAGACTGAATCCTTTTATTAAAGGGATTTGTTCTGTGAAGTTTGAATTCAGTCAAAAGGCCACACCCAAGGACCTAGACAGCCACATGTGGCCTGGAGGCTGTAGGTTTCCCACCCCAGGTAAGGAAAAATAAGCTTGTTTGGAGCCATACTGGATATGACCTACAAGCCTGGCTGAGTTAGAACTGTATTCTATTGAAAATAAAAAAGTCTCACTTAGGAGTTTCAGGCAGGAGATTAATATTCCTCCCCATGTTGGTGGGGGGAAGATTAACTTTTATATTTTGGGATAGGTAATATGACTTATTAAATAGAGATCTGGGTTCTAGTCAGAAGACCTAGGCTCAAGTCCCAGATCTGGTACATATTGACTGCATGACACTGTGGAAATCATTTAGCCTCTCAATGCTCTAAGCCAGTGGTTCTTAAACTTTTGGCTCACAGGACTGCCTTACATTCTTAAAAATTATTAAGGACCCAAAAAAGGCATGTTTGTGTGGGTTATAGATATCAATATTAACTGTATTAGAAATTAAATTGATGAATTTTTAAATTAGTATCAGTTCATTTTAAAATAACAAAAAAACCATTACAAACTTCAAAAAATATATATATGAAAAACAGTTACCTTCCAAAACAAACACAAAGAAAAAAATCAGGGAAAAGAGTGGCATTGTTTTACAAATTTTTTTAATGTCTGGCTTAATAGAAGAAAGATAGATTCTCATATATTCTTCTACGTTCAATCAATTGCATTGTGTCATTTCAGTAGCAGCATATAAAGAAAATCTAGCCTCATACAGATATGTGTTTGGAAAAGGGAGGGTCATTTTAAGACACTGATAACATCTTGATATGATTATAAAAAGAGTTTTGACCTTGTAGACTCTATCCTTGAAAATATCTCAATGACCCTTGGATGCTGAATCCTCAAAATACTATGGCTCCAGCAGCATAATTCTAAATAAAATCTTAGTGAAACTCAAGAGTCCACATTTGCAGTGATGAATCAAAGATTTCACTGTAAGTTTGGATAGAGCCAAGTAATTGAGTATAGAATGGCATCTAATTTCCATTTGTACTCTCCTAACTATAGTGCGTCTTTCTATCCTAACAGACACCAGGTTCATCCAGTAAATTGAAAGCATAAAAGTGTCTGTAGAATAATTCCTATGTGGAATCTTCTCCTCCAGAGAATTTTTGTAATGGAATAGATCACCCTGTCTTAGTTTAAGACCAGAGAGACGAGATGATCACTGAAAATCCTATAGTTTTGCAATTATAACATTCAAGTGTAAGACCATGTTGATGTCACCATCTACATTAAAGCTCACTTCCCTTTTCCCTAAAGAAGGCTACCAAGGAGCCAGCTATAATGAGTATTCTGGTACAAATCCGACTATTTGAAATCAAGACATAAGACTTAATCACCTAGTCCCAGTTTAAAGTTGCCCTACATTTGAGGCTGCAATACATCTTGTGCCCATAAGAACAGACCTTATCCACAGTCAAAGCCACTGGCTGGTGTTAGACCTGACACATGAATTGCATTAGTGGATGAATGGCTCAAAGATGAGTAAAGCTAACATCATTATGTCCACAATAGATCAGTGTGTTCTTGGGATATGCATTGGTTTATAATTCCATTTGGTTCCATGGCTCTTGTAAACTGCCTAATAAACTGGGAACTATAATGCATTGTGAATTCTAAATGGTCTCCTGAAGTCTACTTATAAGTGATTCCATATTAAATAACTATTTATGGGTTGATGAATTATATAGTAGGTTTTTTCCTTGCTTTTAGGTACTGACATAATATTTCACTATAAAAATTTAGCTCCTTCAGGTAAGGTTTTATGATGTCCACCATTAAAAATGTGTTAGGTGATTTCTTTTGGAAAGAGGCTTCCTATGGAAAAGTGTATAACCTATCTTTTTCCTCCTCTTATCTGCTTCCAAAATAAAAAAGAATATGTTATATGTGTTCTTATCAAAGCAGCAGGAAATGCATCACTCTAAAATGCAAATATAATTTTGTAATATCAGAATGTGTAGTTGGTATTTATGCTGAATTTGCTTTAGATAGTGCATATGTGTTCTTTATCATACAGTATGTGCTAAAAGTATATTATCACCTAAGGCACAAATGTGATGAAAAAAGTAGATAGATGGATTTTTATATACATACATACATACACATACACACACACACACACACACACACACATATATATATGAAATACTGAGTGATAGAGAAGGTAAAGCAAAGAAACATTCCCAATCAATCCTGTCAGTCAAGAGAATGTGTCAGTTATATTTACTTTTGTTCATAAAGGCAATAATAAAGTAGGTGGGGAAAGTATGATGGCTTGGCTCTTAGGAGCTAGAATCATTGACTATACTCAATTATATGATTTGTGTATGTGCATTATTTCTCAAATTATTTCCCATAGGTCAAAGTACTTGAACTACCTCAAATACTACCACATCTTAGACCTGGATAAAGATAAGCCTAAGACTCTATTCCCAAAATGTTTAAGAATAGCAGAAACCCTTATCACTAGCCCTGTGGAAGTGGAAGGAAGTCTCTCTTCCCTCAGTCATCATCCAGAGGAGGGACACTTAAGACGTAGCCACAGCTATTGAAAACCTAGAAAAGAAAGATTTCACTGCCAAAATCATTTGGACTGTTAAATGGTTCAACACCAGAAAAATAGCGTTTTTAATGAAAATTACAATAAAAAGATGCATTACCATCTGCTTTCTCATTCCACTTTAACGATCATGGACCCTTTTCATTTGACTCCACATGTCTTGTCTTCTATTTAAAATGTGAACTCTTGAAAGCAAGAATTATGTTGATTTTATGGTCACAGTCCCAGCATTTAGCACAATACTTGGTATATATAAAGTGCTAAATAAGTGCTTTCTCATTCATTCAAAACTAGGGGCACACGCTCTCAGGTCCCTTGGGAAAGTAGACTCAAATTTGTCAAACTGTTCTTGTAGTAGAAATGACATATGTAGAAAACACATGTAGCAGAGGAGGTGCCTCATACTCCTAGTTGCTAGAAGTCCTTTTCTCCCTTTATATAATCAACATTTCCCTTAGGTGTATCTCTCTGCTGGGCTCCAAGAGCTGGATCTATAACCTATACTTCTTCTTGTTGTTCATCCTTCATTCTCAAAGAGGACCAGTGACATCGTGAGGGTGATGTCTTGACTAAAGAGTGAATTGGGTTTAAGTAAGATGGAGCTATACAGAATGATCGGCCTTACTCTCTCCTCCAGAGTCATCAAAGTCCAGTGGCAAGACAAAAGTCAAGATGATGGGCAATATGACCACCATGAAGGGTCACGATCCTTTTCCATCTACAGGCACTTCATCTGTTGGCAGCCTCTACTGCTCTAACAGCCAGTGCTACTGGTGCCAGTGGATTCTACTACCGACTCTAGTCAGTAGTGTGGTGTGACCTCTGATAGATGTCATGGAAATTCTTAATTTACATAGTCATCTGGGAAAAAACACATTCTCTCTCTCCTACCACTACCACCACCACCACCACCTCAATTACCTCTCATGGACTTAGACAGACACCATTGCTGGAAAGAATAAGTCCAAACTGTTGTGTTGTGTTACTGGCACAGGCCCAAAGAAGTGCTTCATTCTTTCAGCCTATTACATGATATTTATTGTGGAACATCATCAGTTTTATACAATGATCACAACATATTGTTCCTTATAAACTGATTAAGGACTAATTTGCACCTAGTTGACACTTTTTATTGAATGATTCAAATAGAAGTTTTAGTCTTATCTGATTACATTAGGTGATGGAAGGGTAGAAACCCTAACCTTTAAACTAGCAAACCAAAATATCTCAGTCATTTTTCATATCAGATAAAGCATGTTCATCCATTTTGAGGGAAGGGGAAGGAACAGAAAGAGCAAATAGGGTTGAGCAATGAGTGGCAAAGGAGTGTAAGAGTTAATGAAATAGTCATAGATGTAAATGCTGCCTGAAAACAAATATTTCATCTAATCACGATCGTTAAAGTATTCTTGTTTTGTCCTCTAGGACAGAAAAAGATTTCCCAAGCCATCCATCCAGGGAACACTGAGTTCCCTCATTGCTGAAACACATCTTACACCCTGTGGTTGGACTGAGATAGTGGTTCTCTATTACCATTGCTGCACATTAATTTTTTAGAAGGGCAAGTGAAGAATAATGTGTCCAGTTGAGGTTACAGAGGGATTTCAGTATGGGGCAAAAGTAATTATCCAAGTTGAAATTTGACTAGGTTGCCAGGGTTATGCTACAGTCTTGTAAAAAGCATGAAAGGGTCTTAAGCCGTCACCAAAGGTCATCCACTCCATTTTTTAACGTCTCATCTCCAAAGCAGCACCTCCAGCATGGCAATAAATGATCATGTAGGGAGGAGATTAAATGAGAAAAGAGAACCAGCCACTGCTACATCTCCCTTGACTCTTATGGATGGCCTGCCCCTACCAGTACTATTTAGAGTAAACTTTGAAATCAGGCAGGGACTTTATCTGGAGCTTCTTTTCTGCCTCCTCAGTCCCAGACAACTTAAAAAATAAGTGATCTTCCCTGGTTCTATCTTTTCAATATATGAAATCTGTGAATTGGTAAGAGTACCACCTATAGGTCATATCTTCAGCTTTAATCAAAAGTCCAGGATTGGATTAATCATGCCCTTGTAAACCACCCTAAGACCAGTCCATAAGTATCACAGTGGGCCCTACTAGAGGAAGTTTCTTGACTTGACATTGCCTATACAAATGAAGTCACAAGTCTGACTAGAAATAAATATCTATTTATTATTATTATATGTTATAATATATATGTTATATGTAGGTTAATATAAATATCTCATGTTTTCAAATAATTAACAGTTCTTGAGAGGGGGTTGCTTGGGTATGGTTATGTTTGGGAAAAGGATAATGAACTAGAAAATCATAAGCACTCCCACAGGTTCTGAAATGATACTCCATCATTGGAGTATCTCTTGGTACTAGAATTAATTCTAATTAATCAATCAAAATTTTTTTATTGAACATATCCTTCATTGTATGTGATATTGGGGGAAGATATACAAATGAATATAAGATTAGGGACCTACCCACACACAGCTGACAGTGTCATTGGAGACACAAGTAACAGATATTCATGAAACAATTAGAGATAAATGTTGGATCATGATATACAAATTTGAAGAATACAGACAATAAGTGTTGTAGGGCATCAGTATGGGTATGTAAGGCTTCAAGGAGGAGGCAAGACCTGATATAAGTCTTGAAAAGTAGGTAGGATAAGAATAAGCAAAGATGGAGGGTGAAAAGCACCCTAGAGAGAGGAAATAATTGTGATAAACATTTATGACGAATCAGGTCAGCAGGATGTAGTAGGAAAGCAACAGCAATCAGAAACAGTTAATTGACTACGAGGCAAAGACACTGAGGAAGATATTAAGTCTTTCTGTGACTTGAGCCTCTTGATGGAACTTTCAAAATAGTAGAGGACTAAGACACAAACATGAAAAGCTGTAATATACAATATTATATGGTCAATTTACTAAAGAGTCACAAAATATACTGTGACATCTTAGGGTAAAAGCTGTTACCAATCAGGAAGCTCAAGGAAGGCTTCCTGAACACTATGACATTTGACGTGGCTTTAAAGGTAAGTAGGTAAAAACAAACAAACAAAAAAACACAGGGATTTAGCAGGTTAACAGGAAAAAAAGGACATTCTCAGAGTAGGGAATTGTGAACAGTAGCTGGCATCTGGGGTCACACATTAGTAGTCAAATTTGACCAAAGTAAAGAGTGCACCTAGGGGCAGCTAGGTGGCACAGTGATAGAGCACCAGCCCTGGAGTCAGGACGACATGAGTTCAAATGTGACCTCAGACACTTAACACTTACTAGCCATGTGATCTTAAGCAAGTCACTTAAACCCAATTGCTCTGCCTTTCCCCCTCCTATAAAGAAGAGATGGGGATGAAAACAGTAGAGAAGAGAAGCCATCTAAGGGAGTAATAGTCTAAACAAATGTCAATAAACTGGGGTGTGGCAACAGTGGGTATAGAGAAGAATAAAAGAAAAAGATGAGGCAGAACTATCAGACCTGATGGCTCAGCAATGGAAGTGAAAGAAAAAGGCAAGAGCAAATCCAGGATAGTGGCCATAAAAGAAAAGATAAATGGTGGTGCCATAGACAGAAATATCATTTCTAAGGAAAATAAGGTTTCTAAGAAAAAAGAAATAATGGGTTAAATGGAGAGGAGAGTGATGATTGTGGTACAGTGGTGAATTTGGAGTCAGGGCATATTCGTTCACAGTCCAAGTCAGGTACTTCAGATTTGTGTGACCTTGGCCAAGTCACTTGACCTTTTTATGCCCATTTCCTCAGCAGTAAGATGAAAAGAGTGAAATAGATGAATGCTAAGATCCCATCCCTATCTAAAGCCATCATGCAATAATGATGAGCTAATTTTTGGACATGCTGCATTTGAGTTACTAATGAAATATCTAGGTAAGTGTTCATTAGGAACTTGAAGATGAGTCTAGAACTGAGAAA
The DNA here is from genome assembly GCA_028646575.1 of Pseudocheirus occidentalis. Lineage (NCBI taxonomy): Eukaryota > Metazoa > Chordata > Mammalia > Diprotodontia > Pseudocheiridae > Pseudocheirus > Pseudocheirus occidentalis. The sequence continues at coordinate 215,235,744 of CM053596.1, forward strand.
AGAAATCAGGACTAGAGACAGAGACATGGAAATGACTTACAAAGAATGGATAGTCAAAGCTATTGATGTGAGCAAAACTGTCAGATGACAATATGTAAAGATAAAAGAGGAGATCAAGGAGAAACCACCGGGGAACCAACCACTCTCAGAAAGAGAACCAGTGAAGATGGAGCAAGGATGTTTATAGAGATAGAAAGGGAACCAAGTGTAGGATGTCTCCAAAGAAGAAAAAAAATATCTAGTGGAAGCGTCAACAGTATCAAAGGTTGTAGAGGTCAAGGGGTATGAGCACTAAGCAAAGGCTATTGGACATAGTCATTAGATGATCTTGGTGACTCTTAATAAAGCAGCTTCGGTGAAATGTTGAAGTGGATGCCCAATTTCAAGGCATTGAAGGGAAATTAGATAGTGAAGAAGTATAAATAACTTTGTGTGAAGTTTAGCTACAAAGGGAAGAAGAAAAATAGGAGCTATTGTTGGAAAGGTCTATTAGACAGAGGGAAGGGTATTTTTATGATTGGGGAGGCTTGGATCTGTTTTAGGCAGATAAAAATCTTCCAGAGGAGAGAGAGAAATTAAATACACAAAAAAATAAAAGACGTGGCTTTTGAAGAAAGGTACTAGAATAAGAAGAAAAAATATTAAGGAACAGGTAAAGTGATTAGTGAGGGATATCTTCTCTTCTGTAATAGAAGAAAAGGAAGCAGTGAACTTTTTAGTCAGAAGACTTATGTAAATTCCCAGTTCTATCATTTTTAAATTATATAATTCTTAGGACTAACTTCTCTGAACTTCAGTGTCTTCATCTATAAAATAGGAATAAGAATGCTTGCACTAATAAGCTATATAGTTGGTATGAGAATTAAAAAAAGAAAATGAAAGGAAAAACACTTCTAAAACTATACAGTGCTGTAAGTGAAATATTTGATTCATCATGAGTTTTCTAATTCTTCTGATAAAAATGTATATGCATTTTGATAAAAAGTCCTTTAAACCCCCTCAAAAATATTAGTGACCCCTAAAAGATTCAAGTGAAGTTACTTCCTGATTACTCAGCTGCTTTTCTACCCTATAATTCTCTAATCTATTCTGTGAACCTGCTTCAGGCTTCAAGGTAGCCATTTGAGAGAGAAAATTAGCTCTTTCCATAATACTATTTACTATATATTGCTAGAATCGTGAAATATCCAGCTCAGTGCTCATTTTTTTCCTATGGCAATATACAACCATACTAAGAAGACCTAACAATTTCATTATTGGCTATGGTTTCTGAAGACTGGACCTGTTAGTGGGAAGAAGCATGGTGGTGGGAAAAGCACCTTTCCTCTGTTGTAGTTCAGTAGAAAGATCCCTTGATTTAGAATCAAAGGACCAGAATTCACATTCTGGCCTTGCCATTTAGTAGCAGTGTGACTTTGGTCAAGTAACTTAATAGAACTGAACCCAGGTTTCCTCATCTGTAAACTAAGTGTTAAACTAGATGACTTCCAAGGTCCCTTGCAACTTGAATTCTTTGAGTAAATAGATGTTGGCTTTGGAGTCAGAGGGCAGAGGTTCAAATCCCAGCCCAACCATTTACTACTGGTACATATAGAGGCGAGTCCTTGTAACCTTTAGTTTCTTCATATACAAAATGGGAGGGAAATAAACTAGATCTCTTCTGGCTCTAAATCTAGTATCATATGCCTTGTTATTTTCTAGGCTCCCCCACCTGGAGGTTTACAGTATTTCATCCTCCTAACTCAGATGTAGCCAGGGAATAGAAAGAGAGATTGGACTGGATAGTACCTTCGGTGTGTACACACAATTCTAGCACAGCAGCCAATAGGAAGGTCACTCTTCATGACACTGAGTAGACAAAAAAGGCCACAGAATATCTGTCCATTTAACATGGGGATTATATCAGGCAGTGCATACCGAGTATGGCGTAAGGACTGAGTTCTCATTGGTCACACACACCCTTCCTTGTATGTATTGGGCTCATAGAAATACAAAGCCTCAGATCATTTTTCTTTGCCTAAGTCAAAAGATCCTCCCTAAATTATGGATTCCAGGTCTGCTGTGCAGTTTCCTCTTACATTGTCCCCTTCCATTCCTTTACATTTACCTCATAACTCTGATTAATACAGAGATTTGTGTGCAAGGGAAACTTTGAACAGGATAGTCTAATTTGGTGGTGAGTGTTGTTCGACTAGATAGAGGGTTGGGAAACCTGTGACCTCGAGGCCATATGTGGCCCTCTGGGTCCTCAAGTGTGGCCCACTGACTGAGTCCAAACTTCACAAAACAACCCCCCTTAATAAAAGAATTTGTTCTGTAACTTGGATTCAATCAAAAGACCTCACCTAAGGATCTGGAAGGTTACATGTGGCCTACAGGTTCCCCACCTCTGGATTACTTTTGAATCCCTAGACAAAGCTTTCATAAAGGACTTTCTTAATTATAAAATATTTTCATCGTTAGATCTTTCATCCCCAATTCTCCCCTCCCCTTGTGTGGAGGTGGCTGATTCGATGACAAGGGAGAAGGGAGGAAGGGGGCAGCAAGTAATGTCTTCTACATTCTAACTCCCCATGACTATTTTGTCATGCCCACTCCCCCATCAGACAGACCAGAGCCATAAGGGCAACTGACTTCATTTAAGTTGAGTCATTAATCTTCAAGTTTAGAGCATTTTACTGAAAGGGGGAGTATTTTTTTTATAAAGGCAGTGAAAGAACTCCACAATTATCCCTAGCTGAATTAAGAGGACCTGAAAGAAGACAGGGCCCCTGTCAAAGTCTCATTACTATGCTTTCCAATAAGGTTTCTTTGGGACATTTAAGCCTTGAAAAGAAGGGCAGAACATTGTAGAGGCTACTTGAACAGGAATCTCACTAGAAATTAAATGTGCAGGTGTGCAAGCACATGTACACAGGCCAGACATGGTATATTAGACACATAAAATGAAAAGCTGTTTCTGACAAGTGAACATGTATCTAAATTTTATGGCAGTTTTATAGAGTTTATGCTTTTATGGAAAAAAAAACACAGAAGTTTCTAACTTTTGGAACTAATCCAACATCCTTTCATGTATGGAAATAGTTATCCAATAAAATTAACTGAAAAGAAGTCAAAAACTCTGATTAAGAAAAATAAGGCAATTTACATGAACAAATTTCAAATTCAGCCATTTAAAATGAAATTAAGTGGTACTTAACTGTTTTGCAAATTGGGACCTATTTGTCTCAGTAAAATGATTAAAGCCCTGATTTATCCCCCAAAATTGACTTCATTATTACATCTAATTATGCTGGAAGATAGTTAAAGGCTTGTAAGTGCAATCTATCCCTTTAAAACTGTACTTTGCCCAGACGATAATTGAATATTGGAGAATATAACTTGATTTCCTCAAGAAATATGTTTCTAATATTTCCCTTTTTTATTGCAGAAATTGAAACAACTTGAAGAAACAAAAGAAGATTCTGAGAATAGATTATCTAAAATTTCCCTGGAGTCTCTCAATAAACTTAACAGCAACAGTGTGATTTTATTAGAAAAAGAGAAGAACTGTCTGAATAAGGTTGAAAGACAAAGGGAAGAAAGGGGGAAAAATGAAGATGCATCTTTAAAAAGCTCCAATAGACCTGGTGTAGATAATTTGGAGTCTTTAAGTGATTCTTTATATGATAGCTTCTCTTCCTGTGCAAGTCAAGGTTCAAATGATGTATAAAAAGACTTTTCTCCCCAGTGGGCTGTGAATAGAGCACTTAAGGAACTGGGAAAAATAAAATAAAAAATAAAATATACTATTGAAACAACACAGCCGAAATTTTAAGATTCACAGCAGGCTGCTCTCTGGCTAACTTCCATGACACAGCAATAAAGACAGACTGTATTTGTTGTGGTGCATGATGATAAAAGAAAAATACACAAGGATACAAAAGTCTTAATTTTGCACTTTTTTGAATACTTGTACAGAAGTTGTAAATTTTGGAGGAAAAAATTATATTTGTAGCAAAAAAAATGACAGCAATAAATTGGTGCCATGCTCTTGAAAGAACAGGTTACTAACTTTCTTAAGCTGGTGTTAATATTAACAAAAACTTTTAGTTGAAATTTTTAAAAAGTTTATTCTTCTAGTCTGAAAACTGTATGTAGGGACACTGCTTAAACAAAAAACTGAGCCTCCTAAAACCACATTAAGAAACATGATAATATCCATTTTGAAATATTAATTTGGTTAAAGTTTTGATTTTTGTGCAATTTCAAAGTTGCTACTGGGGTAAATAAAGCTCTGAGTTGCTATAATTATCCGTATCTCTACTGGAACTTGAAAAGGGTTTTGGAGTGAGGCCCTGATTGAAAATATATGTCTGAAGTGACCTAGAACTGTTTCTAATAGTTTATTACCTCTAAGGTCTCCTTGCAGCCTCTCAAACATAGTCTTTTTTTCTATGTTTCTGAATATAACAGTTTTTATTTTTACCTTCAGCTCCAATTTTATCTCAATTCAGTCAATTCTGAGCTTCCAGAAATGAAAACTCATTTTCAATTTATACTTTTTTAATAAAAAAAAAGGTTGGTGCTAAAAAAAACTTTTTCATATTCATTTTTTTCCTACAAAGACTGTTTATATGTAAGGATAAAATCTATTTCAAAGGTTATGTGTATTTTTTTCTAGATGTGAACTATTTATAACTGCTTTTGTACATGAACCTGTAAACTAGGTATAATGGAAATATTTCTAGGATATATGTGGTTACTTCAGCACATGTTCATTTTAAAAATATATATATTGTACGATCAGTGTTATTTGGTTAATTTGTGCAATTTATTCTATTTGGATTTTATCCCAAGTGAAATTGTGTAATTTTTCTTGTCTTTCTGACTTTTAAAAAATTCTTTTGCATTTCATTTCTGAATAAAAAGGTCTATCATACACGGCTGCATAGTGAGTTTAAAAGGATCTTAAAGGGCTACTAAGAACAGACAGGAGCTATCTGAATGATGACACCCATGCCCTCGCAATGAATCCCATAAAGAATACTGACCATCTTGCTCCAGAGATAGTAAGAATGGACCTAATATCAAAATGAATTTCCATTTCCCAGAGGGGTTAACCATCCAGGAATAAAAGGGGGGGAGAAGGAGGAGCCCCAAAGAGGAAAAAAAGAGCCAGGTTCAGACATGGTAACTATTACCCCCAGACAAATTACACGAAAGTAATTTAAACCCAATTTAAAAACTGCTGGTCACACTAGATGGGGAAATAAATGATCAACGTACAGGTTGTGGGCACCCCCCAAGAGATGACCACAGGGGACGGAGGGGACGAGAGGATAGTAGAAGAGAAAAGGGCTATTTCCCGGGAAATCGAATGTCCCTGGGGTTTTCGGGGGTGGGGGAATGAGACATGTTGTGTGCGTGCGGTTTGGGAAGGAGAGGTGTTGAGTGAGGAAAAAGGGGACTGGAGATCGGCCTCAGACAGCGTGCTGCGACAAGAGCAAAGAAGGGGTGGGGGTGGAGTGCAGGGAGTTTACTGTCTGGGTGAAGCCAGCCAGCCCCGAGAGAACCAGAGAAAAGGCTCTCACAGGATAGAGTGGCACGGAATACCAACCCACACTCACCAATTGCATCCTTGAGCGGGGATGGAGCAGTAAAGGGGAGGGGGGCAGGGATCTCAACAAAAGCAGAGTCGCTTTTCTACAGCTCTTCTTATCTGAAAAGAGGGACTAGGACCACTTGCACTAAAGACTTAGGGAAGAGGAGGGGAGAGCGCGATGGGAAGAGAAATGACCTCAGGAGACCTATTCTCAACTCTACACCACCCCCGCCCCCAGCCGAGTTCAATCTAATTGGTAGCAGGAGGCATTTCGGGTCGGTAGATTACAGCCTCCTAAACCAAAAGACAAGGGTACCCAGACAGAGCACAACGCGAGGGGCTCAAAGAAGGGAGGACAGAGGCCAGTGTTCCGTGGCAGGGGATAGCCTGGCTACATGTAGCTCCGCAGCCGAGCGCCCCAGAGCCGAGTCCTGCCAGGGGAGAGGACTAATGGAAGAGGAGGGGAGGAAGGGGGTGGAGAGAGGGATAGTGCAGGCCGATCGGCAGCGAGTAACACCAAGATAGCTTCACGCAGGGGTGGGCAACTTTGACAGAGTAGAAACCTTCCCTTTCGTTTTCAAAGCCGGTCCCTGGTCTGCGGTCCGTTCTCCGTCTATTCGGCGAACTAACCATGATTGACCTCAAGATGTGCCTCTGGGAAGGCAGGCTGGGACCCCTTGGAAGGGCTGGCCCGGCAGACACAGTGAAGGAGTGGGCTGCGAAATGGTATACCGATATGGACGGAGGAAAACGAACACAAAAAACACCACACACCCACACCCACACACACGTATACACATACACAAACGCTTGCGCGCCTTTCTGTACCCGCGACCTCCCTGTCCTCTCCACCTGCTTCACCATCTAGGACTGATGGATCGGAGCTTCACCTGCTGCATCTTTTCTATCTACTCATATAATCCTTTTTCTCAAGTCCCCTCGCTTTTTATCTTGAAAAACTTTCACCGCCCCCTCCCCTCCCTTTCGGAGAAGGAAGGAAGGAAGGAAAAGGGGTGGGATAGCGCAGGAGCTGGATGGCACCAGCCGTCCCCGCGCCCCCACCCCCACCCTAACTCCGCTGCCGTCACGTGGTGCTTGTAGTGGGAGGTGGGAAGAAGAGGCGAGACTTTTTTTTTTGGGTGCTCGGGCTCTCCGGGTACTTTCCTTCACTATCAGCTGCAAACTCCTGAGGCGCGGCACTCCGCCGAGACAGCCAAAGCGAGCAGAGCGCGCCGAGCTCCGAACGCGAAGCTTGGAGCCCGGGAGCGGAGAGCCCGGAGCCCCAAGCCGGGCGATGCGGGCGCTGCTGGCGCTGCTGGCTGTACCTGGGGCTTCTCTCCGTGGCGGCGGCGGCGGTAGCACAAGCGGCTTCAGCTAGGGCCATAGCAAAAGGAGCCGGAGCCGCCACAACCGGGGCCGTCTCTGATGCACCTTCCGTTCCCAGTCTGCCGGCTCCGGGAGGATGTGGTTCCTCGGTATCGTTACTACTTTTGGGGGATTGTTTTTGCTTCCAGGTAAGACACATACACATCGACTCTCTCTTCCGACGCTCCCCCTCTTTTGCCAGTGGTACCCACCTGCTTAACTGATTGCTTTCAGTGCTTCGGATGCAGAAGGGGAGTTTTGCAGCCGCGTCAGTTGTCCAGAGGTGCTAGACTGGGAATCTCCAACTCCCTCACTGAAGGACATTGAAGAGAAGGAAGGAAAGGAAAAGGAAAAAAAGAAGAAATTAAGTCTGTTGGGCTCCTCTGTATTTGGGGTTGAATTTATTGAGCATCTGGGGTAGGGTTCGGGGCTGTGGAGGGAGAGAGTGAGGTTGCAAGTGAGGAAACTGTCTCATCTGCAATGGTGGGAGGAAAGATTCCCCCCCCCCCCCATTCTCAAACCGTAGCAAAGTTATTCATTCTACAGCCTGTGGGAGTAGCATAGCCGACAGGTGAGCAAAGCACGGAGGACCCCCTGCCCTTTAGGCTCCCGGTCTGGATTACTGCATTTAGGGAAAGAGGGATTACATGGGGGGGGGGGGGGAGAGAGAGAGAGAAAAAAAAAAACATACCATGGTTCCAAGGCTCTTTTCCCCTGGGGCAGCGAAGTAGCAGCTTCCAGACTTGACCAAATTAGCTAGGCTGTGGAGATTGCAGGACAACACCGTTTCCCGATTGACTTCGTTTCCAATCCCCCAGTGACCCCCCAAACCTCTGCAATGGAGGAGCGGCAGAAAAACTCCTTTGATCCTGGTCTCTTGGACTGCTGAACCCATCAGCAAATATGCTCTTATCCGAGAGGAGGTATCGTAGAGGCACGGAAAGGAGAGGCAAGGCTGTGCTGATGCACCCCGCAGCCCCCTCTTCTTCCTGTCCCACTCCAGTCCCGGACTGTAAGCTTATCCCTAATGAGCTGGATTACGTTAGGATGCCGGGGAATACATCAACTAAATCTGTTAGTAATGGACAATATAGGGAGCCAATCCCTTTTATGGGACCGCGGGGTCTGAAAGGCAGCTGGGCTTGGGGGACCGACGGGGGCGCTGCAAGATCGCTGCATGGAACCAAACGTCTATTTGCTAGTTCCTGGGGGTGTGGTGGTGTGAAATTCCCTCTGAGTATGACCTTTAAAAATAAATGTATACATTCATATACATGTGTGTGTACATAGACATGTTTTTAGAGTCGTTCGGCACATTAATTGTATCTAAGGCCAAAAGAATAATTAAGTCCTGTGTTACCAATTAGCTGTTAAATGAATTGATGCTGAGTGGAGATTTGGCTGCTCTTCTCACACCCTGCCCTATCAGGGCCCCAGTACCTCCTTTCTCCCCTTGATGGCCTTTTGTCTATCTTTAAGAAAGGAGTAGGAGAGCTGAAATGCTGGATGGTGGAGTGGGGGTTTGGGGAGGGGAGGTCTGGAACATACACTGTAATTTCTGGTACCCTGGGTATCCCGGCTGCCTCCTGGTGGCTCAAGTCTTACTCCTTTGGGGTCCTCAGGATCTTCGGGATTAGATCCTTTACTTTGCCCTAGGGGAGGAGAGAATTACTTTTTGGTTTATTGGGCTCTATCCCTTTCCGGTGTGACAAAGACACCTTGCAGTATTTCTTAGATCCTGATTGTTCCTGCAGGTTTTGCCCTCCAGATTCAGTGCTATCAGTGTGAAGAATTCCAGCTGGATGACTGCTCCTCCCCAGAGTTCATTGTCAACTGCACCGTCAATGTCCAAGACACTTGTCAGAAAGAAGTAATGGAACAAAGTTCTGGTAAGACTCCAAAGACTGTCAGGCTCCCGAGACGAAGTTCTTAAATTACCATAAAGAGAACTGACTTTAACTTAACTAGCTCAGGGGTGGGGAACCTGCGGCCTAGGGACCACAAGTGGCCCTCTAGGTCCTCAAGGACGGCCCTTTAACTGAACCCACACTTCACAGAAGCTCTTTGTGGTTATGGAAGATGTGGTTTTAAACGACAGGGGAAATGAATAGTTGGAAATTACTTTAATCTCATTAGAATTAATTACCAGGGTTTTTCCTCTGGGGACTTGGGAGAGAGAGTTCATTTACATTAGTGGCTCTTTGATCTTGGTATTTATTTAGGTGGCCACCCTAAACTAAAGGATGATCACAAGTCAGGGAAATATATGAATAACCCAGCTTCTTCCATGAGCAACTAGACAGTGGGATGTGAAAAGTGTCAGGCTGAAATATAGAGCCAGTTGAAGTTCCCCAGAGGTCAGTGCTTGAAAAATGAGTTTTGTCATAGAAACACACAATATTTCTTTGAAGAAGGCTGTGTAGGATCTTTATTTAATTTTAGGACTAATGCATCAATTTCCAGTCACAAATTGCCAAGATCTTTCAAAGGAAAGCAGTTCTCAGCCCCACCATGATTGCTGTTGATAGATTGATTGCAAAGAGTCTTGTAAGTTATTAAAGGAAAGGAGGAAGGGAGAATCCTATTTGAGGAGCCTTCGACTCCCCTGGGGGGAAATTTTTCCCACCTGTCTTGTGGTTAAAGACTCACTCTTGGGTTAAAAAAACATTCCCCTCAAATCCTCTGAAACTTAAAAGAAGCATTGCTTATCTGCCCTGAATAGCTGAGGTTCTTTTCTGAGCACCTGACACTGGTTTGAATTCCCAAGTGAAATCCATATGCTGAAACTTGGACCCTTTTAAAGAATATCATCAAATCCATTCTTTTATGAGAAAGCTTTGTAGGCTTTAAAGTGCTTTAGAAATGTGTTATTAATTAATCTTATGTCTAATTACTGGCTACTATCTCCTTGACTAAACCCTTTATAACAATGTCTTTTCTGAGAACTGTAGCTGCTAAATTTAAGGTGAACAGAATGACAGGGAAAAAATGTGATTTTCAAATGAAAATGAAAGGGTGATGGTTTGAAACTAAGTTGGGGGGGGAAGAGATAAAAGAATGCTTCCAATGCATTCTTTGGGAATCTCTTGTCCAGTTGTGCCCCCTAATCCAATCATGTCCTGGGCAGTTGATGGCTCGTATTTTAGAAGATAAGGTACACGTGTAGTTTCCTGAGTACCTGATTCTTATTCTTAATGACAGCTGGAATCCAGGTCCCTTTCTTCCCCCCCCCCCCCAAAATAATAATGTTTCTAATGACTTTAAGAAAAAAATTGCTGATATAAGAAATATGTCCTAAGAAGGGAAAACTGAGTTTTGTGATATTCAGTTTCAGGATTTTGTTTTTATGTTTTCAAAATTACACTGAGAATGAGTTTCTAGCATAATAGGTCATTTTGATTAAGTGTTTCTGTTTAACCAGTCACTGAGCATTTATTCTGAGAAATACTTTTTCATTCTTGTACCATAGGGGCTTTGGTAACTTTAGATGGCATCACTAGCTCCTGATTCTTCACTAGTACTTATAAACAGTCAGAGCATTAGTTTACTTTCTTTTTATCATTTTTTGAGGGGGGGAGGCACGGCAATTGGGGTTAAGTGACTTGCCGAATTTGAACTCAGGCCCTCCTGACTCCAGGGCCGGTGCTCTATTTACTGTGCCACCTAGCCATCCGTAGAGCAGTAGTTCAGAGTCTACCAAAATGGCATATCAAGTGGAAAGTTTTAGGCAGCTCTTCAGCCTTTTAGAACTATCTCCTTAGGTATTATTACCTTGAATCTGGTTGAGATAGAAATTAGAGAAAAAGGGGGAAAGCAGCAGTAACAGAAGCATAGCCACAAAAGACATCCCTTTTTCAGCAAGAGGTTGGTATTCCCATAAAGGAATGTCTAAGGATAGTCATTTATAGTTGATATGCTTCTTCATTTCATTCTCGTGACCACCCAAAAAAAGGAAATGAGGCCAGTGTTATAACCATGTTTTAAAGATATGGAAACTCTGGTCCAGAAGAAAGTTATACAAGTTTCTGCCAACGTGAGTGGTTAACAATAGACACAGGATCATAGATTTAGGATTGAAAAGGAAACTTAGAGGTCATCTAGTTCGTTGCCCTTTTGTTACAGATGAGGAAACTGAGAGCCAGAGAGACGGATTGACTTACTTAGTGTCACACAAATAGGAGGTGGGGAGACCTGGGACTAGAACAGGGCCTCTGGCTTCAAATCCAGCATTCTTTCCATTATATTATACTAGGACAATATTTTTCCCCCTAACCCAAGTTGTTTTATAGGATTTCTCCCTGGGTTTATAGATGTGGACCATGGGATGGGGATTCTATGAGAGAAGGTTTGTGTGATTATCTATTTCCACCATGAAGCTTGAAAAAGTCAAATAAATTCATAGAGTCAAAGATCTGAGTAGTTAGTGGGGAAGCCAGGACTAGACAGAACTGTGTGTACAACAGTTAAGTTTGAAACTTAAACAGATCTAGTCTTTCTGCATTAAATGATGATAAAGGCAACGAAAATGTCACATAGACTTCTAAGCCATTCATTTCAACTTAACCCAGAAATTTCTACATCCTAAATTCCTTAAAGTCTAACCCGACACCCTTTCACTACTGGATCTATTGCAACTCACACGTTTTTGTTTTGTTTTGTTTTGTTTTTTGGTCACAGGAAACAAGATCTTAAAAGACTGATAAATAGCACATGAAAATTACTTAACATTGATTTAAGAACCATAGAATGTGAAGGCTCCTTAGAAATCCCCCATTCTAAAACCATAGTCTTACAGGTACAGAAACTGAGACCCAGAGTGTCTTGCCCCAGTTCACACAAATAGCTAATATGACCAACTAAGTGCTAGAACTCAGTCTAGCAAGTACCCTCTCTGAATTGTCCAGAAACTTTATGGCAACTTGGTTTTAATCTGCCATGCAATCTACCATGAAGTTGTGAGAACTTGAAGAAGTTTAGCATTCTACAATTGGGAGGCCCCTGGATTTATTAAACTGACTGGTTTTTTAGTCCTTCTGAGTACATGTAGCAGATACAACTTGTCTGGCATAAAGAAGGATGTGGCATAAAAGAAAATAAGCAACCCCAATTTGGATTTGAAATGGTTGTACATAGCAGTCTTCACAGGTCTAGAGGCTCAGATTCTAAGCAGGCTAAATAGAGGGAAAGTGGAAGACTGTAATGAACCAAGCAGATTTGACATTAAGCAGTAATGAAAGAATTTCCCTTTCAAAAAATACTAATGCAATATGTAGAGGCCTTCAGTTAGTCCTCTCCGGATTAAGTCTGCAAACTCAGCTCTTAGAGATTTTAAAGCAGGGACATTTCGTTTCATTTGGAAAGTATATTTGAAATTAAAGTTAACCTTTACCTATTCCCCAGAATTACATTCCTATTAGGTGTTGGGATTATTTTTTTCTCCTGGTCTTTTTCCCCTTTACTTATTTCCGGAGTCTGATGGTATTGTGACACAAGATCAGACAAAGGAAAGATGTGGTTCATCATTTTTATTGTTTTTGCTAATTAGTATTTAAATTTTTGCATAATAAGTTACTGATTCTCCCATATAATGTGTTTAATAAATTAACATCTCCTTACTAATGCATTTGATTATGTCATTTCTTTAATTCACACTTACTGAAAGCTGTAAAGTATTTCAGATATTGATTTTCACTTCAGAGTATACTCCCCAAGTTTGAATTTTTAACCCAGTGTATAAAGAATGTGAATTTGCATTTGCTTGACAGTGTAATCTTGTAATTAGAGTTTTTCCTCTTGACTAGATACAGTGAAAGGGCTATAATTTAATTTTTATAGACTAGCCAATTTCTGCCCTAAGTAAAATATAGCTCTATCGGTGAGCAAAATGTTACAGGTTCTCCTAAACCTTTAAAAGTTAAGTAATAGTACATTAAGAAGAAAGTCCATGGGCAGAATTGGTAGCCCAAACGATTTCTTTACCATTCTTTGCAACATGCATTAATGTATTTGTCTGTTTTGCAATAGAAGGATTACTGATTTACATGCTCTGACATGTTTACATTATAGCTGTATAAGTAATAACTATTTTCCACAAGAATTTGTTAGTGCTCATTAAGCCAAGCAGAGACCACTTTTTTCAATGGTCTCTCCAACACTGTAGAAGGGAGAAGCAACTGAAAGAACTTCATTCCTATGTGGATATTTGTTTCTTTATTTGAAATAACAATCCCTCTGTCATTGATGTATGGAACTAGGAAGATAACTATAGCTTGCTCTTTGAATCTTTGCCATGTGTAGTTTTCTAAATCTTAAAATAATAGGTCTTTATTTCTTCCTAAGGCGGGGGGGAGGGGGGGGGGAGAAGAGGGAAAGTGTTTTTAGGTTTTTGCAGAGGGAAAAAATGGCATGAGTGAATCTTTTAAGTTAGCCAATAATTCATCTAATACCAAAATGGGGAGGGGGAGTAAACTTCAATCCGCCCTCTTTATGTAATTTCTCAGAGTTGCCAGTTACTTAATAGGTTTGCTATATGGGCAAATTTGTTCTTAACATTTGCTCAGAGAAATATAAAGGGTATTCCTATTGAAATCTACCAGTCTTCCTGTTTTCCTCTAGTCTCCATTGCCATGGCATTTTCTTTCCGTCCTTCCTTGCCTCTAGTTCTCTGTCCCCTTCTTCTTCTTCTTACCCCACCCCCCTTACGGAATATACTCAGTTAACCCAGCTGACAGAATTCAAGGGAATGATCTATGTATTCACTTTGGTAAGGAAAATTAATGTGGCCTTCAAAAAATGCAGGAATTCACATGCCAAGACATATATCCTTCCATACTCATGCCAATCTTGTTAATTTAATATTATTGTCTTGCACAATAAAATTACTAATTGCATGAGACTAAGATTCCACACAGTTTCAACAACCTTATCTTGTTTTCCCTGTGAGGCAAGAAGTTTTCCCCCACTAATTTGCCTCTCAAGGAGGAAATGAGCATTCTTTCACTTTCTTTATGAGAGAAATAGCTGACTTTGGGAGAAGAATCTGGAGGTAGAATATCAAATGCCTTTAATTCCATGGACGTTCCTATAAGTGATGCATTTCCTTATGTTAACTTTGCAGCTGAAAAAAGGCAGCCAATAATGACCTCCTGCTTCCACAGACGAAACGTTTGAAGATTGATCCGTATTCTCCCCTAACACTAATTCCTCTCACAAAGATTTCATGAAAGCATCAGTCATTGATGATCTTCATAATGAATTTAAAGAGAGAAGCTTCAAAGCTGCTACTTTCCCAAGTGCAAATGGAATGAAGTTAAGAAAACAAAACACACCATCCTCTTTTAACTTTGGAAGCAAAATCTGCCTCCCTTATAAGTTTTAAGGAAATACCTTGAGATCTGTAATACCTCTCCCTTTATAAGCCTTCTGAAATGTTTAATGATGATTTGAACTATGATACCTACATTTGGCAGATATATATATATAATGTGTGTGTATATATATATGTGTGTGTATATATATATATATATATGTATATATATATATATATATAAAAGCTCATGAGCTGGGTGATATAGGTAAAGTATATTGCAAACATTTCTGTAAATTAAGGAAATTGACTCATACATGCGAGAATACATTGGGATAGTCTCTATGGTCTCATCGAGTTCTAAATCCTATAATCCTTTATGGCAAAAAGAGTAGAGTTTGTTTCTAAAGCTAATCACTGTAAGAGCTTAAGGAAAGGGCTTAAGGGCCCATTGCCCCCTTCCCCCCATCTCAAACCTTCACTACTTTTTAACTCTCTAGGGAACAGAACATAGAGGCAGTCCTTAATTTCTAAATGGCCCATACATCTAAAAAGTGCCTGCCACCTGTCAGTTGTCCATTATTTACATGCCCTGTTGTTAAGCTTAGAACTCTTAGAGGTTTTGTGAGGTCAGGAATGGGAAAAGTAAAGGAACTGGGGAAAGGGGTGAGGGGAGGGGGAGGAGAAGGAATAATACCTTCTGTAGAGTGGACCTTGGGAGAGTAAACCTCAGGGCAGGGTCAGTCTAAACAGCTGCTGTTTGTTTACCCCCAAAATAAATCCTTTAGATTTTGTTTTTCGATTTAATCTTCTCAACCTGAAATTCTGCCAATTAGGGATTCATTTTAATTAATAAATATCCTCTTTAAAAAAGTGAAAATACCCCTGGGCAAATATTCGGAGTCATTAGTCATTTACCTTAATGTAAATTAGTTCATTTTGTTTCTCTCTTCCTAATGCCTAAATGAGTTCACATGGACTGAAGAAATGAAAGTTTTGACAGGATGGAAGGAAGGTCATTCATTCTAAAGCATGGAATACTTTGGAGAGGGGTGGTTAGGCCAGCAAGATAACATTGGGAACCTGGGAGATTGAATAGAAGAGAGGTGTACAAAGAAAAGTGGGAGGGCATTGAAGATTACCTCCATTTCAGAATTGTTTCTGTGATGAGCTCTGTAACCACAAAATCAGGGAGCAACTTCCTTCTTTCCTCCAATTATTGGTCCTACTCACAGAAACCAAACCTCAGGGAGGGTTTAGCCACATAGTAGGTTAAATAACCTGTTGTAAGTAAGCCTAGGAATCTAGTATATATAATTATATGCTGATATAAATATGTGTGTATGTATAAAACACATTATTTTTATTTGTAATCAAAAAAGTTTCCCAAGTTTCAAATAAACAACATAGGAACAACTTTGTAATATCCTGTCCTCAGCAAGGAAAAAGAAGATTCAGTTTCTAATCCTTTTTCTGCAGTAATTTTGTTATTTCATCTTAACAAAATCACTGAATACTGAACCTGGGTGTCCCTGAGACAGCTAAGTGATGTAGTGGATAGAGTGCCTAACCAGAAGTCAGGAAGCTCTGGATGCAAATGCTGCCTTAAATGCTTACTAAGCTTTGTGAACCTGGGCAAATCACTTAGCCTCTCTCTTTCCTCTTCAGTAAAAATGGGAATAATAATAGCATCTACTGCACAAGATTGCTGAGGGGAGCTCATGAGCTGGGTGATATAGGTAAAGTATATTGCAAACATTTCTGTAAATTAAGGAAATTGACTCATACATGCGAGAATACATTGGGATAGTCTCTATGATCTCATCTAGTTCTAAATCCTATAATCCTTTATGGCAAAAAGAGTAGAGTTTGTTTCTAAAGCTAATCACTGTATGAGCTTAAGGAAATGAGATGTTTCAGTTCTAACCAGTCCAGAAGGACCAATCTTAAAATTTAAAACCAATAGGTATCCCTGGGAGTCACTTCTTAGGCTATTTTACAGACATCTCCTGGAAGAGTCCTATTATAGTAGTACAAGGTGGAAGCGAGATGGCTTAGTCACGGTGGTTCTCAACCTTCCTAATGCCGTGACCCTTTAATATATTTCTCATGTTGTGGTGACCCCCAACCATAAAATTATTTTCGTTGCTGCTTCATAACTGGAATTTTGCTACTGTTATGAATCGTAATGTAAATACCTAATATGCAGGATATATTTTCATTGTTACAAATTGAACATAATCCACAGGTTGAGAACCACTGGAGGAACTTAGGTGGCTCACTGGATAGATTGCTGGACCCGGAGTCAGGAAAACCTGAGTTCAAATCTGGGCACCTCACTCAATCTCTATTTGCTTTAATCCACTGAAGAAAGAAATGGCAAAACACTGCAATATCTTTGCCAAGAGAACCCCATAATGTCATGAAAAGTCTGTGAAATCTATGCCCTGCCCCCCCCACACACACACTAAAAGAGCTTCCAATTACATCTATAAAACCTGGACTGTGGAAACAGGAAGCAGAGCACTGGGTACAGCAGAGACATTAAGTTAAATTCCTAAAGCCCCCCTATTACCTGGGGATGTAACTACAAGGCATGTGTCTCCTCCCACCCCTTTGCAAAATAACTCCTTTTTACTATAAAGCATTTAAGTTTGGCATAGTCATAGTCACACCCACCTGGTAGGCTTATAGATAAATTTAGCTGGCCCCCAAGGCATCGGCTAAGCCTACATTCATATATATATATATATATATATATATAATATATACATATACATATATACATTCATATGTATGTGTGTATACATATATATGAATGTGTATATGAATATGTATATGTAAGCTTAGTTGGTCCCCAGATACCACCTGAGCTCATCCTCTGTATGCACCTGAGATAAACCTTCTTCTCCCTCCACCCCATACCTAGTTATTCCCTTCTAAAATTGTATAAAAAGCCAATGTTTTTGTCAGCCCGCCTATGCCAAAGCAGACCAGCCAGCTTAGTCACTAAGGTTAACTCATTTAGCAAGACTGGAAAGTCCCCTGAATCTGACCTTGCTGGTTGCCTTCAAGGGTGATCTCATACCCTTGCTGTATAGTCTGCCCTTCCTCGGGAACAAATCTCCCCACACAGGGAAAAGCAGTGACCCAGCTTTGTAGGCAGCTTGATGGGACTTTCTCATACCCTCTAAGTGCAGGCGACTCTGAGACGTTTTTCCTAAAACTCTCCTTAGGCATTTACTTACACCCACAGGTACAATAAACATCTTGTCTGGAGCTTCGCTTTGCACTGAATCTGAATCACTCCTGCCACCTGTACCTCACGTCCATCAAGTTAGGCACAATTGCACAACAATAGTCCATAGACCTAGAGCACTGGACTTGAAGTCAGGGAGACCTAGATTCAAATCCTAACACTGGCCATGTCACTTAACATCTCTGAGCCTTTTAAAATGAGGATTTTGGAATCAATTTTTAAAATTGCTTGGCTTAGTCTATGTTTCTGCGATACTACTACTTCTCATTCAATTTTTTTTTTCCCAGTCTGAGGGAATCCGTGTGTGTGTGTGTGTGTGTGTGTGTGTGTGTGTGTGTGTGTGTGTAACTCTTAAGCTCTGCAGACTCTTCCCCAGGTTAGGGGGAGGGAATGAAGTGGGACAATATTTAGTGACCCTAAGTCTCCCTGTCTCAGTCCCCCTTCTAAGTCCCAAACCGATCAAATTTGCTGAGTTAATCCCTAAAGCTTCCAGGATCAGAGCAGGCATCCCTAGGATTCCTAAAGCCTTATTGCATGATTTCCTGGTAACTGCTTTTGCTCTACTGAACTGATTCAACTCCCTTTAGATATAGAGGGTCTCTAGGGTTATGAATGCTTTCCTCAGGATGACTGAACCTCTTAGATCCGTGATCCCATTCAAGGCATTTGGCCACACCTAGAACCAGTAGGAGCCCTAGTCATTCTATTTCTGCCAGTTCAGCTGAGAGAGACTGAAATGAGAATCTTCTATCCTGCCATAAGAAGTCACAGTTTGAAAGAGACATTAAAATAACATATTTTGGTTAGTGAAAGCTGATTTAATAATATATTAACTTTGATTTTCCTCTGTCAAATCATTATCTTGGTCACTATGTAGACAAGTGACTGACCTCTTTGGAGGTGGGAAATAAGACTTTCTTATGTGCTACATGCTGTACAACTGGACCCAGTCACTGCCCTAGTGAAGCTTCTACTCTGAGTATACATATATTTTTCTATTTCAATGGAGGGAAAATGCTATTAGAAAAACATCTGTATTTCCTATTCTAAGGGCCCAGATAAAAGACAAAATATGCAACCTGCCTGCTTCATGTAAATCCATGATGAATCAGCTTGCAAGTGAACAAAAGAATTACGGCATATGCCGTTAATTCATTCTATATGGAGTAAACTTGGGCCTTAGCTGCATTACAAATCAGAAACTGTTTTCACATGCCAAAGCTGTAGGGCATGTTCTCTTATTAATAAATTGCTTCCAATCTTTCGATTGCCTCCAACACTACAAAGCAAGCAGGAGATGAACTGAATTAAGTGCATTAGATAAGGTGAAACCATGGAGAGCTTGTAATAAATTGCTTTTTTTTTTAGTGCTTTTAAAATACAATAAAGCAATGATGGCTCAAACAGTTGATTTCAAGTGGTTTATGACTTTGCAAACCATGAAAAGGATCCAGATGCGGAAGTGATGAAGTGTTGTATTATTTTAAGGAAGTTGTGATATTTGGTCCAGTGCATTTCATTTCTCACTGGACATGGACAATAGCTTTTTATGTTTTTCTATTTCTTGGACTTGTTCAAGAGAGATGTGGAACGAACGGAGATGGTGCCAGAGGCGGGCTGCTCCTAACACGAAATGCTTAGACTGCCATAGCCTGGCACACATTTTTCAAGTAATGAATATGAATTTCCAATGTAGTTTACTGTGCCCTCCACCGAGACTTCTACAAAGAGCATCAACTGAAGCAGGTGTATTAAATGACAGTTTGCAATGGGTTTTATGCACTTTATTTTATTGCTTATGCAAAATCCAGCAAACCACTTGGGTCTCAGGGTAACTTCAGAGAGCTCTTGCAACAAGAAAAGGCTAAGAAGTTGACTAATGATGCCATTTCCCACCTCCTGAAGGGAGTATAGGGGAATCTCAACATCAAAGTCAGGATATGCTTCCTTGGAGCATTTCCCTAACCTTTGGAGGGAAAGATAGAGGGTGGGAGCAGTGCCTAAAGAGTGATGACTTAGCTAGGTTTCTTTGAAGGGTCAGACAACTTTCCAGTCAGTCCTATCATTGTGTATTGGAAAGGCAAGACAGATGAAACAAATCAGCAAGCAGGCATTTTAAGTAAGGAAGAGCAAGTTAGGACTGGGGTGCTGAGCAGAGGTGTTTGTGATTTATTTTTTTAGACTTTAGCATGGATCTTGAGATTTTAAAAAAAAACCCACCAAATACCTTTTTAATCCTTACTAGTTAGGAAGTTAGCATTGACAGTTAACTTGGCCTGCATAGTGAGTTTGGTGAAGATGATGAGGAGGTTCTCTGGTCACTTGCTCTTCTGTGGTATATTCCCCAAGCCAGTGGTTTCCTAAATGCTGGTGTGAGGCCTGTTAGTATTTCTGAAGAGTCTTCATTAATTGTGTTAACCAAGACTGTTTAAGTTTACCCTGCTCACTGGGAACCCACCCAACACCCTCACTTCACCAAGGGTGAGTGCTGAAAGTTGATGACCTGTTGATATACGGAAGTGTGGATGTATTTGTGTATGAAATCTAGTTCAGAACTAAGATGGAGATTAAAACAGGTAAATTTATTGTTGTAATCACTGAGCATATCTGTTTTAAGGAGGTTGTACTGGGAAAAGGGAGTTACAAACCCCAGTACATTTAAGCTTTAGAATGGTACCAGAGGGTGGTTAAGCACTGAGCCCACTCCATAATAGCAACAGTAATGTCTGCAGCTTATACCACTTAGTAATATCTGTCATTTATGGATCAACTGTAAAATGAACCTCTTCCCAAATCCTAGCATTTCTCAGTGTGCTCTACAAGCCACACCAGCTGTTATTTTAAACAGAAGTGTTTCCAGCTGATGGATGCAGATGTGTGGAGTTAACAGCTGTGGTTATGAAGCTGAGTGCTCGAGAGCACACACCCTATTTGAATAGCACACAGATGACATGACCATTTGAAGTTTTTTGTGCCTCTAGACTCAGGAACTCTAAATTGCAATATCATTACATTATTCGGAACTTTATTACCTTAGGTCAGCATTTTCCTGGGCAAAAGGGAAATTCCTCCAGAAAGAGTTACCTCTGGCGATTCTCACACCTGTGGACAGTGGTTTTGAGCATAGGAGTTGAAAAGTGAAGAGTGTCCTGTGTCATAAGGCCTAGTGGGGAGGAGAGCTTGTGAATTAACTCATTTCTGCAGAAAAAGAGAGTCATTTCTAAGTAGTCTCATTTGGGATATACATCAGAAGGGAGATTAGGGCAGGGAGTTCTTCCCTCTAAGGTTTAAACTTTCATATTGTCCTTAGGTGCAGCTAGGTGGTAGTCAAGAAGACTCTTCCTGAGTTCAAATGCAGCCTCAGAAACTTACTAGCTCTATCACTCTGGGCAAGTCACTTAACTCTGTTTGCCTCAGTTTCCTTACCTGTAAAATGAGCCAGAGCGGGAAATGGCATGCCATTCCAGCATCTTTGCCAAGAAAACCCCAAATGGGGTCATGAAGAGTCAGACATGACTGAAAAAATGGCTAAAGAAGAACATTATCATCATCCTTTTGGGGAATATTGTGAGGTTCCACAAATACCTAGAACCATGGAAAATATTTGTATCTAACTCTTATTCTCAAAATGAGGAAGCTGAAACTGAGAGAGGTAAAGTGACTTTTCCCAGGTCACGTAGCTGGTTAGTTAGCAACGTTATGTATACTTTGCAAGTCTTTTGGCTGCTCCTAATTTAGAAGATTCTCTCTTTCTACCCTACACACTCCCATACCTTTAAAATGTTGCCATTTAAGATTTTTTTCATTTCATTTCATTATTTTTTCAAATTTGATACTGCTATTCTACAGTCCTGAGTTCCTTGGAGTATTGCTCAGTTTTTCTTCCAAAATGCTTTAAGAGAGAATCAAAAAGATTACAGATTTAGGGATTGAAATTATCTCAGAAATCATGTAATCCAACTTGTCTCTTCCCCCACTTTTTACAAATACCAAACTGAAGACTATGAAGGTTAAATGGCATACCTAAGGTCACCAAGGTAACGGAATATACACTCAGGCCCTTTGAGTTCAAATCCAGTGGTCCTCACACTTTAAGGCAGTGGTTCTCAAGCTTCCTAATGCCAAGACCCTTTAATACAATTCCTCATGTTGTGGTGACCTCCAACCCATAAAATTATTTTCATTGCTACTTCATAAGTGTAATTTTGCTACTGTTATGAATCGTAATGTAAATATCTGATATGCAGGATGTATTTTCATTGTTACAAATTGAACATAACCCACAGGTTGAGAACTGCTTTAAGGGTTCAGGAGCAATCCTCCCACAGATTTCCTTTTACTATAACTATACTATCCTTCTTTCCTAATCTTGACCCTTTAGTGAACTATATACACTGTTCTTTAGTCAAGAATTTCCCGTCTTCATATCTTTTCAAACCCCAACATTCCATTACTCCCACAGTCTACCTCCTTTGCTTTCATAAATGAAGGTAAAAGAATATTAAAGCTCTTCTGACTGGTCCACCTGAAATTTGTTATCTAATCTCAACTGTGCCTTCATTGTAATAAAGTAATCCTTCTATTCCTTCCCAATTTGATATTTATTCCACTCACCAACATGACTGTTCCAAACAATATATTCTCTCCTTAAGGCCCTCCAGAACACTCCTCCTTTCCCTGTTTCCTCAGCTGAAGACTTTGTCTTATACAGAAGCCATTTACCTCCAACTCTGTTCTCGCCCTCTCTCATCATCACACCCCTGACATAATTCTCTACTATCACCACCTTTTCTCTAGTTCTTTATGATGAGCAATCTCTCTGCTTGCCAAGGCCACTCTGTGTCTCTCTGCCTTCCTGTGCGACCCTTTCCCTCCCTAATTGTTTGTCTCTGTCTCTCTTCTCCCACCATGTGTCCTCTCTAACTCCATCCCTCTTCTCTCCGGCTCTCTCTGTGTCTCTGTCACTCTGTGTCAGCCTCTTTCTTTCGGTTACTCTGTGTGTCTCTTCGTCCTGTCTTTGTATGTCTCTCTGTGTGATATTCTCTGTCTCTCTCTCCCTGTTGTGTGTGTGCATGTGTGCGTGTTCATGTCTGTGCATGTCTCCCTTTCTATGCATGTCTTTCTCTCTCCCTCTCCTTCCCTGCTGCCTACAAACATATCGATTTACCTCATCCTTGGGGAAAAGAATTCACTATATCCTACCATGCCTCCTTTATCTTCCTTTCCTATCTAAACTCCTTGAAAGAGCCATCTGTACTGAGTGTCTCAGCTTCCTCTCTCTGTCTCTGTCTCTGTCTCTGTCTCTGTCTCTCTCTCTCTCTCTTTCTCTCTTTCTCTCTTTCTCTTTCTCTCATATGTCATCTGAATTTTGGCTTCTGACCTTATTACTCAACTGAAACTTCTGTCTCCAAAGCTGCCAGTAACCTCTTAAATGGGCAGCGAGGTGGAGCATCCAATAGAGCACTGGGCTTAGAATCAAGAAGATTCATCTTCCTAAATTCAAATCTGGCCTCAGACACTTGATAGCTACGTGACCTGGGCAAGTCACTTGACCCTGTTTGCCTGAGTTTCCTCATCTATAAAATGAGCTGGAGAAGGAAATGGCAAACCACTCCAATATCTTTGCCAAGAAAATCCCAAACGAAGTCAGGAAGAGTCAGACGTGACTGAAAAAAACCAACTAATTGAAATCTCTTAATTTAAAGATTTAATGACCTTTTCTCAGTCCTCATCCTTCCTGACCTCTCTGCCGCACCTGACACTGTTAATCACCTCTCTTCTCTGTGAAATTTTGTGACATTGCTCTCTCGATTCTCCTACCAGTCTGATTGCGTCTTCATTTGGTTTTTGTTCATGTCAGACCCACAGGTTGTGGATATGCTCCAAGGCCCTCTCCTGAACCTTCTTCTCTTTTCTTTGTTATGTTCAGTCGTCATCTCCATGCAGATTACGTCCCCAGGTTATATCTCCCACCTTAATATCTCCAGCCTCCTATCACCAAATTGGATATTGGTCACCTGTTAGATATTTTGGAATAGATACCAGGGGCAGGGAACCTACAGCCTCGAGGCTACATGTGGCCCTCTAGGTCCTCAAGCTTGGCCTTTTGACTGAATTCAAACTTCACAGAATGAATCCCCTTAATAAAAGGATTTGTTCTATGAAGTTTGGACTCAGTCAAAAGGCCACACCCAAGGACCTACAGGATCACATGTAGCCTTAAGACCATAGGTTCCCTACCCCTGGCCCATATACCATAGGAGTCTCAAGCTTAATTGTCCCAAACTTGACTCATTATCTTTACCTTTCTCTCCAAACCCAACCCTCTTTTGAATTGCCAATTACCGTCTAGAGCGCTACTAACTGTCCTTCTTATTAGCCAGTGTTTATAAGCTCAGTATCATCCCTTGACTTTTCACTCTCACCCCACCTGTCTAATCAGGGGCCAAATATTGTAATTTTTCTCTCCACAGTTATCTCTCACATAAGTACTCTTCTCTCAACTTCCACATTCAGGCCCTCATGTCTCTCCTAATGGTCAGCCTGACTCATCTCTCCCTGCTTCAATCCATCTTCCACACAGTTGCCAAAATGATTCTCCTAAAGTACAGAGCTGACCATATCATTGTCCTACTTGGTAAACTCCATCGTCTCCCTATTTCCTCCAGGATCAAATGTAAACTCTTCTCTTTGTCACTGAAAGCGCTTTACAACCTGGCCCCTTCCTATCTTTCTAGCCTGTTTGCTGCTCCTTGCACAGGACCTTCCATCTCCCATTCAGTGCCTTTGCACTCAATGTTTCCTGTTCGCAGGATATCCTTTCTCCTTCCCTCCAATACTTAGAATCCCTACATCCTTTTAGTACTAAATCCAAGTAGTGCCTTCCATAAGAGACTCTTCCCATCTCTAAGCTGCAGGTACTCTCCCTTCTGAGGCTATTTTCTATTCACTCTACCTTGTATACATCTCCATATGTACAAGTCTTCCCTATTCGAATAGAAACTTCATGAGGACAGGGATTGCTTTTGCTTTTTCTATATATCATCAATGTTTAGCATAGTACTTGATACACAGTAAATACTTAATAAAGACTTCCTGACTTATTGATTAAACTAGGATTCAATCACAGGTCCCTTGACTCCAAATCCAGTGGTCTGTCTTTCTTTTTTTTATTTTAAATTGATTTATTTACTTTTAGTTCACGAGATCCAGTTCCACAATCTCTTGAGTTTCAAATTTTCTCTCCCCCTCCCAGTGGTCTTTCTACTACCCAGATTGTCTCTAGTTCAGAAGCCATCCCCTTCAGTATATGCAAAGGAGTGATAGGGCGTTGCTAGAGAACACTGGAATAGAAGGAAGAATTTCCTACCTTCCTCTCCCTCCAACTGAAAGTACCCACATCAGTGAAGTAGACAACTGAAGTAAGAGATGAGAGTCAAAGTCTGGGACTTCACAGACTTACATATCACTAAGGGATTTCAGAGATAGAACATAATGTCCCTTTTACCAGAAAGTGACTAGCACATGGCACCCTGATGAGGAGGAGGAGAAGGAGCCTCAGGTTTACTAGAAGACCAATGAAAAAGAGCAGAGATAAACATATCAGTGATCAATCTATTTTTCCAGGAAAGAAATGGCATTTTCAGCAACATATAGAAGACAGCATAGACATAAGTTTAAAAATACTGTTGCCTCATCCTGTCTGTGGTAGTTTTGTAATCAGCGATACCTTTTTGATTCACTCCAGATTTGAGTACAATTTGGATGCAGAAAACAGTGCCATGGTGTCATGGGTTCAGAACAATAAACAGAAGAATGTCAAGTTAAAAAGAGAATAGAGCAGGTCCATAAATCATTAAAGGGTATTGCTAATGCTGAGATAATAAGTCATAAATATCTGTTCCTCTGAATCCCCCTGTGGTAAATGGCAGAACAGAGTGAGATTGCAGCGGAAAAGAAAGTGATTCTGAACAAGCCATTGCCACCTACAAAGTTATAAACGAGCCAAGCAGCCTAAATCCAAAGTGAGACTAAAACAAAACTAACAAATGGCATCATATATTATGGGCGGGTTGTTTGTTTACTATAATTAAGTTGGCAGTGATGGTTAACAGCCTTGAAAATTAAGCACAACAACAAAAAAAATCTTTTGAAAGAGGGTAATCAAAGGCTTCTGAGTAATGAAGTTAACACATCCATATTACCAGGAAAAATAATGCCTTTGTGAGGCATCATTTCATCTCCTATGTGTTGTTGAGAGAGACAGAGAGTGAGAGAGAAAAAGAGAGAGAGAGAGAGACAGAGAGAGAGAGAGAGAGAGTGTGTGTGTGTGTGTGTGTAGGGTGTTATTCTTTACGGGAACATTTCTTTTTTCCCCTTGGGCAGCATTGCAGCTCCTTAGCATTTACTCCTTATTTCTTCTTCTGCCAGCTTAAAAGAAATGGAACAAACATTCAGGAGAATTAAACTATGCTTTTTTTTTTTTCAGAATCCATTGACCACATTTTCTCCTCACCTTCTGAAATACCCTTCTCACCATGCTCATTTTGTTCCTGTAGTTTCATGTTGCTAAATTAGAGTAATGTCCTTAAAAATAGGCTTTCATGGGAAAGGTAGAAAGTACTTAGAACACAGGGCACAAGAACTCTCAGAAAAGAACTATCTCCTGAACCTTAGACATCTCTTGTGCCTGACAAACTCTGCCTATCACCGTAGTAACCAGGCAAAAGTTCCTTCCTCTTCTCAAATTGTTCTGATTAGAATTCAGAGACAGTCAACATTCTTTGCATGGTGTTTAAAAAAATACTGAGCACTTGGGGGACAGATCGAAGATTTTCTTTTTTTTTTTTTTTAGTTTCTTTCAAAGCTCAGGGAAAATGAATATAATTCATCAAACATTTTCCTTTGAGAACTTGTACCAGTCCCCACATAGCATATTCAATGTGATTTAACTCCATCTGTGGTGCAGTAAGTGCTGGTCATTGATTGGGTAGGGGAAGATTAGGTTCTCTTTCAAAATCATACACACAAGAGAGGCAGTTTGGTATACAAGCTGGACTTTCGAGGCAAATATATAACATGGGGTAAAAAAGAGTAGACCATTACAGCCTCTGTGTGTAAATTTCTGTCTGTAGTGAGAATGAGCAGAAGCAGGAGACTATTGAAAAAAGACATGGATGATCCCAAAGAGGAAACACCAAGAATTTCATACCCTTTTTAAGATTATTGTGACAGCAAAGATTAAGATTCCTTAAGTAAGCAACTCTCCTCCATACCCAAAGTGATAAAAGCTATTAGTATGTGTTCTTAAGTACATACTTATTGAGAAATGGTGTGATGTAGTGGAGAGAGAACCAGTCTTGAAGTTAGGAAGATCTGGGTTAAAGTTTTGCTTTTATACATACTGTCAATGTGATCCTGATAAAGTGACTTAATCTTTCATGCTTTAAGTAGTTCTTTCGAGGAAATCAGGGTTAAGTGACTTGCCCAGGATCACACAGCTAGTAAGAATCTGGGGTCAGATTTGAACTCAGATCCTCCTGACTCCAGACCCAATGCTCTAACTATTGCATCACCTACCTGCCCCTAAGTATTTGTTAAGACTGCAAGTTGCAGAGAGGGTGCTAACCTTAGTTGATAAAGAGAGTTTTCTTACTTGTGAATTCATTATACTAGTGAAATCATGAGTCCAATCCTTATCCCCATACTTACATAATTTTTATATAATAGAGCTATAGTCATGGAACATTTAAGTTGATGTAATGCTTATATACTATAGACCCAGTAGAAGTTCTCTGCAGAACTTGGCAAAGTCATACCCCACTCCCTCACACAGCTACTAGAAATAGCTTGCTCTTTCATCTTTGAGCTGTCTGTCCCCTCAGCTCTTCTTCAGGGACCTTTAGTTCTTTGGGGGGGGGCTATTTAAGTGATAGCTTACATAAGAATCTCCAGCTGATATAATTTCTCTGCTTCCCATCTTTCCTCCACCACACTTTAATTATCAATGTAATCTGGAAACAAACCATCTTTACTAAAAGCCATTGAGTTGAAAGTCACACATTCCCCCTGCTTCTACTCTGGAAAACACCTAATGACAAACTGATTAGGATGATAGTAATTTAAAAGTACCCCAGGGATGTAGTTTTTAAAAAATAGAATAGGAAGTAGAAGAAATATCATAGAATAATATGTGAATTGAAAAGGACCATAGAGCTCCTATAATCAAACCCTCTCGTATAAATGGTGAAGCTGAGGGCCAGAGAAATTGGACTTGCCCAGGGTTACACAGCTCAGGGCCAGAGGCAAGTTTACAACCCAGATCTCCTGAAAAAGAGCACAATATTCTTCTCATTAGGGGCCCTTTTATTGGTAGCTTCGACAATTCCTATTCACTTACCCAAACCTGCTCTGCTTACCAAATGAAGAAGTAATATTTCCCATTCTGTTTCCCAGACTCTAAGGTCTCTAGTAAGTCTGGAGCATAGAAGTGGTCGATAAAGGCAAGGAATAATATACCCAGAGAAAGAAATGAAGATTCACCTAAGCTCAATCAAATTGATTTCAACTCATAGGTCCTTCTTTTGACAATGGTAATGGACTGATTGTCTAGAAATGGCATTTTCCATAAGAAAATAGATGATCAAAGATACAGAATTTGACAGAGGCATTACTAAGCACATTTTCATTAAAACTAACTTGGGATGGTTTCAAGAGTACATGGTATGTCAGACTCATTATGTAGGATTTCTGAAAGTGTGTGTCTAAGGATAATTTTCATGAGCAGAGGAAGGAAGGAGACAAGTATTAAGAGCTTACTATTTGCCAGGTGCTGTGCTCATAAGCATTTCGCATACATTTCATTTGATCTTTACAACAACTCTAGGAAGTAGGTGCAATTCTTACTTCCATTTTGTAGTTGAAGTAACTAAGAAGGGAGAGTTAAAGTGACTTGCCCTTGGCTACACAGCTGGTAACTGAGCCTGGATTTGGGCTCAGGTCTTCCAGATTCCAGGCTTGGTGCTCTGTCTACTGTGCCACTTAGCTGCAGCCAAGAAGTGACCACCTTTCCAACCCTTAAGCTATACAGCTTGGGATAAACCTTTGGCATCAGAAAATATCACAGACTTCCTAGATCCCAGGAATTCAGTGGGCTCACCTGTGTGGTGAAAGGGGATCTCATGGAAGACAAGGTTTACTGGAACAAAAATGATCCTCTTGTGAAAACAAGACACTTTCAGGCTCTGAGTGACAAACACCCATGAGACTTTCCAAAACATATTAGGATCCACCAATTGCAAAATCAGATCCAGGTTCCTTTTAGAAGCAACTGTCCAGCTAGTTAGTCAGTATTGCCAATGGATATGCTAAGATTTTCTTTAGGGACTTTGACTTAATTGAGAAGGTGAAAGCAATTAGCTTAAAGGGTATTTATGGAACTCACCCCACTCCATGCCCGACCTATGCTTCTGGGATTGTTGCAGCATTGACTCAGCCACAAAAATTGGCTCCATATTTCCAATTTTTCCCTTCCCTGTTTTCCCCCCAAGGTGCATCAGATGTCTTAGAGACCAAGTTACTATGGCTATTGACATAGGTTCCAGGCCAAAGGCAAGTCTTGCAGTGCTATAAGTTTGGGAGATGTGATAGCATAGGGAGAAAGGGTGGGAAGACAAAAAGTTAGTGTATAATATGAAGGAATATATACATATACATGCACGTGTGTGGATGGATATGTATATATCTATTTCCATACACATGTATGCATACATATGTATGTGCATACACATATATGTACATATATATGTAGCTTCAGTCCCTTCGCCCACTCATCCCCAGTGTGTCCTTTCCATACCTGATTCCCAGGGCAGTTCTTTTCTTTGACAGATGTTCTTCTGTAAATGACCTTTAAGAAAGGTCTTTAAACCTTTCCAGGAGTCACATATAAGGCAGGAGAATAAAAGTCTGCTTTCAAGCGTGAACTTCATAGGTAAGAATGATGAGAACTGGGCATTCAGTAGAAGCATGGATACTACTCAAATGATCTAAATCAGGGATTGGGGGAGATACATGCACCATGCTCCACTTCACACACAGTAGGTATGTATTGGACAATAAATCTACTGGGCAAACAATCAATGTCCTTTTGAACAGTATTATTGTGCCCCAAGAGAAAATGTGATGGCCTCTCATGACCTTACCACTTTGGTGCCAAATCCCTCACCTTCTTAGATTCCCTAGGATGGCTCTATGACATTTATCTGGTGTGAGTGATCTAGATACTGACTGAGTGTTCACTGAGATCGGTTACAGTACAAGACTCAGTGAAGACACAGTAGGTGTTGCCCTCAGTCACACTAAACTGCACAGGTGCAGCATGAATAGAGAGAAAGGCCAGGGAGACAGGTGAGGAAAAGAGCTAGGTTGTCAGCATGACTTTGGTTACATCCAGCTCCAGAGGGCATATGTTTTATGAGAGTGCCTGGAAACTGCAACATTGCAGGAAGCCACGTTGGATCATTTTAAAGAATAGCCAAGGGTTTTCTCTTTGGATACCATGAGACAACTTGAATTTGTGCTCAGTCTTCTTTGCCAGAGCCAAGGTTTGGGAATTTAGACTGTTTGTACTTGCTGAGAGAATATTTTTTTTCAGAATATTTTATTCAATCATTGACTATCTCCTAATCAAGTACCTAGTGAAGGATGGAGAAGAAAGTTAGTTTTAGTAAAAGTGACTGACAGAAGCCAATGATACAGAGGAATTAGCACATGCTTATTGTCTGCCCAACTGATCAACTTAGCTTTATCTCAGGGTCTTTAGTAACCAAGAGCATGGCATTTTAAAAGAAAAGATACTGTTAAGTTAGACTAACATGAGGCAGGATTTTTTGTTTTTCCCATCTACTCCAGAAAACAATCTCAGTCTGTGGAGGAACTGTGACCCAACCAAGTAAAACATGTGGAAAAAAACAACAACTCAGACTCAAAGAAAACATGTTTTCTTTCTCCCCTCTATGTGTAATCAATAATGTAGCTCTGAAAAGCAAACCTACCTTCTGCTTTATGTAAAGTCGGTGCTCTCTATTCCCCGCTTATCCAAGCTTGCTGAGCACAACACTCCCCCATTCCCTTCTCTCTCTATTGATATAAGCACCTTTTATCATTCCTTTCCTCATACCTCACCCTCTCCCTTTATTTCTGTTTTGTAACTTCCCCTCATTCTCTCTTCATCAGTTGAGTACACTAGCTAGAATGTGGTCCTAATACATAACATCTTGTTTCAGGAAGGAGTTGATGGGGAAGCTTGGGACTTTATAATATGATACCAAATCAATTCAGACTTCACTGAAGTGTTGCCTTCAAGCCAAGGCCACAACACTGTGGATGTGCAAGTGACTGTTTCTAAATATTAAGAAAGGAATTGGAGGAAATTATCCAGTTAGTAGATGGGAAAAATTTATTCGTAAAGCAGAGAAAATATTGTCAAATCATTCTGTGCCAACTTCCTCATGTCTTTTTATTTTAATAGTGCTTTTAATTTGATAAGCAGAATAAAGGGGGCTTTATTCTAAATTTGAGAAAGGAGCCATTCAGTTTCCCTTTTCTCTATCTAACACAATCTGTTTATATCATTCCCAATATTTCATTGTATCTCCCTTCTCTGTAACATTACCACCCCAGAGGTCTCTGGAGAGCCTTCCTCAACAATGTTAACCAACCCCCAGACGTTAAGAGGCCTCTCAGGATTGACGTGGTATATAGATGAAATAGCCAACCAATGCATGACTGGTACAGGGCAGGAGAGTCAAGGAAATACAACCCTTTTCTATCTTACAATGGCACTATCTTGTCTTCTGTCATGATATTCATTCCTTTGGCAAGATAATGAGACGTCAGTCTTCAACAGAAAAAAGAATCCATGAGCCTTCAGTGCAGTTTGCATATATGTGATTGAACAGAAGACTATCACCTGAGCAACAGACTTTACTAGTTAACTCTTTAAAAAAAATCTTGCATTTTTACAAGAACTTTATTTCTGAAAATAAATGTCCACTTTTATCTACCTGCTCCTCTACCCAATAGGCCATCAAGAGTGAGAATGAGAGAGAGAAAATTGGCAAAACTAGCCAACACATTACCTGAGCATGACAGTTCATGCAGAATTTCACACCCATTCCATACCCTGTTCTTCAGGAAGAAACTTACATTTTTCTCAGCTATTCTCCTGGGCCATCCTTGGTTATTAATAATTGCACAGCCCTCAGTTTCATTGTTTTTTGCTATTTCCATTGTATATGTTGCTTTCCTGGTTCTGCTCATTTCATTCTGCATCAATGTATATGTCTTCACGTGTTTCTCTAGTTATAGTTTCATATAGTTATCTTCTATACAGCACAGTGATGCTCTATTACACTTATATAGTGAATTTTGTTTAGCCATTCCCCAAATAATGTGTGTCTATTTTGGTCCCACAAGAAGTATAATTATCTCTTTTCACAAAGTGATAATTCACAACAAATTCTAGCCGAAATAGCAACTTTCTATAAATGTCACCAGTACAAAGCCATTTAGCATCCAGAGGACATTGGGAAAGTCACTGGGCCTTTTGGGATTGCTCTTTGTGTATGCAAAATGAGGGAATTAAATGAAACGTTCTCTCAAGATCCTTCTAGTTCTAAATTTGATGATCCTGGATCTCACAGACTGATAGACTAAACTTTAAGGACCATCTAGTGTAACTCCATTTTATGGATGAGGAAACACACCTAGAGAGGTCAGATAACTCACCAAGGCACCACAGCTATTTAGCAGCAGAATTAGGATGGGACTGGAATCTCCTGCTTCTCATCCCAAAGCTCTTTCTATCAGATCACACAATACTTACAGATTGCTCAAAATAAGTGTCCAAGATGATAGATTAGGTATGTAGCAATACTTATACTTTCTCTATAATGCTTTAACATTTTACAAAATGCTTTCTATTTCCCCCAACAATCCCATGATAGGACATTGTTGTTTGCAGATGATATCATTGGAGCACTGTGATTTGGCCAAGGGTATAAAGCTAGAAGGTGGTAGAATGTAGGTGTTTTGACCCTGGGTTCAATTTTTCTTTCCACTTCACTCTGCTCTAGGAGCAGTTTTGCCTGGAAAAAGAATTTTCTGATCTTGAGAAAAAAATGAATCGGCAATCCATATAGTTCTACATGCCCTTCAGTAGTCCCCCATTGCTTTTTAAGTGTTTCAGATTATGGGTTAAATAGTAGAATCATCTGAACATATTATCCTAGATTTAGAGCTGAAATAGACTACAGGTGATTTTTCTTCAGATAAGGAAACTAAAGCATTGAGATTGACTCCATTAAATTTTGATAACTATTAATGTAGCTGTGGATTGCCTTTAGGAGCTGTTAAAAAGGGGCCTAATGTCAGTAGAAAGGTGGTACCTTCCACCAAAATAGGCTGGATGGCATTTGAGCTTTAATTGACAGCTTTTGACTGACAGAGACAAGTGACTCTCAGTTAATCCAAAGAGATGGACCTACCAGAGTTCACTTTAGCTTTCTGTGCTGTGCATTTCTTTTTATTTGATAGTCTTCTCCTTTCTGTCACAGAAATATCCTGTAACATTTCTACACACAAGAAAGGGTTTTGATTCATCTCAGAAGCAAAGTTTGCCTGGTAAATAATTCTTATCTGTATCTCACCAATGTCACCGCTTTCCATATCTTAATAGATGATGTTAGGAAGCTAGAAAAATTCAGTATCTGGTGGCGAGTCTCTGAACTAAACTAGACCAATCCTCAGGTCTTTACTCAAAGTCCTTCTAGTTTGGTAAAGCTAACTAGTTCTTGTGATCTCTTTGAATAAATTTTCAAAACCCATGGTTTTGCCTTCTTACTATCATGTAAAATTGAAGTAGGACATAGTGAACCCACTGCCTCCATCACAAGTGACCATAAAATAGGCAGAAAGAGCCTTGGATGTAGAAAACAAAGACCTAAGTTGTCTTTATTATTTGTGTAGCTCTGGCCAAGTTGTGCAATTTCCTTGGGCCTCTGGGACTTTTGAGCACATGGGCTGTGACGTGCCCAAGTTCACAGAGTTAGTAAAGGTCAGAACCATCTCTTCTGACCTCAGATTAAGTCACCTTTCCACTCTATCACAGCTGCTTCTTTGAGAATGAAAGTAGTGATTCTCCCCTCCCCCATTACCTTGTTTTTGTTTTTATCTACTTCTTTATATGCATGTTGTCTTTCCCTTGAGAATGTAATATCGTTGAAGGCAGGGACAGCTTCACTTTTCTAATTATATTCTCCAGTACCTGGCACATTGTAGGTGCTAAAAAAAAAATCTAATTTGATGACTTTTAACTGTCATGCCTGTTGTGTGTATAATTGTTTAAAAGTTACTTTGCCACTGGCACCCATTGTATACTCACCAAATATAAATGGATGGTGACAGGTTTAGAATATTTGTTATTACTTTGGAAATAAATAATAAGCTGGTTTCTGTCTGTAGTCTTTGTCCTGAGAATGAGGGAACTTTAGGAAGATGGAAGATAGTTCTTTCAGGTGACCCTTCAGTGACTTGAGGATGTTAATGTTATTTGCATAGGAGACTCATTTGATTCTGAGTAAACATATACAACTCCTTGACAGAATCAGGTGCATTAAAGACAGAAGTTAAAATATATACATACATGTATATATGTGCATATATACACATACATATGTATACAACATGTTACATGTATATTTAATTCTGCACCATATAAAACTGTAAATAAATTGCAGTATTTGCAACACAGCACATTAGTCTTAAATGTTTTACAGTACAAAAATTACATCATGGGCTCCATAACCTTTTTTTCCCCCTCCATAACCTTTTATTCAGTTGGATACATTATCTGGTTTGAGATAAATAAAATTTCCTTTCAAGATTTTGTTGAGAAGAATCAAGGTGGTGTCTTTTAGCAAATCTACATTTTTCTGGAAATCGCATTGGACCAAACGCTGTAAATGACTTGGTCAGGTTGTCCAGCAGGTCTGTGGGGAATGGGGGACTGGGGGAGGGCAGGTAGTGTGGAAAGACTTGGAGGCTTCAGATTTGTGATTAGTCAATGCATGGTCATGGAAGTGCCTTTTGGTTTTGTGTTCCAGGAATTCTGTATCGGAAGTCCTGTGCATCATCTGCTGCTTGTCTCATTGCCTCAGCTGGATACCAATCCTTCTGCTCCCCAGGGAAATTGAACTCAGTCTGTATCAGCTGCTGTAAATCCTCACTCTGCAATGGGCCCCGGCCCAAGAAAAGGGGCAGCTCAGCTGCAATGCCAAGGGCAGGGCTTCCCACCACCATTCTTCTCTTGAAACTGGCCTTCTTCTCAGTGCACTGCTGAAATAGAAGGATGCTCCCCTTACCCCCACCTTTGCTGGTTTGGCTTTCCGTCCTCCCTCAACCCCCTTGATTATCTTCTGAAGCAACATTTGTATAGCAGGACCTCACTGTTCTTTTTTTCTCTTTGTGTACTTAATGAAAGAGCAGTGTAAAAAAAAAAGAAAATCCCAGAAAGAAACATTTTTGTAACCTTTGACTGAATTTTCAATGTGCACTTAAATGTGAGTGGGGGGTAAGAGATGAAGAATTGGAAATCATATGTTCCCTTTTTGTGTTACTTGAAACCAGGTCTACTTTTTCAAAATCGGCACTTAATGACATTAAGGTGGAAAAGTTTATTTCAAGTCTCTCAACTCCCAACTTTTTTTCCATAGTATTTTTGTTTTGCTTCAAGGGGTTGTGGGGTGGGAGAGGGTCAATCAATAATGACTGCCTTATTTGGAAATCATACTTCATTTTCCCTCAGGTTGTTCTCTGCACCTAGATGAGGCTCTGGGGCAACCTCTGGTGGTTTGCTTTCTGAGTTGGGCTCTAGTGATTCAAGACTCAACTGCTGAGGCCCAGAGTCAGGCTTGGCCTCACTCTGAAAAGTTTTTAAGAAAACCTTGTTAGTTCTCCTTGCAGAGGTTTTGCGCCATGATGAACTGAAGATCAAAGGACGGGAAGAGCGGGCACTGCTGGTTGTGGAATTTAAATGGGCCCGGAGCAGTTTCTCTTTGTTGGCATGCTCAAGAGTCAGGCGACAGCAGAGAACTTGGCTGAACACCTTGCGGAACTGACGAGATGAGATGTTGTACAGAAGCGGGTTGATGACAGAACTGAGGTAAAAGAAGGTATCAGCAAAGGGAAGCAGAGTCATGTATGCCTTGAAATAGGAGCGAGTCCAATCCTGCTTTGGTTGTGCCGCAGCCATGAGCCTTCGAACCTGGTTTGGCATCCAGCATACTGCTAGAGTCACAACAATCAGTCCTGAGTGTGTAAAGGGGAAGAGAAAGAGAAAACAGCATGTGAAAAAAAAATCATAAAATATTTAGTCTCTCAGTTCTGCACTTACCAGCTAGGAAATGATACCAATTTTTCAGTATTTTGCTTGACAGATTTTCCTGCCACTAGCCAAAAAAAACAAAAACCCCCACACTGTTTCAAGGCCAATAAAATTGGCTATATTAAAAAAAAACATTAAATGTATAGGTGGGGCTTATACCTGCTGATGTCCATTTTAAAATAGTTTCACTGTTTGTATCCTTGGAAAACATTTTTGGTGGTCTATGAATTTGGTTTGTTCTTGTTTCCTTTTTCTTCCTTTTAAAAATATAGCCATATTCGATTTGGCAATGTCTGTAAAAGACTAGACTTTGTATTTTACAAGATGTAGAGTTGGCATTATTTTTGGCAACCTTCCTCCTAGAGAGAATATTTTTAAGTCAGATGGAAGTATATCTAAGCATATATACCTTTTTGATGGGAATGGACATACACTTAATTATGTTGGATTATTATTAAATTCAAGTAGAATCAGATTTTTGAATGGCTTATGTCATGAGTATATAGGTACCATTTAGTGCTCAATACTTACCATCCTCATAGTTGACATTTTATAGCACATTTTGTGTTTTCACAGCACTTTCTCATTCCTTATCTCCCTCTCCCTAGGAGAGAATTTGTTTTCATGGCTAACCTTAACATTGGTATAACTTGGCTTGGGACTTGAGTCCTTCATAGGAACCATGCTTCTTCCCTCTCAGTTCTATAATCTAGAAAAATAAGGGACTCCCAAGGAGGAGAGAGTATTCATGCAACTATTGATTAATTGTACTTATAAAGCACCCTCTGGTATAATCAAAAGCTGTATTTACATCTATACATTCACATATATTCTCAGGGCCCTTATGTATATGACCATTGATAGTTTATACTACTTTGATGGAGCATGAGATGTGATATCTGATCTACTTCACCACAAATGTCTTGACTGCTTGTTTAGATTGGATAAGTAACGAAGGGAAAGCTGAAGGCTACTTATCTCCATCGAGGTCCTTTCTGCTGCTGAGGAGACATTTAGCCAGAACGAGAAGAATCCACATTGCTATAGGATTTCAAAGTGCTTTCCTTGTAATCATGCAGCTAGTTCAGGAGCAAAGACTTGAACCTAGACCTTCTAACTCTCCTCTCTATCTTGCTGCCCCTCATGAGATGATCACAATGGAGTCCTAGAGGCAACTCCCCTTTGAAGAGAAGCATTTCATACAAGTGCTTTGTTTGGTTTTCCAAAAAGCCTTTTTCTGTTGTTATGTTTCTTTGCATTTGGATAACACAGCAAAAGGCAAGATTCCTTATTGCTTTCAAACATACCAATCTGCTAACAAACATACCAAGCCATAGGGAAACAATTGCTGCCAATGGTCTCTTCCTGTTTGAGATAAAAAATGAACATTATCTATAATAAAAACTGCTCCAGGAGAAGTAAAGACGTTTATGAAAGCCAGAATTGGCAATCCCCCTTGGGTTTGTCTTGGCCTCTCTTTGCTCAGTAGTAGATGTGCCTTGGGTGAGTTCTCAGAGGTGATTCTGGGAAAAGCACTGCTCACCCAACATCCAGTCTAGAGAATAAGTGAATTCGGTAAGGAAAAAATGAGTTGATGATGACTATTTCGTCAGCTCCTTGATCATTTTGTGACCATTTACATTTTTAACAGTTTCTGATATCACGATTTATTTCCAGTGACGTGGTACAACGGATGAAGCATCAGGCCTGGACTTAGAAAGACCTGAGTTCAAATCTAGCCTCAGACACTTACTAGCTATGTGACCCCCAAGCAAGTCACTTAACCTCTTTTTTTTTTTTTTACCATTAACTGTATCATCTGTAAAATGGAGATGATAATGGCCCCTACCTCTCAGGACTGTTGTGAGGATGAAATAAAATAACAATCATCAAGTGTCTGGCAGAGTTCCTGGCACACAGTAAGTGCTATCTAAATATTAGCTATTATTAGAATTTCTTCTCGACTTGAGAGATGCCCCTAAAAGCACTCAATAATTCTAAATATAAAACTAGGAAACTTAACTAAACCATAATGATATGATTTAAAAAAGAGGAAAACACTCTGACCCAGATAGGCCAAATGATCTAATTATAGAAAATGAACCGAAAAGAAAATCACTTTTTTTCCAAACTGGCAGAAAGGTATTGTTTACTTAGAAAACAGATGGCATATAACCACTTTGAGAAGCGCTGAAGTTTCATGTATTCTGTTTATCTTCCAGTTTCTATAAAGTTACTTTTTCCATCTCAGCACCACTAGCTGAAAGGTTCAGCTTATCAATTGTGAAGAAGACAGGAGGTCTGCCTTCTTGAAACAAAAGGTACATTCCTTGAAAAAGTAGGTTCTTTCCCTCCATCATTAAATTTCAGGGCCTATGCACAACCATCTTCATCTAACAACCGATTTCCCAAAATATGAAAAATTGAACACATGGTTTTAGTGTGTTGTGCTACGTTGTGTGTAGTTATACAATCCAGGAAATGGAAATCCAGGGGGGAGAAATGAGAGCAGGTATGAGTTTCACATAACACAGCATTTTAAAGCTAAGGAAAAGGAGCTCTGAGACCAGAAGAGAAAAACAGAATTGTGGGGCAAGGTCAGAGAATGAGGTTTATTTTATTTCAGTATTAACTACTATTGTTTTCTTGGACTTTTTTGCAAGCCCCTTTTTAAATGGGCATGGCTGTTGTCCTTGACTGGTGACCATTCTACCACCAAAGACCAGTTTTCAGGATGGGCTTCTTTTTGTATCACTTCCAAGCTCAAACCTCCACCACCACCATCACACTCTTAACCTTGGCCACACATGCATATGCATACACACACACACACACACACAATACATGGCATTAATCATTAGCTATACATCAAAGGACATTATAAAAAAAGACCTTAGGGTCAGCCACTTAATCTCTTGGGCTCTCACAGTCTCTTCATCTCTAAAAGGAAGGGAGGGGATGACCTCTGATATCCTGTCTAGCTCTCAATCCTTGGATCCTCTGACCAGGAAGACCTAAAAGAAGCTTCTCCCATAATCTAAAAATTTCCACCTCTGACTCTTGTAGCCCATGACTCTACTCTGTAGGACTTGGCATTAAGGAATAAGTCTATCCCACGTTTTCATATGAAGATATATTAGGTGACTCTAGATTCCCCATCTGAGGCCAAAACACATAAGTACAAGAACTGGTTTAGGTTGTTTTCTAGCCTTAAGAATTCTCTGCCCATGTCTAAAGAACCAATCTGCACTTGAACCACTTGGCAAAGACGATACAATTAGCTGTGGTCCCCTGAGAGTGGAAAGGATAAATTATTAACTCTGCATTTTCAAAAGTAATTTTTTTCAAGGAAAACTAAGCATTAAGTATACAGATATAGTCCATGACAAATATGAGACGTGCCCTTGGACCATGTGATGAAGGTTAGGGTTTCAGGGAGAAACTTATCCCCCTTTAAGAAGAATTTGGCATTTTTATAAAGACAAGTCATTTTTTATGCATTGAAACAATAAGGCATCATTTTCTGTGCCATGTGTTTTTATGAATGAGTACCATAGTCCCAGTCAGATTCTTAGCTACCGTGCAGCTCCAAGGAAAAGCTGTATAGTCTTGTTCATGCTTTAATATAACATATTAGAGATTTGGGTAAATCTATGTTGAAATGCAATCAGTTTGAACTTGTGTAATTACCTTTGAAAAATCTATGAAGTGTTGGTCTGTGTTATGTAATATATAAAATACACTAACTTCAGGGTGAACTTGAACGAAGATCAGTGAGCCAAACTCACTCATGGAAAACAGGTAAACTATTCAAACATAATCATTGATAAATATGTGTTGTGTTCCAAACAACCTTGTACTCTGGGTTAAGAAATACCTTTGCATCTTAACTGTTTTTCTGCATTAACTACTTTCAGTTTTTCATACTTCATCAGCACATTAAAATGATAAGGGCTATTAGAGGATGAGACAGATTTACTCTCAATGGAATAATGTTGTTTAAGAAACAGAAGCAATGCAGATGTCCGACAACGTACATCAGTGAAGCTTGAAATTTCAACAACGTTAGAATCCATCTGCTTGGTTTAATCTTCAAAGTTGCATTAAGCTATGCAATCTGACACTTGGTGGCATTGAGATATATATATATATATCACTCTGTACTTGGGTTTTTTTTCTCCCATCCTTTAAGTGAGGATAAGTGTTTGTAGTTTCCTTTAATTCATCTAAGAATCAAAGAATGTTAGGGTGGTAAATGGGCCTTAGAGGGTCTAATCTTACTCCTAAATTTACAGATGAAAATGAGGCCCAAAGAGGTGACATGATATAAGTCAGACTTAGTTGGTGGCAGAATCAGTCACAGACCTCACCTCTCTTGACTCATAAGTTCATTGCCAATTCCATTATACAATGCTGACCCTATATTTTAGGTTCTAATCTCAAATTGACAGCAGGCTTCAGGACTATCCCATCACCATTCTTTATCCCTTTTGGAAATAAGAGACAATTATTTCCAACTTTACCTTCCTTGAAGTATCAGTGTAGCCTTAGGAAAACATTTTGCATTGAAGTAGTGAATTACTGATACCTTCCCAATATTTTTAATGATGTTACCCTTAGTTTGGACCTTACTGAGAAAGACCTGCCAGGATGAGTCAGCTATATTGAGGGTCCTATGCATATATAAGGGCTTGGACCACTTTAAGTACAATATGCTGTATAAACTCAAAGTACATAAATGTTTTTCAGAAGACTTAAATAACCAAATACACATTCGGGTTATTGGTTTCTTGTACATAGCAACATCAGATCTGAAGAATATTAGTCTAAGAAGGTAGCTCCCAATCAAATTTTACTCTGATGACCTGAAAAGATTTAGCAGTCTTATGATTTCTTTCTAAGAAAATCAATTTTGTAGGACTCAAAAGGCTGTAAGGTATTAGTTTTCTTTTTTTTATACTTGCTGTTCCATTCCTACCACAAAGAGCTGGGTTTGTGAAAACTCAAAGATAACTATTGTAGAGCACAGGGAAGATGGGGACAAGAAAGTAAGAGATACTATTTATTTATTCTAATGCTAACTCAAAAAGAACCTGATTTATTTTTAACTCTTCTTCCTGCACAAAATATTCCAATAACTCCTCAACCCTGATCATCTATCCTGGGAGTTAGCCTTAAAAAATATTTGTAAAAAAGTAAGAGAAATCAGAAGGCACTTTGATTTGGGGTACTTTCAAGCAAAAGTTGGCAGGATTAGGATTATGAGGAATTGGGCAAAGCATTACACTTTTGAGGTTAATTTCTCCAGACCATCCTACCAGTTCTTGATAAAGAATCAGTGAACAAAGCCTGGTGTGGAACCCAACACAATCACCACTGGATTGGTTCGGTAATTAATTGGTGGCTGTGAGTATTAACATACACACCTTTGGTTTGATGTTGTTTTGTTTCGTTTTTCCTGGAAATTAAATTAACTTGCATATGGGAGAGTGAGTAATGGAATAATTGTTTGTCAGCTGACACCTAAAGATCAGTTGAGAGGGAAAATCAAGCATATATTTAAGAGTCAGGAGTCAAAAAGAGAAAAATGCATTCAATAAACTGTTGGCTCTTTTCCAGTTTCTCATTTTGTTTTGATCTCACTGACCTTGCCTCATTTGAGGGATTGTATTTTGTCACAAGGTAAACAAAGAAGTCATATCTATCAACATCGACCTTAGTGGGACATTTAAGTATCCAAGTTTTAAACAGTCCACATTGACATAGTTATTAGAAAATACTTTGTGTTTGTTCTTGTCACCATCCATTCACTTTACTTTTTTTTTTTTAGTATATTACAAACCAATTTTTTAATCTTTTTGTAGCCAATGTCAGCATTTACTAAATTCCCTAAAGTCCTCCAGGCCTTACCGTCTGCACTGTGGGTCATCTAGGTCCTGTTATCTGACCTGTTGATGGACCGTAAAACACTGAACATTGTCTTCCACCCTGTAGCTGAACCCTTAACATTTCCAGGCTTTTCTACTCTACCCTACAACTGAATTCTCTTAAATATTGTCTCTCCCAATTAAAATATTAGTTCCTGGAGAGCAGAGAATATCTTGCTTTATCTATTTGTATCCCTGCTTAGCACAGTGCTTGACACACAGGAAATGATGAATAAATGCTTTTATACTCCTTCTCTCTCTCTCTCTCTCTCTCTCTCTCTCTCTCTCTCTCTCTCTCTCTTTCTCTCTCCCTCTCCCCCTCCCCCTCTCTCCTCTTTTCTCATGTAGCCTTTTCTTTTCATCACTAGACATCCTCTCTTCAGTATTTACTTTCTTTTCTTTTTTTAAAAATTCTCTCCCTTTTCTTCTGCTCTTGTTCCTTTTACCTCACTCTCTTTCCCCTCTTTCATTTTCTTTTTGAATTTTGCCAAAATAACCATGAACGAGCAGTGTTACAATAAGGCTTACATTGCCAACCCACCCACTGTTTGCTTGGATGGGCTTAAGAAGACAATAGATCAGCTGCAGGCAAGTTTCTTAATTGCTAACAGGTGGCCAGCTATCTTAACTGGTAAGACTACTGCCAATTTTGCCAAAGAAACCCTCAAGGGAGTTTGGGAAATAAAGCATTTTGGATGCTGAAGATACAGGTGTAGGTTACACAATGGGGTTTGGGTCTCATCAGGGAGCCACCTCCCACTGCCGCCTGCTTTTCTTTCCTGGATTTCAGAAATGATAAACGGAGCAATGCTATTGTGGGATGGGATGGAGAAAAGACATGATAATCATCCTCCCTGCTCATCTGTTAGTTCAGTCACGACTGTTTAAGGAAATCTGTACTTCTTTTCCTATTAAAAGACAAAAAAGAGGGGCAGAAGAGCTATGTCAGTTTACTTTCGAAATTCACCAGATGGAGCTCAGACCCGTAACTTTAAAAACCAATGTTAATCACATGGATGGCTTCTTCTGCCCATGGAGATAGACTGTCTGATGATCTATCTTGGCCACAGCTATTTGGTCTAGCTCAGTTAGGGGTTCCATTACCAATATGGTACCGTCTACCATATTGAGGCCAGAGGTTGCAGGGAGCACAGAGTCCATTCAGTAAATATTAGTTCCACCTTATTCTACTCCATCTCTACCTGCAAGCTTCCACGCAAGAAGAAAGGTTATATAATTAGCTA
Source organism: Pseudocheirus occidentalis (assembly GCA_028646575.1). Lineage (NCBI taxonomy): Eukaryota > Metazoa > Chordata > Mammalia > Diprotodontia > Pseudocheiridae > Pseudocheirus > Pseudocheirus occidentalis. The sequence goes on from CM053596.1 coordinate 215,278,871, forward strand.
AGATGACATATATTAATGAAATAACCCTCACAGGGAGCTTTAGGATACCACTCTGTACTAGAAGTAGGTGCCATTGGGGGCAATTGCTATCTAGTGCCCTGTCATCCCTTTAATCATGCATGGTAAATGATCAATTGAAATCTGTTAAATAAATATTTTTCTATGTGGATCTCTTGTACATAGCTTTGTGACTTTCTATGCAAACAATTTATTGTAAAGCACTGTATGAGCTGTCCTGAAATTAAAGTTCTCAAGTGTGGTAGAGTTATAAAGGGTTTCAGCTGTTTGTCAGTCCAATAGGTAAAGCCAAATGTTTCTTCAGCTGTGACATGTCAAAAATCCCAATTGGGGCAGGGGAGAAGGCAGAATGGTGTCATGCAACAGTGTTGCCAGAGGGTGTTAATTGATAAACACAACAGCTGGGTACCAATAAACACTATACTCCCAAAGTGGACTAATTTCTCTCATCCCAACATTTTATCTCACACTTACAGGCCCTGATTAATAATTGGAATAGGCATTTATAGTTTCTAATGGAATTGTATTGAGTCAATTTCCATGTAAGCTGCAAAGAATTAGAACTATTTATTTACTATTATTATTATTATTGTTTGGAAAGGAGTCATCAAGACCAATCTTTCATCTTACAGAAAAGGAAATGGAAACCCAGAGAATAGTGTATCTAAAGCACATGGCCAGTTAACAACAGAAAAACACCCCACTCTTTGACCAGGCACCCTTTTGCAGAGGAGAAAATTTGTGATTTATTCCCCAGACTTTGCCAAGTAGGAACTCCCCTGAAAACTTTGGCCCTTCCACTTTCCATTTCTTTAAAAAAAATCTGAGGTGTAGGCAAGCTGTGTAGACCGAGTACCAGGTACTTTCAAATCCAAAGAGGCTTAGAGAGCTATTTTAGAAGGACCTTCAAGACTAATGAAGGACTCCTGAAGAGGGAGGAGGGAGAATGTAAGTTAGTGATGAAAAGTGCTGGCTATACTCAGTGCTCTGCTCTGTGGCCAAGGGGAAAGATCTAAGATTCACAAAGGGACCTTAGAGATCCCATACCTTAACTTCTTCATTTCATAAATGCAAACTCAACACCCAACAAACTTAGATGATGAGGTAGAATGGCCCAAGCGTGTTCACATGAGAGCCCACTACTAGGATACAGTTCTGTTTGTCAGTCTAGCATCATCTAGGTCTGTTACAAACTTTGCATGTCATCTAATCCAACTCCTTTACTTTTGAGATGAGGAAACAGGCTCAGAAATCAAGGGACTTGCCCAAGGTGACACAGGTATTAAGCAGTAGATCTGGAAATCAATCCCAGGTCCTTTGCCTCCAAACCTAATATAATCTCCACAGTATGTATAATCACACTACCAGTGTGTCTGGTATGAAAGCTAGACTGGGCCTGGTATACCTAATGACAATAGCTGTGTGTATCCATCATGTGGAATGGGAAGCTAAGTGATGCAGTGGATAGAGTACCAGGCCTGGATTCCAGAAGCTCTGAGTTCAAATTTGATCTTAGGCACTTACTAGTTGTGTGACCCTGGGCATGTCACTTAAAACATTTGCCTTAGCTTCTTCATCTGCAAAATGAGCTGGAGAAAGAAACAGCAAACCATTCCAGTGTCTCGTGAAACCCCAAATTGGGTCACCAAGTCAGATATGACTGAAACAACTCAACAATCATGTAGAACACAATGATATCACACTAAATGTGAAACATAAAGTAGTATTTCTTTAAGATTCAAGACTGTCTCCATTACTGAAGCTTGTATGTTTAGGTTTTTTGAGGGAAAGGGGAAGAGAAGGGAATGGGGGGAATCAGGTATAAGGAGAGATGGTTTAAATGGCCATATAACCTCAATTAGTCATGCTGTATTGTTCCTATCAGAAAGAATCCTTCCTTGCCAATACACTTCTTACTGCCTTACAAATACAATTCTTTATTTTAAAAAATCAATAAAAAGTAAACTTTGATTATGTGCCCCTTGCATTAAGGATGCAAAACAAGAAGTAAAAATAGCCTCTGCCTTCAAGGAGTTTATATTTTCAAATGGGGGAGATAATACGTATTACATATAAAGTAGCTATGAGCAACCTCAAAGGGGAAGGGAGCAGCATAATAGACGTAGAGACTGGGAAAGACTTCTTGAAGAAGCTGAAACTCAAGCTAAGTTGTGTGAACTAAGTCAGAAATTATAAGAAGTGGAGGTCAGGTGGAAAAGCATCCTAGCCAGGAGGGACAGCCAGTGCCAAGTTGGGAGACAGTGTAGAGTGTGGTTTATGAAGAACGGCATGAAGCCCAATATGGTTGGACTACAGAGTCCACGGAAGGTAGTGCAGGATATGCAAGAAGGGGCACACTTGCCAAGGGTTTTCAATGCCCAGAACAGAAGTTTACATTTGACCCTGGAGATGATAAAAAGCCAATGGAGTATACTGAGCAGAAGAGTGACATAGGCAGCCCTGCACCCTAGTAAAAAAAAATGGCAGCTATATGGTGGATAGATTGGAGTGGAAAGAAACTTTAGTTTGGGATACCAATTGACAGTAGTATAGAAGTTAGAAACAGAGGTGGGATTAGGGTAAAAATAATGAAATGCTTAAAGGACATCTAGTACAAAATGTCCAATAGGCATTTGATGATGCAGGATTGACTGGAGGTCAGGAGAAAGACTAGGGCTAGATAAATAGATCTCTGCATAGAAATGATAATTAGACCCAAGGGAGCTGTAGCCATGGCCAAGTAAAAGAATATAGAAAAGAGGGAAGGATTTGAGATATATCTATAATTAGAAGAAGATCCATCAAAGAAAGCTGGGGAGTGATCTTACTGAGAACTAGAAGAAAGGAGTGTTACAAAACCTAGGATGGAAAGAGTGTCAAGTGCCCAAAAAATGCTGAGAATAAAGATGAAGAAAAGAAAAAAAATTGCTTGCTTTGTTTCAAAGATCATATATAATTAATGTGATTTATTAATATATATACACACACACCCTTGTCCCAACTAGAAGTTACTTTATACACAGTTCAAACAAATTTGGTTACCTTGTTCCCTACTCTACAAGTCAGAAGGAACAACAACTCCAATTTACATAGTTTTTAAAGTTTTTAAGTTAATATTTACTTATATCTTTTGTTTTTACATCACTTACATTGCCTGATATACCCCTTCTCCTCCAATTCAAACTTAAGAATTAGTAACTGAGGCTTCTCTTCAAAGATGGCGGCGTAGAAGCAGCAAGGTCCCAGAGATCCCACACCGCCACCCTAAACACCCATAAAATTATGAGCCCAGACAAAGTCTAGGACTCTCAGACTCACACAAAAATACAGAAAACACATCTCTCACTGAAGGAAGCTCGGCAGCAGGGGCTCAGGTGTGGAGGAGCAGAGGCTGGCCCAGCCTGAACATGCGATCATGGCCAGGCCCGGGGCAGTGGGAAGGAGCTGAGCCAAGCTGAGCTGAGCCGAGCCGAGCCAAGCCCTGCCACAGCCAGTCTGCAGAGGAGGGGATCTACAGCCTCCAGCACCTCCACATCTGCCAAGGCGTGAGGAACAGGGACTGCAGAGGGGCAGCTCGCACCAGAGCAGAGACAGGCCCAGCCCAAAACCACAGCCATGGCCAGGCCAGGCCCCAGGGTGGCCAAGAGGAGTGAGTCTCCCAAGCCACAGCTTGAGTCTACTTCAGAGGAGATCTAAAGAACCTGCCTGAGGGGATCTTAAAATCCCTGTCAGAGATGGTTAGTGAAACTTTGAAAATTAATTTGGGGGAGGTAAAGCAGCTTGGCCAATCTGCCCCAAGAGCAAGGAAGCAGTGCGGGAAGGGAACTGCTGGAACCAGCGGCGGCGGCCCCCACCAGGCTGCTTCAGATCTCCTGGCCTGTGGATTCCGCAGGGGAGCTGAATCAATTGATCAGGGCCAAGTACTCTTGTGTTGAGCGGCCTGGATCCGGATCATGGTCTTGGGTGGTGGCCCTGGGGTGTGCTTTCAGCAAGCCAAAGCTGGGGGGACTTGCAACACCCCCATAATAGCTCCGGCAGCTGG
>CM053596.1:215283430-215301823 GCA_028646575.1 Pseudocheirus occidentalis
AGAGAGCAGAGCAGGGGAGGGGCTTTACAGTGGGATTGCTGTTTTAGGGTTGGGACAGGGGCAAGACGGGCAGAAAATTTGTAATTCAAAAATGTAATGAAAATGAATGATGTAAACAAGAAAACAAATTTTAAAATATAAAAAAAAAAGAATTAGTAACTGCCTAGCACATAAGGACCCTGGAGAAAATACAAAGTTAAATCAGACATGGAACCTGCAATCATTAAACAATCTAGTAGGGAGAACGGTATTAAAATGTTAGTAAATATAATACAAAATAGATCATGATAAACATTTAAGTGAAATGCACAGAAATTTCTGTGCAAGGTATACAGAAATATCAGTTCTGACTGAAAGGATTAAGGAAGACTGGAGAATGTGGCATTTAAACAAGCTTTTGAAGTACGGGCAGAATTATTCTAGATAAAATAATGTGGGCAAATATATAAGACATATGAAGCATTGGATGTGTACAAAGGACATTTAATTTTGTTTAAAAAACAAAATATGTTGAAGGGAGTAATATGAAATAAGGTTGGAAAGGTAGGGTGGTACCAAATTGCAAAAAGTCTTGAATGTCAGAATAAGAGTCTTACTTTTATTCCATCCATGGTAGAAAACTAATGAAGGTTTTTGAGTAGAGGTATGACATAATCTGACTTATGCATAAAGAAGATTAATTTGGTTTCTGTGTGAAGGATGAGTTGAAAGAAATATTGGAAACAAGAAGACTCATTAGGAGGCAACAGTAATAATTAAAGTGATTAGTGCACAGGTGGTGACAGTGGAATGGAATTATGCAAAAGATTGTGGAGGTTGAATCAACAGGACTTGGTGACTGAATTGAAATTACAAGCGAGAGAAGAGTCAAAATAGTATTTTTTGAAGGGGCTATAAGGTGAATGGTCGAAGAAATAATGCATTCCGAGGAAGGAGTAAATTTGGTTGAAGTGGGGGAGTAAGAGGCTCAATTTTGAACAGATTAAGTCTGAGGTGCTGGAAGGATATCCAGACAGAGATAGATGATAACTAAAGATTCAGGCTCAGTAAAGACAACAGGCCTGAGGTATTTTGGAGTTATTTGCAAAGGGGAATTATTTTAAGCCATGGAAGAGAATTCTATTGCTGAGACTATACTGAGAGAACAGAACACAGAGAGGAGAGAGTGAGGAGGAAGACAAGTGTGAAGGATAGAACCTTAGAGCACATGTACCACATATATCTCAATGGATCAGGCAGAGAATGAGGAACCAGCAGGAGAGTTAAAGAACCAGAAGAGATCATCTCCAGAAGATGGAGGTGGTCATTAATGTCAAATGCTATAGAGAGGTTAGGGAGGATAAAGACTGAAGTAAGATAACTGAATTTGACACTTAGGAAATCATTGATGATCTTGAGAGAGCCACTTTGAGAAAATCATAGATCAAGAGCTAGGAGAGGCCTCAGAGGCTATCTAGTCTATTTCAAGCCCTTTCTGTGTACAGATGAGAAAACTGAGCCCCAGGGACTTTGCATGACTTACCAAAGGTCTCAAAGATCCTAAGTTTAAGATGTAGGTCTTGAACCCCAAAGAAAGGTCAGGATTGAAAATATAAATTTGAAAGTCATCTGAATATAAATTTAAGCTATAAGTGTGAGTGATTTTGCCATGAGAGAGAGAGTCTATAAAGAGAATAGAAGGCAGACAAGGCTAGAACATTAAAAGAAAAATCCATGAGAGGGACAGAATAAGTTGATCAGAGAGAGTTATGAGAAAAAGAAAAAAGAAGCTGTTACAGGAGTCAAAGAGCAGAAAGTATCCAGAAAAAGGCAATGGTTGACTGTTTCAGATGCTACAGAAAGGCTAATAAAGACACTAAATGAAAACCATTGAGAATGCTGAATAGGGGCCTTTCTAAGAAAAGTTTCAGAAGAGTTATGGGAAAGCCAGATTGCAAGGAGTTGAGCAGTGACTGCATAGTGGAAAAGCATAAGTAGATTTTTCAGTAAGTTTAGCAGCAAAAGGGAAGAGAAAAAAGAGAGATGGCAGTTCAAAAACTTTAGGACTAAAGATTCCTGGGCACACTGCTACCCAAACTAGAGAACATTCACACTGCTCTCTACTTAGTGTCCAGGGCTCAGTTTAGTTACATTCTGCCACCTTGGTGTGACTAAGGTAGGGGAGAAGGGGAAAGGGAAGAGATATTATTAATCCATATTCTGGGGTTTTTTAATCTGGGGTCCATGAATATATTTTTAAAAACATTTTCAATACTTTTATAATTATTTCAATATATCAGTTTCCTTTGTAATACCATGGATTTTTTTTCTTTTCTGCATTTAAAAACATTGTTCAGAGAAAAGGTTTATAAACTTCACCAGACTGCCAAAGGAGTCCATGATATATTTTTAAAATGTTCAGAATCCCTGATCTAGAGGCAAACACATAATCTAGAAGCAGTGAAAGGGGAAGGGAGAGGCTTGGGGTTATGCATATGGTGGCCACGATATCTCCCATCTTTGATCTCCTAGTTATTATATTTTCCCCTTCTCATTTGCACGGCCAAGTGTGAAGAACAAGCATAAACACACAGACATAAAAAAGAACACCCCCCCCAAATGGTAAAACTACATTGTAGCTAGCAAATAAATGAATACCTGTGACAAACAATAACAATAAAAAACTGGCATTTGTAGAGTGCTGGATTTCCTCAGGAGAACTAATTGCAGTAAAGAAACATCATATTTCTATTTGTTCTATGACTCTAGAGTGGGAGAGAGTGCAAGAAAGGTGAGCCTATATGTTTTTTTACTTCTTGAAAGCCCTATGAAACAAAACATTTCCCGAGTCTGACTGAGGACTCTAATACTCATCCAAATATGGTAAGATAAAACTCTCTGCCCTTTAAGTCAATGTGTCCCAAATTTAACAATTCCCAGGGTTTTTTTTTTCATTCTTAGGACATTTGGCAGGTTTTCAACCCTGGGCAAGTCACATGACATCTCAGCCTCAGTTTCTTCATCTGCAAAATGGGAACAATGATGGCACCTACCTCACAGAGTTACTGTGAGAATCATCTGAGACACTAAAGGTAAAACACTTTGCTGACCTTAAGGCACTCTGTGTTAGCTTTTATTGTAATTGTTCTGAGTGAGCAAAGATATCTAAAGCAGTGAGTAGTGAGATGTCATTCTCCACGTCAGCACTGGTCTCCCTCTCCATGGACCTCCCGGAGGACTTTCCCCAGCATGCATCATAGATGGTTTTCCATTATACTTATCTGTATATGGCCCCTATCTCAATACTAGTCTGTAAGTTCCTGAAAGTGTTGAATGAGCTTTGTACTTGGAGACTTCGGACTTCATTTGGGATTCCTGGCTCTTGTCATCTTCTACTTTCTATGATCTTGGGTAAGTTGCTTACCCTCTTTAGACCTCAGTTTCCCCATCCATAAAACATGGGGGTGGGGGAAAAGGGCAGACTAGATGACCTCTGAGGTGCCTTCTAGCTAGACAGTTATGAATTTATGATCCAACAAAGCCAAGAACAACATCTTACCTAATCCTTGAGTCTCTCCCAGAAGCTAACCAGTATTCTAGATAATTAGCACTCAGCTGTTTGTTGAATTAAATTAAATCTTTCCTTTCTGACAATACTTACGGTACTTAAACTTTGTACCATAGCATGAAACATTTATTTACTTATTGCTCTATATTGTTCTATGACTGATGTAGGGATGTATACATTATTTCCCAAACTAAAATCTAAACTCATAGACTTCAAGAACTAGGTTTACTTCTTTAGGATTCCCACTGGCACTTAATTGAATGAGTAGGTTTTGTTAAATGAATACTCATCACCAATAATAATGAGAGGAATTTACTTTAGCAAACAATTATTTGGTGCCTACTAAAAGCGAGGATCTGTGCTACACACTATGAATACAAGACAGAAACTGTCTCTTCCATCAAAGAGTTTATATAGGGGTATATACAACATGTTTCTTCCATTACCATCAGAGTACCCACTCCCACCTATCACTGAAGTTTAAGGAGAAACAAAACTTTTATCACCAATCTTGACAATGCCTCCTACCATAGCTTCACTGGGTAATTGTACAACTTTTTCAAAAGAAGATGAAGGAACAACCTGGAACAGAACAAGGATGGGATTTCATGGAACCCAAGACTTCAGCAGACAGCCAAGGTGGTGAGTATGGATGTGCTACTGAGTTGAACGAGAGAGGAGGGAGGTAAGAGTGCCTTATAAATCTCTCTGGGAATGGAGTCAGAGACTTGTTTGCATAATACAAGAAGTTTCTATAACTTCCCTAAGAAGTCTACCTTACAGGTTTGCAATTATTGGGACTATTTACAGTGTTGAGGATACTGAAGATGTGGCTTCTGTTAACCTATGGAAATTCTTTCAAAAACTCAGGTGAGATAGCTGGTCCCCTGGAAAGGGGAATTCACAGGATTGGATGGAGGAGAGCCAAACTGCAGAAAGCAGCAAACAAACCAAAAGAGAAAGCAGAAGGCAATGAGAATCATCTTGCTGGAGGGAAAGAGAAGTGCTGAATTACAGAGAGCAGTGGAAGGGAACCAGGAGCAGAGGAGAGCTGACAGCATGAGATTTGAGTGGCAGGAAATAGGAGCCATGGAAGACAGTATTAGTAGTGAGACAACCACCACCTCATGGGAGGTAAGGGAACTGCAGGGGAGAAACGAAGAAGGACAACAAATGGTAGTGGCAACAGGGAACATTTAGTTACTGGAAATGTCTGCTAAGAAGGGCAGAAGGTGAGAGCTGCTGAGAACACACAATATGATGAAGGCAGAGAAACCACGGATTGAATGTTAAGTCCTTGGATTCGTGCACTATTTTTTTTTTGTCTTTATGTCTCTGGTGCCTGGCACATAGTAGCCAATAAATCCTTATTGATTGATTAATTAAAAGAAACATCAGCTAGAGGAACAAAGCCCAACTGCTCCCACTGGGCAGTAATACTAATGATAATAATAATAGTAAGTATAGATGATATATCTATAATTCTTTAAAGTTTGGCAAGCATAATATTAATATATACACACACACACACAAACATATTTATATATATGCATGTATGTATATACACACACATTATATTATTTGGTAACTACAAAAACTCTTGAGTATTCAAAGTCAATCTAAGTCCTAGGGCACAAAAATCATCCAAGTCACCAGAGGAGAACTATTCATTGTTTCTTTTGTGGGGCTCAGATGCAAGCCCTGTTTCAACTAACCTATAAAAAACACGGATTACTGTTTGTGTTATGAGTTATGTGAGCCTCTGTGCTTTAAGGGAATCTAGTAACTATCCATGGGGAAGTATCTTACCAAGTTCCCAGATCTTCTTGGTGGGGGGTGGGGTGGAAATGTGTAAAAAAAGTAGAGTTCTCCAAACTATATCAGGGTCTTTCTTGTCAGGAGAGAGCTTCTAACACAAGGTTTCAGTAGATTCAACAAATATCAGATCAACTTCCTCTGAATGTAAGATACTGTACTAAGCTACAGAAGTGAGGATACAAGGGGCAGAAACAAGATGTGGAATAAAGAGAACCTTTTTGACAAGCTCTCCCAACACTAACATTTTTAAAGCATGTTGAATCAAATTTTAAGTGGCATAACAAACAAAAACAGTGAATCATTTTTTTCAGCCCAGGACAGCTTAGGACAGAAAAAAAAGGTCTGCAGCAGTAGGGTGAGGATAAGCCAGGTGCACAATGCTGCAGAAGTAATGCCATTTGTGGGCCATGGAGGCAGCAGTAGCAGCTGTGCCAGGAATACTCAGTGCTCAGAGGCAGTAACAGGATTGAATACCTAGTCAAAAAGAGCTTACAAGGGGCCCTTTTTCTAGCACTGGGTACAGAACCAGATACCATTTGGTAACTCCACTGTTAATTACCTAGCTTTGGGTGGGTTCCATTTGGAGGGTGGATAGGAACACTTGTGGTCACAAGAGAACAGGGAGCCCTACATGGGTAAGGACCAGGGCACAGACCAGGAGAGCAGGGACCACACTTCTCCCATCATACCATCTTGGAAACACCAAAAACTTACAGATCCCGGGAACTAGCTGTAAAAACAGCAGGACACAAAAGCCTGAAGCTCACAACATATACCACCAACTCCACCCTGACTCCCCTAGGGGTAAAAGAGACATAAAGAAATACGAAAGAAAATAACACCTTAAAAACAGAATTGGACAAATAGTAAAAGATGTACAAAACCTCACTGAAGAAAATAATTCCCAAAAAATTTAGAATCAGTCAAGTGGATACTAATACTCCGTGGGACATCAAAAAAACCCCAATAAAATAAAGTCAAAGAATTAAAAATAGAAGAAAATATTAAATATCTCACAGGAAATGAGCATACAGAATTAGAATAGCCAAAGAAACTAGACTATTTCTCTCTGGATTCCCTTCCACCACAATTTTCTTTTTCTTTCTTTCTTTCTTTCTTTCTTTCTTTCTTTCTTTCTCTCTCTCTCTCTCTCTCTCTCTCTCTCTGTCTCTGTCTCTGTCTCTGTCTCTCTCTGAAAAGGAGTCTGTAAGTTTCCAATCCTTCACCTTAGCATTTCTCAAACTGTTCAATAGAAGAGTTTCTCAAAGGAATCCAGTGGACTCCTAGAGGAATGAACTGTAATGCCAGACAAGTACACCTATCAGTGCCATCCATTTTACTATTCATATGTCAATCATAAACAATTTATCAGTTCAATTCATATAGAAGATGATTGCTGAAATCCAAGATTCTTACTGGTCTAGAATCAAGCATTGAATATGTCCAGTCATATGTGACATGGATTTGGTTGCTAGTCTGAGTGTGTGTGTGTGTGTGTGTGTGTAAGTGGTATCCAGTTGTATTTTTAGATTTGTTTGTTCTTACAAAAAAGAAAAGATTCAGAATTGAATTTTACAGAAGTTGACACCATTAATAGATGGTATTTTAAAATAATTTAAGTATATTTTATTATAAAAATTATCAACTTTTTTAAAAGTAAAGGTTTCTGCCAAAAAAAGCTGAAAGACCACTGTCCTACCAGACTCAACATCCTTGATCAATGAGCAGCCATGATTTTAATTCCTCCAGTGATGGGGATCTTAATACTTCATTACCTCTGGAGGTAACCCATAGCATTTCATGACATATCTGCTAGGAAAACATCCTTACTATGAGCCAAAACCTACCCTCCAGTACCTTCAAAGGATTGTTCCTTCTTCTAACATTTTGAGCCATGCAAAAATAATCTCATTTCCACATAATAGTATTCTTTAAAATACTTAGATAGGTAATCTTTTCCTAGCCTTAACAACTAAGGCTAATGATTCAAGTCCTAAACACAAGGTATTTGAAGTTTATCTTTTGATAGATTAGCTTTAACTTTGTGGGGAGAAAACTCTCTGCCAGTGTAGCCCAGTAACTGTTTTGCACCTCCTAGTCTTATAGAGGTATGTGAGGGCACTAAGAGTTTGATGGCCTGCCCAGGATCCTAAAGCCTCAGAGGTAGACATGATTTGAACCCACATCTCCCTGAGACTGGGCTCAATATCCATTATATAAATGACAGAGAGAAGAGATTTTTGTTCATTGAACAAAAAAACCAGATTCAGTTTTAAAAATACACTATGTCATAAGAGCTCAGATTCCAAATTAAGGTAATTAAATTCAAATGACCCTAATTAGTGAAATACATATATTTTCACAAGTCTTTGTGACGAAGCATTTGAGCGTCTGAATAATAATAATAATAATAGTAAGTATTTCTAACACATATCCGTGATAATGTAAAGTGTCTTCATAAATGGGAGCTTTTCCCATTCAAAGTAAACACAATAAAGTTTTCTATTACTATGGGAAAAACCTGATGAAATTCATTGCAAAAGCAAACTAGTTTTGTATTAATGTGTCTCCTTGGCAGAATCATTTCCTGCAGAATAGCTGCATTTGATTCATTTTATGAAGAGCAGAGTCCCTTTTCCTCATGCCCTAGAGAAGCTCTAGGGAAGAAATACTTTACTATGAAAATTCATTTAAATTCAGAGTTGAAATCAGTTCTTTCCTATCTACCCCTCCTCTCAAAACATCCAATTTGACTAAATTAGAAATTTAGCTCAGTTCCCAGTTATCTCCTCATCTTATATAAGCCAACAGTGAAATTCTCAGAACAATCAACAGCCAAACATCACAACAGGAGGCAAAATATGAGATCAGCTGATCAGAGAGATACTAAAGAGGCACACAGATACCAGGCTCACCTTGCATTCTCAAAAAAACCAACTATCACAGCTGGAGTCAACAAAACTCTCCAGAAAGTTGAAGAGATTTATTTGACTTTTGAATGGTTTTGTATTGAGAAGAATCGGGTAAAGAAAAATGTTCTCTTTAAAATGTGAAAATGAAACTTTTTGGTCATGAAAAGATTGACACAGAACAAATGATTCTGAGGGATTTTTATTAGGGTTAGGGGAACTTTGATGTGATATTATTGATGAGGTGAGAAAACCAAAATGGAATCTTTCACAAGTCACTATCATTCTGGGAGTGTCCTCTCCTTTATTTCAAAATCCTTAGCTCAACTTCCCTCATCCTGTCTTCCATCACTTCAGTCTGTGATGAAACAGTGGTACTACTCATCAAAGTTAACCATCTACTGGTGCCCCCAATTTTTCATCTATCTTTCTTTCTTTTATTTCACCTTTAATTAATATTTTCCTATCTATTGGCTCTTTTCCTGCTGTGTAAAAACACATTCCAGCCTGTTCCATCTTTGACTAATGCTCACATGACTCTGCTATCCCCTTAAGCTATCTATTATCTTATATCTCTCCTTACTTACACTGATAAATTTCTTGAAAGAATCACTTAAACTTGCTGCCTATTCACTTCCTCATCTACTCACTTCTCAAACTCTTGTAATCTACTCTATCCCAGATTACCAATGACTTCTTAAACACTGAGGCCAAAGGTCTTATCAGGTTTTTTTTCTTGATGTCTCTGCAGCTTTTGGTGCTGTTGACCACCTATCCTTTCTCCTGGCCAACCTTTCTCTTCTGGTTTCCATGACAATACTTTCTCCTATCTCCTATCTGCCTGATCTCTCTTTTTCTGGGCAAATTACTTAACCTCTAGGAACCTCAGTTTCCTCATCAATAAAATAAGAAATTTGAACTAGATGACTCTGAAGTCCCTTCTAGTGCTAATTCTATGACTCTCTGATTCTCAGTATCCCTTTATCCTTTGTCAGATGCACTTCTTTCCCTTAAAGCAAGATTTTCTCTGGGTTCCAATCTCAAACCCTATCTTGACATTTCTATGTGCTTTCATCAATTTCCACAAGATCCAGTATCTTACATATACAGATGACATATTTATAGATCTAGTCTGAGTCTCTCTAATTCCAGTCATGAATTGTCAGTTGCCTGATAGATATTACCTTCTGGATGTCCCTCAAACAGCTCAAACTCAACATGTCAAAAATGGAACTCAACGTTTTCCCCTATGTCCCCTCCAAACTACCCTTTTCCTCCAGGAGCTACTACTCAGGCTCATAGGCTAGGAGTCATCTTGAATCCTCCCCTCTCCCTCAACGTCCACATCAAATTAGTTGCAAAGGCTTATTGATTCTACTTCATCAACCTCTCTGATATCTGTTCCTTTCCTCTTTCCTCATACAAGCAGTACCCTAGTTTAGGCTCTCCCCTCTCATCTATGCTGTATTATAATTGTCTCCTAATTATTCTTCTCTAATCTTAGTCTCTCCCCTCCCGAACTCATCCTTCCCAGAGACGCCAAAAAGATCTTCCTGAAGTACAGTTTTGACGATGCAAATTCCCCTCAAAAAATTTAGTGGCACCCCATTGTCTAAAAGGTAAAATACAAACTTCTCTACCTTCATTTAAATGCTACCAAAATCTGTCTCCTGTTTCTCTTTCCAGTCTTTATGCATTATACTCGCATTCACAGACTCTGTATTCAGGCAAACTAAGCCACCAGCCATTGCCTCACCTTGATATGTCATCTCCCAAATCCACAAATTAATTCCCTACACAGTCCTAATGCCTTCTCAGCTTAGGGCAGGTACCCACTCATTTGTGAAGACTTCATTGATCCTGACATAGTCAGTGCTCTGTCCTTACCATACTTATTTGTGGATGTATTATACTCCACCCCTATTAAAAAAGAAATTCCTTCAGAGAATTCCACTTCATTTTTGCCTTTGCATCTTCAGCACCTGACATGGTGCTTTGCACATAATTAAGCAATAAATGTTAAAATGATAATATCACAAAATAAATAAATAGTAGGTATACATTTTTTCTATTTTGTTTTCAAAACTGATATCATATATGTTACCTCATTTTTTCCCCATAACTGTCCCATGAAGAAGGTATATCCTTTATTATTCAATAACAATAACTTTAGGTTTGGGGTGGGGGGTTGGAGGGAAGAAGGCAAGGCATTTGGGGTTATGTCACTTGTCCAAGGCCACACAGCTAGTAAATGTGTCAAGTGTTTGAGACCAAATTTGAACTCGGGTCCTCCTAACTCCAGGGTTGGTGCTCTATTCACTGTGCCACCTAGCTGCCGTCTATCCTTTATGATTAATCTAAGGTTATTTATGTTAGAGATGAAGAAATTGAGATTCCGAGAAGCTAACTGATTTATTTAAATTCACTCAGACACCAAAAGATGTTAGTTCCATCTCCTCCATGATCTCATTACCCTCGGATCAATGGTCTTTCTATCACACCACACAAAGGAGGAATCAAAGTTATCATTAATAAAAAAGGTTTCTCAATTGCTCAGAATGCTATAAGGAAAGTCAAGACTGTGTTCCCAATTACACCATCCTCCAATGCTCCCTAAATAATCAAATAGCTTATTACCAAAGCCTAATCACAAGGAATGATGGAGCCTGGATAGACCAGTCTGTCTCATATTGAGAGCTAGTCTCTGTTAGAAATCTGCAGTTAATGAGACTCTTTAATCTTCAATGTTCCAGAGTTCCTCATCTCTTAAGAGTCAGATAATATAACACAAACCTCTCCTACTACAATGTGACTACATTTTCTCCTACTCTGTTCATTAAAAAAAACCAGCTACTTTTTTCATCACTATAAAATACAGGCATTGTGGCATAGTGGATAGCGAGATCCGGGAAGATCTGAATTCTAGTTCTCCCTTTGACACTTACTACTGGCTGTGTGACCCTGGGCAAGTCATAACCACTCATTACTCAAATCAACTTTCTAAGACTATGAGTTGCAGAGAAGATTTTAACCTACACTGACAGAGAGAATTTCCTTATCTGAGTCCCCTACATAAAAAAGCACAGGTTGGGTTCTATCCCTGCAAAATATATGTGAGGATGACTTAAGGCTCATCCGAAGGTATCCCTGATGAAAATGCAAAAAGGAAACAAGGTTTTCACAAATGGTTCTCTGAAGAATGAATATTTATAAGCATGTGACTGAAAGAAGTCTACAAATATAAAGTTCCATTTTGCTTATTATTTTTTAATTGCAAAAAAAATTAATTTGACTTGGTAAAAAAAAAAGTACAAGTTTGAGGGATGTCCCTGACCAATGTCTCTTCCATGGATATATGAAGATCATGCAAAATATCTGTGACAGATACGGCCTCAGAGAGCATTTTGGTCTATGGTCTGGGTAAGAACAAGTGAATTGAGAATTACCAAAAGTTTTTTTCCAGTGTCATAGAGGACGTCCTATTCAAACTCCAAGTGAAAGAGGAATTTTTGCCAACAGTGAGTTTCTCCAAATACTCCTGTATGCACTGACATTGCAATGAGAATATTAAAGGACTTCCTCAATAAAATCCATGGTTGTTCTAAACAGATCTACCCAACAATCCAAACATGAAAAAATACATAGAGGAAGAATGCATATGATTTGCAATTGGGTGTGCATCTCCATTAAGGTACTTCATAAACACATATTACTTTGTACCTTTGTATTCAATAAATCCCATTCAACAAAACTTTATTACATACCTACTTTATTATATACCTACTTTATTACATACCTACATACCTACATAAAGACACAAAATGAAATAGCCCTTTCTCTCAAGGGATTGATGTTCTAGTAAGACAATAAATGGGGTCAAGAAGTGAACAGGAAGAGGAACTTAGGCTGGATTATATAGTCCTTTCACTGACCTTCAACTGTTCTCTGCTGCATATCTTTTATTTACATCAAAATTCTTCTATTGGCTACAAAGTATGGCAGAATCATGGAATGACATTCTTTCTAAAGAATCAAAATGGAGGGGCAGCTAGGTGACACAGTGAATAGAGCACTGGCCCTGAAGTCAGGAGGACCTAATTTCAAATCCGGTTACAGATACTGTGTGACCTTGGGCAAGTCACTTAACCCCAATTGCCTTGCCTCCCCCCACTCCAAAAAAAAAGAATCAAAATTGCAAGTAAACAGAATGGCAATGGAAAGATCCATGGTGAATGTAAGTAGGTTTAAGAAAATTGATGTATGACACATTATCACATGCATAACTAAAAAAAAAAAAAATGAGCCAGGCTGATCATGTGTCAAAAATAAGGGATAACATATGGTAAGCCAGCATGCTTTCCTAGTATCTCTAAAAACTTGAAAAAAAAAACTGAAGACGACCTCTAACATTTTGGATCAAGTCTCTGAGGAGGACTGATGAAAAGACAAGGAAAAGAATGACATAGTATGAGAAGATATGCCTATGTTGTGATCTATGTTAGGAGCCATATATAACTATATAACTATATAGCTATAGTTATATCTACTATATATACTATATAGCTATAACTATATAACTATAGTTATAGTAGACAGAATAGTACGGCTGGAGTCAGAGAGACCTAACTTAGTTCGAATCCAACTATGGGCATGTCACCTTATGCAAGTCACATACCTTCTGTTTGCCTCAGTTTCTTCATCTGTAAGATAGGGTAATGATATTATTTACTTTCTCAGGGTAGTTGTAAGGGCCAAACTAGATAATAGTTGTAAAATGTGCTACCACACTGTCTGGCAAAAAATAGGCGCTGTATAAAAGCCAGCTGCTTTTGTGGTTGCAATCATCATGGTCACTGTTTTGTTAGTGAAGGAATTATCCACACCAGTGAGATCATGAATCCTTCAAAGTATCAATAATTCAAAGTGTCAGTAATGGCGGTTTGATGGCTCTCATGCCATTCGTTACCATGTACTTCAAAACTATAATCAAGTCCTTCTCAACTTTCTCTTCTGTATAACAAAGCCTAGATTTTTCACCATGAAAATTTAAATTTAAATTTAATTTTTTTAATTTTAAATTTAAAACAGTAATTTAAACATTCCACAGAAACTCAGAGTTGGAGGGGGCCACTGAGTCCAGTTTTGCACATGAAAAGGCATCTCTTCTATAAGATCCCATATGAGCTGCCATCTTGTTAGTCCCCAGGATCATAGATCCTCATAGAAAGGACCTCAAAGGCCATCAAGTTCAACATGTTCATTTTATGGATGAGGAGGTCCAAAGAAGTTAGGGATGGGGATCCCATTACCTCCTGAGATAGCCCATTTCCCTGCTGGACACATAGCTTATAGGGTCATAGAAGCCTAGATCTTGAGATGGGAGAGACCTCAGAAGCCATCTAGTTAAATCCCTTCATTTTACAGATGAAATAATGGGCTCTAGGAGTTTAAGTGACTTTCCCAAAATATCATACGAATAGTAAGTATTAGAAGCAGGATTTGAACACATGTCCTATGGATCCAGATCCAAGGCCTTTCCCACTATACCATGCTGCCTATCTTTCTGATCTCAGGAACTAAGGAGAGTAATTCTAATTCTTCTCTTACCTGACAGCTTTTCAAATCCACAAAACAATGATCACCTCCCTCCCCCCACCCATCTTCTCTTTTCCACATGAAACTGAAAATAATAGATGATGCTAGTATTTAAGGTGTGGCAGAATTCTTTAATAGAACATTTCCTGGCATGGTGTTCTATGTCCTCTCCATCTTTCTCACCTTCATTTGACCCAATTCTCATGTGCAAATAGCTTTGTCGAAATGGAGTGACCAGCACTGAGCACACGTGTCCCAGTGTATTCTGACAGAGCAGACTAACAGAGAACCACACACTGCCTGTATCAGATACTCTGCCTTGGTTGATGCAACCTAAGATTGCACTAGCTTTTAAAAAATTATTAGCTATGTAAGAACAATAATAATTATATTCAATAGGGTGGAAAAAGAGACTATGAGGTTTGATATAATGATTCAATTGCATAAAATGAAGTGCATCCAATTATTTTTATTTAGTGTTTGCCCTCATTTGAAGTATCTCCATACCCACCCTTGTTCCTGCATTCCAGCACCTCTTTTGCTGTTAGTTCTTCTACACCACCACTGACATCCATCAGTCTGACCTATCTTCTCCAGTGCCATTAAGCTGAATTGTCTTTGAAAAACCTCCTTTGAACCTTCTCCTCCTGGTAGTTTTCTGAGGAGGAAAAGATAGGAACTGGCTGTCTGTGATAGAAAATCTGTAGCCTCTGGCAAATCTGTTATCTCTAGCCATGGTAGGCTGGGAAAGGTTGGTTTGAGTCATTGCTTTGCAGGGAGACAGTTCAGTGAATATTTTTTTCCTGGAAGATGGCAATCTCTTCCCTCCTATTCCAAGCCAGGATACATAAACATCTCTTTTTTTTAATCTACAAATGGCTCAAAACAAAAATGTGAATATCCAGAAGCACAACTGTTCTCTTTTCCTCCCTCTAGAAGGCTCTGGTATTCATTTTCCCCTTTCTAAAATCATCTTATGATGGCTTCATTCTATGCTTTCATTATTCTTGGCTTCCTTAAATCCTGATTTCTAAGGTATTAATCAAATGCTTTCCTGGACTCCCATTCAAATACTTGGGCTGCTTTGGACAAGAGTGTTAGAATATACGAGAGAAGGGGATTTTTCTCTTCCAAGTATCAGAAAATTTCTTGCTTTTATATATATTCCCAAATATTACAAGCTACGGGGGAGGAAATAAAATTCATTTCCAGGAAAATCCAATTCCATTTGACAAAAAATAGTATAATAAGAATTATAAGGAAACTGATCAAATACATGAGCTTATAGGATGCTAAGCCTTTGTTTAGGAATTTTGATTGTCCATGGCCCATAGAGAGTAGTAAAACACTCATTGACTCACTGATTGAATGCTGGTGAAGGGAATGGGTATTGCTTATGTTTCTTGAAACACTCTATTTGGTGCCGATTAGACAAGTACCAAGCCTGCTCCTGGTCTATTTTCACACTTAAAAGATTTTAAATGAGATTTTCCTATCTTCTTTAGCCATCTCCACCCAATGCTTCAGTTGCTGCTCCCAAATGGGCAGATTTCTTTGCTAAATTCTTTACTGGCTCCTAACTTTCCATCAGTGGAGATTCTTCCAGTCAAAGGTGACCTACACATTATTTTCACTGGCTCCCTTAGGAGGCAAAATGAAACATCAGAAAGAGTTCTTGATTTCCCATCAGGGTCCACATTTTGACTATGCTTCCTATGTGATCTTGAGTAAGTCACTCTAGATTAGCCTTTCATCCCTACTTGGGGAGCTTTGGGGCTAAGCTAAATCATCTCCTTGCCACACACAGTCCAGGCTCTGCTCTGGATTTAGGTGATCATGGCTGGACTTCCATGCTGGGCTAAGCAACCTTTTCCCTCTTCACTATACTTCTGACTTCCAAAGTAGGACAGGAGGGCTGCCTCCTCCATCGACTTCCCAACTGGGAAATGAGGCTAGAGTCAGTCATAACATCACCAGCTTTGCCCCACTTCATAGCGACATGATAGTTTATACAAATCATCAACTTTGAAGCTTCTTTATCACCTTCCTAACATCTTGTTACTAACAGCTTTCTGTTACTCTAGACTTTTCCCCAAAGTCCCTTCCTCTCCCAATCCACGTGAGACTAAAGCACTGGCTATGGAAGAACAATCCTTATTCCCTAAAGCCCAGCTGTTTTCTCTCTTCTTCTCATTCCTTTCAACTTTATCTGCTAATGTCCCCCTCTAGATCTGACATCACCTTTCACTGTGTTCTCTGGAATGCCTTTTCTGTAATTAACACAATTGCTTTTCAATATTGCTTTCATCCACACTGTCTTTCTTTCATATGTCTTCCAGCTTTTGGAATTCACGGAGACTGGTTCTCTCCTGATTGCATTTCTTCCATTACCACCTACCTCAGCATCATTTGCACTTTCACTTTCTCCCAGATCCGATCCCCCCCAACTCTTTTATTTTTGTGGTATAATCAGGGGAAAGGGTAAGGGAACAAGAATTTATTAACTGCCTACTGTGTGCCAGACATTGTGCTAAATGCTATTCATGTGTTATTTCATTTGAATGTCATAACCAACCCTGGGAGGCAGATGCTTTTATTCTCCTCATTTAACAGATAAAGAAACTGAGGCTTACAGCAGTTAAGTGACTTGCTCAGGATCACAATCAGAAAATGTCCTGGGGCCACGTCTGAACTCCAGTCTTCCTTACTTCAGACTAAGCGCTTCATTTTGCCACCTATCTACCTCAGAAGCCTCCTTGGTCTCCATTGCCACTTAGAAACTTTCCCATTACCATCAGCACTTATCAACCTTTACTTCTTTGAGGTTCATCCAAGTTTATCATCCAGTTTAAATCTTGCTGGTTGTTATCTACTGATCTCCAGGATATTTTCTCTCCTCTTCTAAAGTCCAGTGCTTAGCTCACATTTGGGGGGGGGGGGGAGGAAATTGGGTTAAGTGACTTGCTTACGGTCACACACCTAGTAAGTATCAAGTGTCCAAGGCCAAATTTGAACTCAGGTCCTCCTGACTCTAGGGCTGGTGCTCTATCTACTCTGCCACCTAGCTGTCCTCCACAATCTTTCTCTTTACCCCAACTCCTTCCCTCATTGTAGGGGACTGAATTATTTTTATCTCATCATAATCTTTTATCTTCCCATATTTTCCTATGCCTTGCTCTCCTAAATCAGTATTTTTCATCTTTACCATGTCTTCCAAACCTCCATCCCTCATTACTATCCTAGGCCTTCAGCCTTTCTCTGGTGATACTCTCTTACCTTCCTGGTCTTAATCTTTTGACGAACTCATTCAATTCTACACCATCCTCTAATCATGAACCCTTATTCCACTGTCCCGACACTGATCACCCCTTGCCAAACCCTAAGCCTGAATTATGTCACCAGCTGCTTCCTTCACTCCTAACCAAGTGATATTGAAAGGAATTCCAGTAAATTGCAAAACTGTGTTGACTGGGTCCACTGTAAGTTTACATTAGTAAATCAAAATGGGTCCTCAGGTTACCCAGGCAATCCTCCTTAACTGATTCATTATCACATTTAAGACAACTGTTGCACACCTTTTCTTCATTCCTCAACCCTCCTCTGCTGAGGACCTTACTTCATTTTTAAAATTAAGGCCATTTTCCAGACCTCCATCTTCTCCTCCTCATCATTTCATATTCCTGTAACATCATCCCCCATTAGTCTCTCCTTCATTCCAGTCAGCCTCTAATAACAAGATGAAACTATGGTTTGCCCAGGCAAACACCTCCATGTGTATACTTGGTCTCATCCCTTCCTATCTTCACTAGCCCTTATCCCTACACTCACTCACTCACTCTCTCTCTCACTCTCTGTCTCTCTCTGTCTCTCTCTCTCTCTCTCTCTGTCTCTCTCTCTCTCTCAAATATTCACTCTCTCTCTCTCTCTCTCTCTCTCTCTCAAATATTCACTCTCTCTCTCTCTCTCTCTCAAATATTCACTCTCTCTCTCTTTCTACTGGTTCCTTCTCTGTTCCTTACATGCATACCCAAGTTTCCTCCACCCTTAAAAAGCCTCCCTTGATCTGACCATACCCACCAGGTATAATCCTATATCTTTCCTCCTTTTTCTCAGGTAAAATCATTGAAAAGCCATCTACACTATATGCCTCCACTTTCTCTTCTCTAACTCTCTGCTAAACCATCTACAATCTGACGTATAATTTCATCACTCACCTCAAAAGAATCTGCCCAAGATGATTAGTAATCTCTTGTTGAATTTAACATCTTCTTCTTGATCCTCACCCTTCTTGACCTTTCTGCAGTATTTGACACTGCTGATGGTCTTTCCTTCCTCACTCCTCACTCTTCACTCCTCTCTCCTGTACTATTGAGTCTTTGATCTCTTTTTTGGTTCTCCTTTTACCTGTATGGCTCCTCTTTTGCAGTTCCTTCTGCTGTATATATGACTGTTATCCATTAACTGTGAGTATCTCCAAGGCTCACTTCTGAGTTTTCTCTTTTCTCTCTATACTTTATCAAATGG
>CM053596.1:215302323-215317901 GCA_028646575.1 Pseudocheirus occidentalis
CTGCTTACCTTAGTTTCCTCATCCATAAAATGAGCTAGAAAAGGAAATCACATATCATTCCAGGATCTTTGCCAAGAAAACCCTAAATGAGCTCATGAAGAGTCAGCCACAACTGCAAACAATCCAACAACACATCACTTCCTGCCAACCCCAAATTGACTACCTATTTCATTCAAACCCTCAATGTCTTCTTATTTTTTCCTCCTAGTCCCAAGGTTGAGAAAATTAGATTCATCCTTCTCCTTTATATCCTATATCCAATCTATCACCAAGTCTTATCTATTCCTTCTTTGAAATATACATTCTAACTTCAATAACCCTGTGTTAGACCCTCATTACTTCTGTAGTACTAGCTTAGCCTCCTGGCTGATTCGTCTACATCAAGTCTCTCCAGGGTTTGAAATGTACTGAGCTACCAGATTAATCATTACGTGTTCACAGATTTGGAACTTGAAGGAAATTTAGAGATAATTTAGTCAATCAAGTTGTCATTACCTTCAGACACTAAAAGATTCCTATTATATGGGGAGGAGATGAACTTCATATTTACCTGGAGAGGCTTATACAAACTGATGCTAAGTGAGAAGAGCAGAACCAGGAAAAATTTGTACACAGTCACAGACACATTGTATGTGTGACGACCAACCTTGATGAACTGGACTCTTCTCAGCAATGCAGTTATAAGACAACTTTACAAGTCTCAGGATGGAAGGAGATATCTACATTCAGAGAAAGATCTAGAAAGAACAGAGTTTAAATGGAGTCTGAAGCAATCTACATGATATCGCTCTTTTCCATGTTTGGTTTTGTTTCTTCTTTCCCATTGTTCACTCCATTGGTTATAATGCTTCTATACAACCAGACTAAAGTCCAATGTGAAAGTATTTGCATATCCTATGCTTGATTGCATGCTGCCATGGGTGGGGCGAGGGGAGAGGGAGGGGAGAAAATTTGAAACTCAAGGGATTGTAGAACTGAATCTTGTAAACTAAAAGTAAATAAACAAATCAACTTCATTTTTAAAAATCCCTATTATGTCTCTTTACTAGGCATTTGAATAAGAGAATTTATTTATCCAAATATATGTCCTTTCCCTCAATCCCTCAACCAGGAAACCTGACAGCTCAGTGGAAATACAAAAGCAAATTACTGGTCCCTCCATCTCTTTTCTCCTCCCTGGCACCCATGTTCCAGGTGAACAAACTTAGAGTTAGAGAGAAGAAATGACTTACCTAAGGTAACACAGCACAAATGTCAGAATTAAGATTAAAACCCATGTTCTCTGACCCCAAATTTACCATCCTTTCCATTATACACATGTAAAGTTATAGTCCCCGTTACTGATATTGCTGAAGATAAACACAGAGACAAACAGTAGTTAGCACAGTGTCTGGCATGAAATAGGCACTTAATAAATGCTATTAATTGATTGAGATATACAAAATACCATTTTCATTGTGTCACTCCTTTTTCTAGAATTTAGAGTGGCTTCATTCTTATCTGCAAAATGAAATTCAAACTTCTCAATCTAGCATTTAAAAGCTCTTCATAATGCAGCTAAAATCTTCCTTTCATTCCAACTTCATCTCTTCACTACACACTGACACAAATCTTCCTTTGCTCATTTTCCCTTAAAGATACCATGTTCCTCCCTGCCTTTGTTTATTCCATCTTCTCTTCCTTGTTCCTCTTTATCGAAAATCCTGTATCACTTTCAATGCCTGAATAAAGTTCTAACCCATCTTGTGACTTTGTTCCTGAATTACTTGAGGCATATTACATCTAAAGATCCAGTTTCTAATAATCACTTACATTTACATACAACTGCTCATAAAACATACCCCATGATTCATCCCTTTTTTTCATAATTGTTCCATTTGAGCCACACAGAATCACACAGTTGAAACAGACCTCTGAAGCAAACTAGTTCAACCTTTACCTGAACCATAATCCTATCTTCAATACACCTGCCAACTGATCATCTACCCTTTGTTTGAAACCCTCTAATGAGGGGGAGCTCACCTCCTCCTAAAGCAGGGTGGGGGAGGGAAGGGCAATTGGGGTCAAATGACTTGCCTAAGGTCACAAAGCTAGTAAGTGTTAAGTGTCTGAGGCTAGATTTGAACGCAGGTCCTCCTGATTCCAGAGCCAGTGCTCTATTCACTGTGCCACCTAGCTGCCCTAGCCCATTCTACTTTTGAAGAGCTATGGTTGCTTGAAAGTTTTCTCCTTAAAGTCAATGTGCTTTTCTGTGATTTCTACATATTGTTCTTGTTTCTTCTCTTTGTGGCCAAGCAGAACAAATCTAATCTTTCAAATACTTGAAAAATAACTGTTTTCCCTGTGACTTGTATTCCTCAATGCTTTTTATGTGGTATGTTCTAAAGACCCTTCATAGTCTCGGACCTTCTTCTCTGGGTAATCTGCAGCTTATTAAAATACCCTTTTAAAAATGTAATTCCCAGAACTGGAGACAATGGTCCTCCAGACCAGTATGTGATCTAACCAAGATCAAGTACAGGGGGTAGCTCACCTACCTAATTTTGAGCACTTGGTTTCTCATAATGCAACCCAAGATCACATTAGCTATTTTGGTGGCCATATCATACTGTTATTTTATATTGAATGTGTAGTTCATAAGAACACCCAGTCTTGGGGTGGCTAGGTGGCACGGTGAATAGATCACCTGGAGTCAGGAGGACCTGAGTTCAAATCTGGCCTCAGACACAACATCTGCCAGCCATTTGACCTTGGGCAAGTCACTTAATCCCAATTGCCCTGCCTGCCCCCCTCCAAAAAGAAAAAAAAAAAAGAACACCCATTCTTTTCATCACAAATAGATTAGAAATTCCTTGAGCCTGAAAAAAAAAAAAACACCATGCCTTATATTCCTTCTGTATCCCTCATTGGGTCTAGAAGTGTCCTACATATTTAATATGCGGTAGATCAGTGATAAATGATGGTTTCATTAATTAGGAGTTCATTATGGTCTCTCTTTGGCCAGATAAGGAAGAGAATTTATTTAAGGTGCTGGTCATATCTGCTCCCTCCTTCAGACTTAGCTTAGAAAGCACCAAGAGGTAACTTGTAAAATGTTAAGAATATATGAACATCTTGCACAGGTCTCTCCTGTCTGAAACAAGGTTATGAGGGATCACTGTATTTCCAAGAAACGTTCAACACTCACTTTTAGTTTCCATAGAAATCTTGATCTGTTCTTCAGAACATGTTTCCCCACAAATAACGGGAGTACTTGTGAAGGCGTCTGGAGAAGCATGCATGATGCACTGGAATGAGTTGTAGATCTGGAGTCAGGAAATCAGACTTGGAATCCCAGATCTGTTATTTGTTATCTATTTGGCCCTAGGCAAAACATTGCACCTCCCTGAGCCTCAGTGTCCTTATCTGTAAAATAAGAGGGTTGAACTAGATGAGTTCTAAGGTTTCTTCTAGCTCTAAATCCCTGATCTAATGCAAAATGCAAGCAATTTAGGTAAAAAAAAAAGTTAACTGAGGGAACTCTTTAAGGGATATACCTTCACATAAATATGAATATCAGTGGATGGAAAATATTTTTAAATATGAAAAAGCATAAAGTGTTTCCAATGAAGTCATTTTAGTTACACAAACCCCGACAAAATCTACACCATAACTGGCAAGCATTACAAGATCTCTGTTATGTCCATTTGCTATGCATTTGAATAAAGGAATTTATCCAAGTGTGTGTCTATTTTCCAATGAATAAAGGAATTTATCCAAGTGCATGTCTATTCCTACAATTACTGAGCCTGATGGAGGGACATACAAAAGCAAGTTATTGGCCCCTCCCATTTACAGATAAATGCTCTCAGGTCTATATGGAGGAAATGACTTGCTCATGATCCCATAAATAGTAAATGAAACCTTGAACCTATGTGTTGCTGCTCCAGATTTAGTGCCTTTTTTATCATACATACATATATACACACACAAAACCCACTGTGTGTATATATACGTACACATATATGCATATATATATAAATTTCATTATACATGTGTATGCCTGTATTTCATTGTCACTCTCTATTCAAGAATTTACAGTGCTTTCATTTTTACCTGTAAAATTTAACTCAAACTTCTCAATCTAGCATTTACTTGCATTTATAATCCAGCATAAAGATTCTCAATGAAGTTGTCATTTTACCTATGTGAGCCCTCATTGCAACTATACCATACCACCAGACACTAAGAGGTTCCTGCCATGTCCCTTTACTACTCATTGGAATAAGAGAATTTATCCAAATAAATAACCACCACCCGGATGCCTGAGGAGACAGCCTAAATAGTCCCATTTACAGATGAATACTCTCAGGTCTATAGGGTGGAAATTATTGCCTGTGTGACCTCCAGTAAGTCCCTTAATCTCTTCTTTGCCTCTGGTTCCTAAAAAATGAGGTGACTGAACTTTTGAGGTCTCTTCTAGCTCTAGCTTTCTGTTCCTATTATAATGGCGTGATGTTAATGAAACGCGAAGACCTTCCTCCTCCGCTCCCCCTATTAATAGGTCTTGTGACCTGCTTTGGGCTCTGGGTTTGTGATACAGCCTGGGTCACATGGGGCCTGGGTCGCATGGGGCCTGGGTCACATGGACCTAAGAGTGGGAGGAGCTTATCCCATAGAATGTTGGGGAGAGAGACAGGGCAGAGTTTGAGAGTCAGAGCAGGAAGTAAGGGTCACATGGGATCTGGGGTCACATGGAGCTAAGAATAGGCGAGGCTTGCCCAGGGGAATTTTGACTGAAATAGAATGTTGGGAAGAGAGACCAGGCAGAGCTTGAGAGGCAGAGCAGGGAGTAAGAGCAGCCCAGTTTCCTGCGAGAGAAGAAGCTTGAGTGGGAGGAACTAGTCTGAGGAAACTTGCCTGTAGAGAGGCCTAACAAATAAGAGTGTCTAAGATGTCAGTGTTCCCAGGAGTGGTGATGATCAGTGCCTTGCTAAATATTACCTCTTGGTATTCTAATCCAAATAAATACTTTGGTTTTGCATTTAACAAAGAGAGGTTGTTATATTTTGCCAGTTTACCCTGGAAATACGTCTGCAAAGTCATAGCAGCTGCTCTGGGTATCGCATGGCCATTACACACGGAACCCTTGCTCCTGCCATAGGTGGAGCTTGGTCACTATTCTTAATTCCAGGTGACCAGGCTGAAAGAGGAAGGAGACAGCAGTCTTGGTGTCCATCTATATATGAATCATTAATAAAGTGAATGGGTTCTGTAGTTGACTGCTGAGCCAAAAGAGCTGACTACTCAGTAAATATATAAAAAGAAGGTTCCAGGTCCTCTGTCTCTCTCATTTTCAGCACTGTGAAGGGTGAGTGCCTCCTATGTGCCAGGCACTGTGCTAATTGTTTCACACAGATTATTTCATTTGACCTTCACAACAACCCTGGGAGATAGGTACTATCATTATACCCTTTTTACACTTGAAGAAACTTAGGTAGACAGAAGTAAAATGACTTACCCAGAGTCACACAACCAGTAAGTACTACGGCACAAATCAGTAACCTTTCCCACTTTCTTACGTGTGCAACCAATACAAATGGAGTCAGTTCAGTCCCAGAGACTTTGTAGAGTAAAATGCTGACCTGAGGCTTCAAAGAGGGAATAGGTGAACAGCAGTGAATCAGAGCTAGCCAAGATGGACCAGGACCAATTCCACCTAGAGTTTGTCTGATACCGTAAGGTGGCCAAGCAAGGAGTCCAGTTCAGCAAAGCAAGGCAGATTAAAAATTGAAGGGCACCATAAGTCAAGCTAGGTAACTGAGGTCAAAGGACAGAAGGTCAGAGAGATAGTGAAAGAACATATCAGAGCCTGATGGGAAGGAGGAAGGAAGGAGAAGGAGAAGGAAGAATAGAAAAGAGGAAATAAAGGAGAGAAAAGAGGTGGAAAGGGAGAATCAAAAAAGGAAAGTATAGGACCAGAAGAAGGATTAGAAAATAGTACTAGTGAACTCTCATCCTGACACAGAAGTTCTCTGCTTTTTATCTTGTTTTATGCTGCTCGTCGGGGATAAGTAACCCTGGGTGCACAGACGCTGGTAATAGCATAGTCAGAGGCATACAGGTAAGCTTTGGGCTCGACAATGTCAGGAACAAAGCTAATGGGCATACCTCACACGACAAACTTGAATTGTCCAGAGAAGCAGAGAGGCAATCCTCAAAAAAGCAAGGGAAATTGTATACCCCTTTTTCCTTAGATCTTCATTCCTTTTGTCTGTGTTTGGTATAGCACAAATGTGTTTCAGCCACTAGCCACTGGCTGTCTCTCCTGAGTGGTACAGATCTATTATCTGCTGACATGTGCCTCCCCCCAGCTGAGTTTCAAATCAAAATCGCAGACACCTTTATACAATTTCTGGTACTGAAAAAAAAACTTCCTCTCCAAACACTCACCCCCTCCATTTTTTTTTATCAAGAGTCATTTGACCCTGAAATGCTCTGGGGTCTCCTAAATACCACTGACAGATCAATCACGAAAACATAGCTCTGCACTGGGTCTCTCAGTAATGAGTTACCTCATGCCAGGAAAATGCCATCTCAAGTTTTCATTGATTCAGCCCATTCTCCTCCCAGCTGTCCCACCAAGCTTTCTGATTGGTGTATTGTTTTTCTGAGGCAGAACTGCTGAGCAAGCTAATGGTTTCTTTGAAGGTATTCTGCCCCTCCCCATGATCTTTCCAGGCTCAGCTGGGTATCCCAGAGCAGGCAAAGAATAATAAAAAAAAAAGAATAAATATAAATATGGGTTCTGTCAGTTTCAGTCAGCAACCTGAATATTTACCTTAGACCCCTTTAGCAATAGCTGACTCACAGACATCCCATCATGGAAGAGGAGGCCTTACCATCCATCATCCGTTTGAATAGTAAGCCACAATTTCTGAAATGGTGCTGTTTGCTACTGAAAAATCAGAAAAGGTCCAGCTATAAACTGCATAGTCTAGTGATAAAAGCAGCAAGGGACCAGACACAATGGACTCTGGAAACAACAGGGAACTAATGAGGTTTCTATTCAGAACACGGAAAACATGTCCCAGGATGAGGTAGGTTTCCTTATGAGTGGTGACCAAGGCTTCTTTTGCTCAAAGGATCTGTTGAGTTACTTAGCCATACTACCCATGGTTTGAAATTCCAAGGATGTTCTCTCTATATATAACTGAGGTAAAGGATCTAGATGATTTTTTTTCCTTTGCTCATGTAATTAAAACTTTAAGAACTGAAATCAAAGTGAATAAATGTGTCAATGTCAGTGAATGACTTTTACTTCTGTTTTAAGTGATGGGTATGTCTTCTCAAATCGCTGATCTTTCACTGGGAAGGGGGGGGGGTGGGAAGAGGTTTAATTGCATAGAACCCTATATCATATTTCCCTACTCTGGAGATTTCATTATGGGCCTGAAACTAGAGAATTGCCTTGCCTCCTCTTGCCTTCTCTCCCAGCTATTTCTGGGTTTTAATAATTATTCATTAATTGCACACTATGATAAGATCCTCACTGTTTTGAAACATTTTCCCTCTGGCCTCCACACTATTAAAGACCCTGATTGCCTGCCAAGAGCATAAAATTAAAAATCAAAGCACTACCTCTGAAAGGTTTAATACGTGTTATATTGAAAGAATTTCTGCAGCTTGCAGCCATTTCATTGCATCACCAGCTAGCAGGAAGGCATAGCTATATGTTGGATATGTTTTCCTTTGAAACATGAGTTAACAGGACAAACAATTTTGGAGGTTTTCTCATGACATCCTTTATATCCTTTTGTACAATTTGGTCTTCACATCCAAAGACTTTGCCTTCAAAGGCAAAGGCAACTTTGCACAGTAGAATAGTCAAAGTCAAGAAGCATTTATGCCTATGTGCCAAGCACTGGGGATGCAAAGAAAGAAAAAAACCAGTTAAGGGACTTATACCTTACTGGGAGAAAGAAAGTGCAAACAAATACATAAATACAAGATAGAGAGAGGACAAATAGGGGGACAATATTAGAGGGAAAGACAAGCATTAAGGGGGATTGGGAAAGGCTTGTTGCATTGTGTAGGATCTTATCTGAGACCTGAAGAAAGACCAGAAATGAAGAGAAGGAGGGAAAGCGTTCCAATCATGGGAGACAGCCAATAAAAATTTAGAGTTGGGAGACGGGGTGATGGGGTGATATGGGCTAGGAACAATCACAGAGTATGTGGAAGGAAAGAAGATGCAAGATGCCTGGAAATGTAGGGAGGGGTCAGATTCTGAAGGGCTTTAAAAGCCAAATAGGAGATTTAATATCTGATCCTTGATATAACAGGTAATCACTGAAGTTTGTTGAATGGGGATGGGGAGTGGTAATATGGTCGTTCTTGTATTTTGGAAAGACAAATTTGACATCTGAGTGAAGAATGGACAAGAGTGGGAAAAAATGTGAGGGAGTCAGACCAGCAAGAAGTCTATCACAGGGCCAGCATCAGGGTGGTGATGGTGGCAGAGGAGAGAGCAGAGTGTATGTGAGAGATATTGCAAACGTAGAATTGACAGAACTTGACAGTATGGTGGATGGGGTGTGGGGGTGAAAGGGAGGGAGAAATCCAGGATGATACCTAGATTGTGAGCCTGGGTGGCTGGAAAGAGGGTGTTTCCCTCCACAATAATGGGAAAGTTAGAAAGAGGGAACAGTTTGGGGGAAAGCTAATGAGTTGGGTTTTGAATGTGCTGAGTTTAAGACATATACAGAACATTCTATATGAGATGTCCAATAAGCAGTCACAGATGAGAGACTTGAGGTCAGGCAAGAGATTAGAATTGAATAAACAGATATGAAAATTATCTAAATTGAGATAACTGAATCCATAGGAGCTGATGAGGTCACCATGAGAAATGATATATATGGAAAAGAGAAGAAGTCCAGGATGTAGAGTTGGGCTGCACCCAGAGTTTTGTGGCATGACCTGGATGAACATCCAAAAAGGAGATAGTAAAGGAGTGGTCAAATAGGTAGGAAGAGAACCAGGGGAGAGCAAATTTAAAAAATAACTAAGAAAGGAGAGTGATTGATGAGGTCAAAGGCTGCACAAAGGTTAAGAAGAATGATGATGAAGAAACAGGCCATTCGATGCTCCAATTAAGAGATCATCTGTAACTATAGAGAGAATAATTTCAGTTGAAAGATGAGCTCAGAGGTTAGACTGCAGAGAGTTAAGAAGAGAGTGAAAAGGAAAAGTGAGGGCACCAGGTATAGGCAGCCTTTTCAAGTGTTTAGTCACAAAAGGGAAGAGAGATCCAAGACGAAAGTTACTAGGGATCAATGAACCAAGTGGGGATTTGGGGGGATGGGAAGACATGGACATATTTGTAGACAAAAAGGAATCATGGAGGGGTGGAGAGGGGGATGAGAGAGGGGTAGGAGAAAAAGAGGGAGAGAAAGATCTATGAATAGTGAGAGGGGGATGAAAAAGAGAAATCTGTTGGAGAAGACTGGATAAAGTAGGGTCACTTGTGCTCAGATGACTTTTTATTTTCACATTACAGTCATTTCTGTATATATACCCTCCTCATCCCCATCCTCAGAAATGAATCATTCATTATAACAAAACCAGTTAAGCTAAAGCAACTGATATTATGACCTCCTCTAGCAATGTATGCAACATTCTGCTCTTGTAATCCTTATCCTCTCTGAGAGGAGGGAGGTATGTTGAGGAAGGCCCACTGGAAACCAGAAGGCTCTAGAGTACTGTGATCTATTTTTACCATCAGACTTGACTTGCCAAATATAGGAGCTAAGCAAGAGATATAAAGAACTGAAGGTGGAATTACTGAAAAGCCCAGAAAGTTAAGTACTCATTTCCTGGTTAACTTGTTTTCATGCTCCCAAGTACAAAGGTAGAGCAGGAAAGTCATACTTTCAGATAAGACACTAAAAACCAGTTGCCTTTCCATTTGCCAATTTCTCTTTTTTTTATCAAAATCAACTAATGCCAATTGCCTTCTATATCTCTCAGACTGGGATGTGCTGAGAGGATCACAGAGCCCAGATGTCTGAGCTCCAAACAGGTGTCCAACAGTGAAAGCAAACTGCAACCTCATAAAGAGCCTAAACCTGCTTCTTCCACCTCTGGCGCCTCCCTTGGCTCCTGATCCCCCCCATAAAAAAACGAAAACTGGAGCCCCATTCTCCCAAATATTGGTACCATTCCTGAAAAAAAAAAGCAAACACCATCTTTTTTAGAGGGAAAGGAAACAAAAAAGGTGGTATGCACTAATCTATGGGGTATGGAAGGAAGAGTAATCATAACAATGACCGCTAACACTTACACAGGGGCAACTGGGTGGCAGGGTAGATAGAGTGCCAACCCTAGAATCAGAAAGATACATTTCCCCGAGTTCAAATCCAGCCCCAGACATTTATGAGCTGTAGAACCCTATTTGCCTCAGTTTCATCATCTGTAAAATGAACTAGAGAAGCAAGTGGCAAACCACTCCAGTACTTTAGCCAAGAAAATCTCAAATGGGGTTGAGAGGTGTTGGACACAACTGGAACAACAACAAACATTTATACACCACTTTAAAGTTGGTAAGAGAGTGTTTTACATACATGATCTCATCTGGTTCTCACAAAGAACTTTACAAGGCAGTACTACAGGTACTATTATACCTCTTTTACAAATGGGAAATCTAAAGATGAGAGAGGTTAAATTTTTTTTGTCTACGCTCACACAGCTAGTAAATTTTGGAGCCAGGATTCAAACCCAAATGTTCCTAAATTCAAGGTCAGTACTTTGTCCACAAATGCTTCTAAAAAGGTCAAGGCCTGCTGTTAGAACCCTGTCTTGCATCATTTGCCATGTATTAGGATCATTCAAAACCTTTGTGGCTTCCTAATGAAGGTAAAACTTAAACTGTCATTATTTGAGAACCTGTACAATGTATCCCCAACCATATTTGCAAATCTGCCCCAAGCTAAAACCTCCAGCAAGAAGCCCTTGCCAGTCCTCTTTAATCTTAGCCTTCTTTATGAGATTATCTCCCCCTTCTCCTCCCTATGTCTTTTTGGTCTGGTTGCTTGCATTTTGTCTTCATTGTGAGCTCCTTTAGGGCAAGCACCATGTTTTTTTTGCCTTTCTTTTTATCCCCAGTACTTAACAAGGTGCCTGGTCCTTAGTAAGTGCTTAATGAACCTTTGTTGAATTGAATTTGGCCAGGCCAGCCTTTTCTCTGTCCTCTGAATATCTTCCACATTTCTTATCTAAGCTTTTGACTCATTCTGTTTTCACCACCTGGAACACCCTGCTCCCTTCCTTCTGCCTCTCCTTCAAAGCCCAGATGACATCCCTACTTAGGAAGTCTTATCTAAAGTCACAGCTGACTACCCTCTCACTCTACTCAGAACTCAGAACTATAGCACTTACTGTCTATACCACTCATTTGGCAATTACCACAAGGTGCCTTGTAGGGTTTCTTTCTTTACATACATGATTTGAATCTCTCCAAATAGCTTATAAACTTGTTATGGGCAAGGGCCAAGTCTCAAACTCAAGAACGGCATCCTTTGCAAGTGCCTTGCATAGGACTGGACATATGTCATATGAACAATCAACATTTTTTGACTGACGTTTCCAATTTGTTTTCTAGAAAACACTTTTGAGTAGATCCACAAATCTAAGATGGGTCTTTCCTCTGCCTACTTTCCAGAGTTCTTTTTTTTCTCTACTTAAAAATGGATGAGTGCTAGTCATTTAATTGTCAACAAAACACTGAAAAAAATAAACAGATATTTACTAAATACCAACCTCCTGCTAAGCTCACAATAAAATAATCCCTGACCTCAAGAGGCTTTTATTTCTACTGAGGGATATAACGTGTACCCAGAGAGGATAAAAATGTCCAAACAGACTGCGACACATGAAAGTAATCAAATATTATTTTACCATAAAAAATGATAAAAGAGAATCCTTGGTGGCATGACCTGATAGAGAGTAAAGGAAGTAGAACCTGGAGATAAATTTATTAAAGGACAAGAACATTGTAAATAAAAAAAGCATTTATATTTACTATGTATAAAGCACAGTTCTAAGTATTGGGGATACCAATAGAAAATTAAGACAGTGCCTGTTCTCAAGGAGCTCACTTTTTTGATGGGGGAAATGATACATATGGCAAGTTTCAGTTGTTAAGTCAGATGGAAAAGGTTCATGATCCTTAGGGCACAGAAGCAAAGCAGATGGTAAAGCTTCTCCTGTAATATAATTTCCACTGATAAAATCACACTTTTAGGTGTTGAACCATTTGACAATACCAAGGACTTTGGTGACAACAACTTCTTTTTCCAAGTCTTCAAGAGCTGTAGGAGTAGTTATTAATAGGCATCTTAAGGTTGCTTCCCAGAATTACTGGGTTAACACTAGGCTGGAAGCATCACTATTCAGAAGACACTTGGGTTCAGGCTAAGCTGTCTCCTTCAGGGTTTGAGAGGAAAGGATGGTTAAGGTAGTGGTGACTTGCTAGGCACATGTTGCCACCTCCTGTCTTTCTCTCAAAATGTCTTGCCACTTCAGCTAAATTGGTTTGCCTGCCCTATGGGAGACAATTCATTGGCAATTGGTGGGGATGGTTGACCTCACCTCTACAGGAGATGCTTCCCTAGATAATGGTTGGGCTAAAAGCAAAGCTGGTGATCTGGGTCTGAGGGTTGGGATGCTGCCGAACCCAGAGATCTTGTGCTTGTCCAGCTTGGTGGCAGCTGGTTAGCAGTTATTGCTGGTGGTGAAGAGGGAGGCAGGCCCCTTCTTTACAATGATTTCTCCCTTCAATGATGCTTACGAGTTCTGGCCTGCAACTAGGTGTGGTGGCTTTGATGACATTGCTATTCCTAAGGCTCTTAGTTCAGAATCCTGGACTGTCTCCATTAGGATGTGAGGGGAAATGGTAACCAAGGTGATGGTGGTGATGGTTTGACGTTCCTGACACATTCTGCCTCCCTATTTCCCCAATGTCTTACTGCTGTAGCGGCATCTTACTGCTTCAGTTAGGCTAGTTTGTCCATCCTGTAGGTAGAAGTTGGTAGAGATTCATGGTGCCATATGCAGCGCTTCTTTTCTGTTCCTCCATGGTTACTTGGGACAACAGGCTGGCAGGTGGCTTGGCAGCACCAGATTATTTTGCTGAAGGTCTTCATTGCATGATCTTTTTTGTGTTTAAACCCCAAATTAAATTAAAGAAAGACAAAGGGAGACACACACAAAAAACAACACACGGAGAAAGTGTGAACAATGGAAATTACCATGAAAAGTCTTGGGCAAGAACAGGAAAAAAATCAATTAGTTTGGAATCAGAGAACTAAGGTTTGAATACCATCTCTGTAACTTATTATGTGGGTCACCTTGGGCAAGAATTTGGGCTCCGGACCTCATCTACCTCATTGGTAAATGAAAGAGTTGGATTTAATAATCTCCAAGTTCCCTTTTAGTTAAGTATAAGTGGAAAGTGTTGGATTGGGAGTCACTGGGCCTGGTACTTACCATCATGGACCTGAGTCTTGACATGTACCATCAACAGGACCTTGGACATTCATTTGTTATCTCTGTGTTCTAATTTCCCCATTGAAAAATGAGCAGATTGCATTGAATAATCACTAAGGTCCATTTTAATGTTGAATAATATGGTGGAAAGAGGAATTTATTTGGCACTAGAGGGCCTCAATTTTAAACTTAGATTGTTGTTGTCAGTCAATCATACGAGTCTGACTCTTTGTGACCCTGTGTAGGATAGCACACCATGAGATCTTCTTGGCAAAAATACTGGAGCGATTTGCCATTCCCTTCTCCAGTAGATTAAGGCAATTAGAGGTTAAATGATTTGCCCAGGGTCACACAGTTAGTCATTGTTTGAGGTCTGATTTGAACTTACGTCTTCCTGACTCCAGACCCAGAGTTCTATCCACTGTGCTCTATCCTCTATCCACCTAGCTGCCTCCACCAAGCTTATTTGCTGCCAATATGACTGTGGACATCGTACTCACTATCTCTGAGCCTCAGTTTCCTCATCTGTAAAATGATGAGAACAAACATGATAATCTTATCACTTCTAAGTCTTATGCTTCTAAGTTCTAACCTCACCTAGCTATGCCCATATTTTTAAGTCTGTTCTTTTGGTGTCTCCCATTCTATGGAACCCTTGCATAAATCTCATAAATCATCTAGAAGAAAGGAGCCCACTCAATGCCCTGGAGACTTCTTTTTTTTTTTTTGGAAGGGGGAAGGTAGGGCAATTGGGGTTAAGTGACTTGCCTAAGGTCACATGGCTAGTTTTGTGTGTGTGTGTGTGTGTGTGTGTGTGTGTGTGAGAAGTGTCTGAGGCTGAACTTGAACTCAGGTCCTCCTGACTCCAGGGCCAGTGCTCTATTCACTGTGCCACCTAGCTGCTCCCCTGGAGGCTTCTAAGAGATTTCTTGATGTTGCTTACACTTTATTTTCTTCACATTATAAATTCTTTACACTGCTTTCTGTATGTGTTTAATCATTAGTAACATATTGCAGCCTATTTAATCTCTCCGTGGATCACTTTATTATCTTGGGGTGATTCACAATTTTAATTCCTTGGAGACTGTGATGTTTCACAATTCTCAACCATTCAATATCATTGGAAAAATATTGGTGTTAAATAAGATACGAATTTTTTTTTCAAGAGTTTTCAGGATCTTTCCCAATTTTCCAAATACAATCACACCCACCATTGATGAGTCCTATCCAGGAATATTTTATGCTCTTAATACATGCATTTTAGAAAGGTTATTGTCCAAAAGGTTTTTAGGATGCATTTTGATTTGCCAACTCCATTGTTTTGTTATAGTCAACAAACAATAAGCACAATGGGATTGTGTGTCCTCTCACATTTCATTAAACTGAGTGTCTAAAATGTGCTCTTTTGTAGAATATAATTAGCAAAAACCTTCCAATTTCTTTCTCAATTTTTTTTATCAACGATGCTTTCAATATATGTACAAATGACTGTCATCAACATTTATAAAGAGGAGAAAGTGGGTATATTTGTCAATAATTATTGACATTCTCTCAATTATATTTCCTAAAGTTATGCTATCTATGTCGAGAATCAATCCATCGACACCACCAAAATAGTGTTATCCCTCTTAAGGACATTCTCAGTGTCATTTATTCTTGTCCAGCTGCTCTTTGAGACCTGACTCCCTGGATTTGTTTCTTTTAGTGTCATTTCTACTTCCTCACATAGCATTCAGAGACTAAGATGTCCAAATAAGGAGATGTCATTATTGCAGAAAATAGTTTGCTATGAAAATTTTGAAGGATCTCTTGCATTTTTTAAGCTTCCTATGCTGCTTCCAATTTTATCCCTCCATACTCTTGGGATAACCTAGCTTGATTGGATCACACACCAAGCTTGCTATAAATTTATTTATCCTAGATGCTCACTGTTATATAACATGATACATCTCACAATCAACCATGACCCTCCCTAAAATTTTATTTATGTGTTCATATTAAAGTGTTGTCTTTGGCTATATGCCATAGACAGACAAT
Source organism: Pseudocheirus occidentalis (assembly GCA_028646575.1). Taxonomy (NCBI): domain Eukaryota; kingdom Metazoa; phylum Chordata; class Mammalia; order Diprotodontia; family Pseudocheiridae; genus Pseudocheirus; species Pseudocheirus occidentalis. The sequence continues at coordinate 215,317,888 of CM053596.1, forward strand.
GTTCACTGATTAAG
>CM053596.1:215318001-215336241 GCA_028646575.1 Pseudocheirus occidentalis
ACTTTTTATTAAGTAATAGAAGTCTTCATAGGTTTCTCTGAAACCATACCTTTCATCATATCACAATAGTCTTGCATCAGATTCATATAACATCATTTGTTTAGTCATTCCCCAAATGATGGAAACTCTCTTGGTCTCCAATTCTTTGCCACCACAGAAAGAGGTATTATAAATAATTTTGTACAGATGGATCATTTTCAAGAGACAGACTTCTGGTTAATCTTTAAAATAAAAAAATTATCATTCTTTTCTTGATTCTGAATCATATTTTCTACTTTGTAAGCCATTTTATCTCTGGCTACCTCTGTACTTCAGTCATTAATTTAACAATATTAAATCAGATGTTGATTTCACTTATAGGGTTTTACTAAGTTCTCACATTCTTCAGTGAATTTCTCCATATGATTATTCTCTGCAATGGATAATGGCACATAAATTTCAATTATCTTCATAGTAGTCTTTTTACTTATGTTCATCATCTTCAGTGCAACTCAGGATAAGAACATATTCCTTGAAACGATGTCTCTGTTGCCTTTGAATATATGATAAAATGAACTGTCTGTATTCCCTTATTTGCCTCTCCAAAAAGACTTCAATCCAATCCAACATCCAATAAATATTTGTCAAGCACCTACTACGTGTCAGGCACTGTGCTAAGCACTGGCCTGCCCCTAAGGAATTTATAATCTAATAGTAGGAGACAGGACACAAAAAAGACAGGAAAATGAGGGGGTACACTAGGAGGTACCCAGGGTGGAGGCATCTTGTTCCATAGAACTGCAACAAGGCAGAGAAGCAGATACAAAGTGGGATGAACTGGAAGTTGTTTCTTCCCTCTACAAAAGAATGCGTTGGGAAGAGTTTAGTATTCCACCCTCTGACCCTCCTATACGAGAGGAGTCTAAGGGAGTGGTATCAATCAAACTCATGAGCCATCCTTCCACTTAACTGTAATTTGCTTATATTTTCTGGTTTAATTTATAGTGAAATTGTCAATTTTTATATAAATCCATTATTCCAGTTGTGTATCTATCTGTTGATTGTTGGATAATGAGCTCACATTTAGAGTACCAAAGTTATTTGTATTTATTGAAAGACTGATGACCATCTGATTCTTAGCCTGCTCTGCCCCCCTTACTACTGCTCTGCCACCGTCTCTGAAGACTTGTCAGGAGGCCACACAGAACTAAGGGCCATTTTAAAACTCTTTTTTTTGTGGCAAGACATATCCAAAAAATTAATTACTATGTGGCCAAGCTATAATGCTTTCTCTACTTAGTGAAGCTGATCATTGGAGAGCAGGTATTGCCTGTCATCAAGATCCCACATTAAGCCTTTCCAACATTGTAGAAACTGCTGGAGCATGTAATTATTTAGCACAGTCTTTGAGAACCTTGGGTCAGATTTCTGGGTTACATGATCAACAAGATGAAGAACTGGTATTTTCTCTGATCCCCATGACCTCTCAAAAACTACTCCAGATAGAAATTATTTGCAAAACATGAAGCAATTTCAACTGTCTCCATTGTCTATGATACCCAGAATCCAAAAGGCTAAAAAATTATGAACTGATACCTACCCTGAGCCATTTAGCACCCCCTCTCAACCACCAAGTCTGCTATCAGAATTGGGTGCACTAAACAAACAAGGACCTGACACACAGGTTTGCAACAAAACCCAGCCCTACACTTTGGTCCCCATCTCTCTTTCCAACACTGTGGAGATAGAGGCTCCAGACTACAGAAATTTGCTCAGACCATTATAAACAGATACTGTTGCAGTGGCAGCATTCTGAGATACAAAAGTTCTCAGCAGGAGAGAGGAGGCACTGAGGGAAAGGGGTAGGACAAGTGTCTGGGTCTACAATAGAACTCAGTCCCATATTCTACACCATCTTCTTCCCAGAATTTTAGAGGTTCAAACTATGGCAATCAGCTATAGCACCAGCATGGCAGTTATCTGAACTCCTGGGTACCAGAACAGAAAATTAACAAACAGACAGAACAGGCAAGAACATCAGGACAGGACACTGTGGTAGAGCTGGAGCTTGGGGAGTAGGTTGAAAGTTTCACAGTACTCCACTAAGCCCAAAGAAAAGAGCTCAGAATCCAACTGGTACTAGTTTTGTCCCAAAAGTCACTTGGGGCACAGATTTAGGCTGGTGAACCACAAATTGTCTTTTGAAGGAAGAAGTTCAAAAGTTTTGAGATCCAGGCCCAGGAAAACTACCATCAGAAGAGATGGAGTAAAAAATGTGAGCAGAGGGAGCAAAATGAAGGGAGAAAAAAAGATCGAAATTACCAAAGATCTCAGGAAGAAGTAAACTCAAAGATTTTAAACATAAGTAAGTAAATCAGCAGGAAAAAATTTAACGGAAGAAGAAAATATGCCCTCCAGAACTAGGAAACAAATTCAGGCATATATCAATAAACACTGCTAAACAGAGAAAAAAAAATGGTCCAACATTTGATGAGGCAAAGGACCTTGTGGAATTTAAGGAAAGAATGAAACACGGGTCATTACAAAATGACTTAAAAGAAATGAGAATTATGAGAAAGGAATTTATGGCCTACACTGTAAAAATAATGGGTAGAATAGAAAATTTTCTACCTGAAATAATATTATCAAAGAAATAAAAGAGAGAATGAAAGATTGGGGACACAAATACAGAGAAGTGAAGGACAATCTAGAAGAAAAGAGGCAAAATGCAATAATATTAAAGAAAAGTATACCCAGTATTGAATTAAAACATACTGATCATGGAGACATACATACAAACTGTACAGTCTAAGGATCATAGGTCTCCCAGAACATGAAAGGACAAAAAAAAAAACCCTGAATACTATAAAGCAAGAAATGATAGAAGGGAACTGCCCAGAACTTCTGAACACAGAAAATGAAATGTCAATTTAAAGGATTCATATATTGCTTCCAGAAAGAAAAAAAAAACTCTAAGGCTGCAAATTCTAAGATACACAGTGGTTAAATTTAACATTTCAATTGAGAAACAAGTTCTGCAAGCAATCAAGAGAAAACATTGAAATACAAAGGAAAGGAAATTTGAATGACACAAAACTATTCTGAACCCATCAGAACATGCAGGAGGGAATGGAATAATGTGTCCTAAAGAGCAACAGTACAGACACAATTCAGTCCAGGGTGACCTACCCTGCAAATCTGAACTTAACCATAAATGGAAAAAGACACGCATTCAATAATAAAGAGGCATTTGAAATATTCTTAGAAAGAAAACCAGACCTAAGAAGATTATTTGCCTCTTGAGTACTTCAGACCACAGAATGCAAGATGGAAGGATACAGCAACAGAATGACAACAGAAATACCAACGTGAAATTTTTTTAAATATACACCAGGAGATGGGGTAAAGGCAAAAGTCAAGTGGAGGTAATGGTGAAGAGTTTGATATGGAGTTTTATGGAGAGAAACTGGTGATGCTCTGACTCAAAGTGAATGGATGGGGTTTCTTTGTTTGTTGGAGTTGAGGCTATATTATAAAATGGAAGTGTTCATGAAAGAACAGGAAGATAGCAAGGAGTGTGTAATGTACCCAGATCAAATCTAGAGCTAGCAGTGAGGTGAAGGTGACCTCTGAAGTTTCTAAGAAAGAGAAGAATCTGCTGGGGAGGGGGTGAGGAGTAAGGGGAAAGGATTAAAAATGGAGAGAAGAAAGGAGGGAGTTCTATTGAAGAATACTTTTATGAGTGAAGAGATTTTTTTTTTAACGAAGGGAAATGGAAACCTTGTTCTAGGTGTGGTCTAGGGCATTTTGGTGCTTGAAAAGACTTCATCCAAAGGATAGGAATTAGAATTCCTTGGGGGTAACTGGCACCTGAGGGAGATGGTAACCAGAAAAGAGATTTTGAGGCAAGTGAGTGAAACGGGAACCAAAGGAAGAGTATATAGAACAGTGGTAGGCTGGATAATCATGGCTAGGATGGGCAGGTGAAGGGGGTGGTGGAGTCCAATTAGAAAGGACAATGCCACCTGAAGAAACTGACATTTCTCTGGGACTGAGGCACCATGGAAAAGGCAAATTCATGAGGCATGCTTTATGAGGCAGTGACATAAACTGCCTAGAGGGGAAAACCAGAAAATGGATACCTCAGAAATATTGATTCCAAGTCAAGATAAAAGGAAGAGGAGAGGACAAGACAGAAGTGGAGAGAATGGGAGAGGACAGGAGATAATTATAGGTGTCATGAATCAAAGAATGAGGATCCAGAGTAAACCCTTGGACCTCAGAAAGAGACGATGGACAATGGAACAATGAAGAGACTGAGAGGAAAATCTCTCTGGAAAGGGGCACAACAAATGAAATATTTTAAAACTGATGAACAGGACTAGGAGAAGAGGAGAATCTTTTTGACTGAGAGAGGGGAAAGAGAAGGAGAATTAAATAACAAGATAAAAGCAGGAAAGAAAAAAAGAACTAACAACCCAGAACTATATGAACACATCAAGTACAAAATTGACAATTAATTACAATAATTAAGTGCAAAATTACAAAACACTTTTCACACAAATAAAGTCAGATCTAAATAATTAGAAAAACATCACTTGCTCGTGGGTTATCTAAGCTAATGTAATAAAAATGACAATGTTACCTAAATTAATTTACTTATTCACTGTCATACCAATAAAACTACCAAAAATATTTTATAGAGCTAGAAAAAATAATTTAAAAATTCATCTGGAAGAACAAAAGTTCCAAAATATCAAGGAAATTAAGGAAAAGAAACGTCAGGGAATGTGGCCTAGCCATACCAGATCTTAAATTGTATTATAAAGCAGCAATCATCAAAACTACTTGGCACTAGCTAAGAAATTGAGTGGTGGATCAGTAGAATAGGTTAGGTACACAAGACACAGTAGTCAATGACTCTCATAATCTACCATTTGATAAATCCAAAGATGCCAGCTTCTAGGATAAGAAGTCACTATTTGACAAAAACTTCTGGGGAAACTGGAAAATAGCATGGCAGAAACTAGGCATAGACCAACGTCTTATATCCAATATCAAGATAAAGTCAAAATGACTACACAATTTAGATATAAAGGCTGATACTATAAGTAAACTGGAAGAGTAAGGAATAGTTTACCCATCAGATTTATGGAGAATGGAAGAATTTATGACTAAATAAGAGAAAGAAAACATTATGAAATGCAAAATGGATAATTTTGATTATATTATAAAGTGTTTGTATAAACAAAGTCAATGCAACCAATATTAGAAGGGAAGCAGAAAACTGGGAAACAATTTTTACAATCAGTGTCTCTGATAAAAGCTTCATTTCTAAAATATATAGAGAACTGAGTCAAATTAAAAGAAAACAAGACATTCCCCAATTGATAAATGGTCAAAGGATATGACCAGGCAGTTTTCAGAGGAAGAAATTAAAGATGTCTATAGTCATACAAAAAAATGCTATAAATCACTATTGATTAGTGAACAGCGGTTCTCAATCTATGGGTTATGTTCAGTTTGTAACAATGAAAATACATTCCACATATCAGATATTTACATTACGATTCATAACAGTAGCAAAATTACAGTTATGAAGTATATGGTTGGGGGTCACCACAACATGAGGAACTGTATTAAAGGGTCATGGCATTAGGAAGGTTGAGAACCACTGGATTAGTGGAACATAAATCAAAAACACCTATCAGATTGGCTAACACAGAAAAACAGGAAAATTATAACTATTGGAAAATGTGTGGGAAAATTGGAACACTAATGCATTGTGAGGAGGAATTATGAACTGATCCAACCATTCTGGGGAGCAATTTGGAACTATGCATACCCTTTGACCCAGCAAAACCACTTCTAGGTCTGTATCCCAAAGAGATCATCAATAAGGGAAAAGGACCCACATGTACAAAAATATTTATAACTGCTCTTTTTATAGTGGCCAAGAATTGGAATTTGAGGGGATGTCTATCAGTTGGAGAATGGCTGTCCAAGTTGTGGTATATGAATATAATGGAATACTATTTTCCATAGCAAATGATGAGCAGGCAGATTTCAGAAAAACCTGGAAAGACTTACATGAACTGATGTTGAGTGAAGTGAGCATAACCAGAACATTTTACACAGTAACAGCAACACTGTTCATGACTAACTTTGATAGACTTATCTATGATTACTCTATGATTATGAAGGATCTAAGACAACTCCAAATGATTCACGATGGAAAATGCTATCAATATCCAGAAAAAGAACAATGGAGTCTAAATGCAGATCAAAGCGTATTAGTTGCTCTCTCTCTCTCTCTGTCTCTCTCTGTCTCTCTCTGTCTCTCTCATCTCTCATCTCTTCTTCGTTGTGGTTTCTCCCATTGGTTCTAATTCTTCTTTACAACATGACTACTGTGAAAATGTCTAATGTGAATTTATATGTAGAGCCTCTATCAGATTGCATGCCATCTTGGGGAGGAGGAGGAGAAGAAAATTTGGAACACAAAATCTTGGTAAGTGAATGTTGGAAACTAAAAATAAATAAGTGAATAAATAAATTGAGGGGGAGGAGAAATTAGGAAAGCAGAAAAAACAGAACTAATAAGCAAAACCCCAAAGGGAAAAGAACAAAAAAGGGCATTTGAGGGTGAGGGGGAAAAGAGCCAATGGGGGAATAGGACCATGCTAAAAACATGTCAAATGAAAGTAATTGAAGGAATATAGCTCTGTGCATAGCAGAAGAAAGAAAAAATAATAACAAAAATATTAGAGATAAATGAATATATACCTAACTCATAACTTTGAGTGTGAATGGATTAAGCAATCCAATAAAATGAAAAACAATGACAGATTGGATAAGAAAATAAAATCCCACAATCTGTTGCTTACAAGAAACATTTAGAAAACAAAGACATACACAAAGAGAGAGGAAAAAACTACTATGCATAAAGTAAATACAAAAAATCGGGAGTTGAAATCACGCTGAGAACAAAGGGCTGGTCACCTATATGCTTAGGTGGCACAATGGATAAAGCACTGAACATGAGTCAGGAAAACTTGAGGTTCCTCATCTGTAAGATAGGAATGAATAACAGCTCCTACCTTACAAGGTAGTTGTGAGAATCAAATAAGATACTTGTGAAGTACTTAGCATGGTACCTGGCACCTTGGAGGTGCTTAAAAATACTTATTCTATCCAGCCTCAATGGAGCACTTTTGCAAGTAGGGAAGCTGAGGCTTAGAGATGTTACAATGGCTCAGCTAGTTAGTGGGAGTTAGAAGGAGAACTCTCAATCTCTGACTTTTTTCCTGTTGTTCTTTCTGCCACATCCCACACTTTCAACAATCCCTAACCCAAGGTGCTTTGTGATACAAATATGAAGCAAATGATGACCATGAGAAACAACGTGTCAACATGGGCAAGAAACAATAATAACAGCTAACATTTACAAAACATTTTGCAAAGAGCTTAGCATATGTTTGATCCTCTGACCAACCCTATCAGGAAAGTATCATTATTATCATCATTTCATTTTACAGATTAGGAAACTGAGTCTGAACGAGGTTTAAGTGTTTTTTTTAGGAGCACACAGCTAATCATTGTTCAAGATAGGACTTGAATGCAGGTGCCTCTGCCTCCTGATCCAGCCATCTAACCACTGCACCAACTGCCTTAAATAAATATAATACAAAATAATTGTGTCAATGCAGATAGGCCACTTGGTGGAAGACAGAGAATATCAAGGCTGGAAGGTACATTAAAGATCATCTAGTACAACTCTCTTTTTTACAGATGAGGAAACTGAGCCACAGATTTATGAAACATTTTGACTTTTCCAAGCTCTCAGTCATGTCAGTGGTAGATCTGAAGTTATGCCCACCACAAAGCTGGCCTGTGACTTCTGAGAAGACCTCTCCATCTTTGACCCAGTGGTCATTTCATATTAGCAGTGTCTCTACCCCTATGGCCTCTTCCTTTGAGCACCTTCCTAGTACATCTGTTTGAGGAAGCTCCCATATCAGCCATCCTCACTTTGAATCTGATAAATCATAACTCCCCAGACTACTTCTCCACATGGCCCTAGTCCTGCTTTTCATCTCCCTTTTATGTATTAGCTTCTTCCATCAGGATGTTAGCTCCTTGAGGGAAGGTGTTGACTTTGTTTTAGTTTGTATGTATATTTCTAGCACTTAGCACAGTTGCTGTGGAAGGAAGCACTTAAGAAATGCTTCATCTATTTATTGATTTATTGTAAAACCAGACTCCTGACATTCTAAATCTATGGTTCCTTCTGCTTCCAGAAACAAGATGTTTTGACTATTAAAACCTCAAACTTTGGGGAGTTATAATTTTTTCATTCACTGGCTGGTCATTTGAAAAAAAAAAGTTTACTCACTAATGAAACTCAATGATTAGAACCCCAGATTGACTAGACCAGCTCTTCCTTGTGTCATTTAAGTAACTTCACAAACCCTTCTGAAATAGTCTGAAGAGGGATTATGCATAAACCTTCTCCCATCCTTTTCCAGTTCCTGTATTTACTAGGCACCAACTTGGAGTCAGTAAAGTTTGTCCTTAGGTCCCACTGCTTCTTTTTTTCTGTACACTCTTGTCCAATTCATTAGGCCCCATTCTTTCTCTCCTCCCCACTCATTCCACTAATAAACCAAAAGCTCTCAAGAAGTCCTTATTTCTCTAGTCACAGAAGATCTAATTACAGAATCACAAAATCTCAGGGCTGAACAGTACCTTAGAGGCCATCTGGTCTAGCCAGTCCTAAAACATAATTCCTTCTACAACATCCTTGACAAGGAATTATCCAGCCTCTGCTTAATGGCAGTCATAAACTGATCTGACCAAGAAGAGAAGATATAAAACTCCAATTAAATTCAACTCATTCCATCTACACTGTTAGTGTCTGAATATGGTACATTTTAAAAGACCAAAAGGAGAGTATAACATGTAATCCACAGTGTTGTCCAATGGAAAGAATATAGAACCTGGAGCCATGAGACTCAAGTTCAAATCCAGGTTCTGTCACTTCTGTCACTTGCATGACCTTGATTAGTGAGTTTCTTTATCTGAAAATGAAAAGATTATTCTAGATGACTTCTCAGGTCCCATCCTGCTCTCTATGAATGACCTTATGGTGACTTTTTATGTAATTAGGCATGGTGGCAGCAGTTTTTCTGGAGCAAGAAGGCCTTCATGGCTCCTCTCAAATCAGTACACAGATGACTGTCTTTGATTCAAAGAAATATTGATGGTGCCTATCTGATATACATAATCCAGCTTTAGAGTTATAGCACAATTGGACAAGTGACAATTTAAGAGATTGTATTCAAGGATCACCTCACCCACCCTCAAAAGCTGTGACTAGAAATTTTTTTCACGAAGGTCAAAAACCACTATTGGGAAGGGTATGTGGTCATCATAGATCAGAGGACCTATTGAATCTAAAGTGCTAAGAGAGGGGGTAGTTAAACGCTTGCCCTGCTGAGGCAGACCATAGGAGAAGGGTAACATAATACTTTGATCCTGGCAGTGGCAATACTGTCTAGAACTCACTTTTCCCCTCAACTACTGTAGGATCAAGAGCTGGACTCCTCCCTCTCTCTCAATATAACTGTATCCATGATCATATATACTGCACAAGTATTCAGGTCAGCAGAGGACTTCCTGACATAGTGTAAGAATAGGGGTCTCCAAAGTAAGCATATGAAATCCCAGCTGTAATCTCCCTGAGACAAAGCCCATTAGCCTCCAGCTAGTTCTAACTGCCCCAACTTCTTATAAAGCCTCTAGGCCCCCCTTCCAGATTTACCTTCATATCTTGGCTTCTACTCTCTTTGTAAGTTAGTGTTTGTTAGATCTTTTGCTCCCTATTTACTTCTCAAGCAATAGGGCCAGAATGGAAGCAAAACTGTTCTGTTCCATTCCAGATCCAAAGCTTTAGAAGACAAACACACTAAGTAAAAGTAAAGGTAATATCCATGAACACATTGGAAAAAAAGGCAATTCAGTACCTCAATTGAGCTTCAAAAATAAATTCCATTTGACTCATGAAACAATCTTCTCCTTGTCCAAGCTGCCCTGGACCAATACAACTCTTGTTTAAAGTGTGCAACTGAAAATGTTCTGCTACTCAACTGGCTGTACATCCCTCAGGGATTCATAATGGATAGTAATGCACTTCTGCATTCATTAAATTCTTCTGCCAAACAGCATCAGCACTCACCCAAGAATGCACTCCTGCTGCTAAATTGAAAATACACACACACACACACACACACACACACACACTGGGGTAAGAGAGAGGAAGAGGCGGGGTTCCCAACAGGTCTTTCTTTCCTGTCAGTTTCCCATTATTTGCTCTTGAAAAATAACAGTCCCACCAAAAACCTGGAGGCAGCTGACAGAATAGAAGAGATCCAGGGAGGAATGAACTGAATCAGAATAGCCACAGGGGAAGTTAAGCCTACAGGGTCATAACACGTCTCGGGGCACTCATGGTTCTCAGAAATACTTTATTTGTGGATGAGTCTAGCGAAATTAGACTGTCTGGTAGGTCCAACTTATGTATATACACCCCAAATTAACATGTCTTCCTTGAGTTACCTCATTCCATAAGATTGGAGGAGGATGGAGGTCCTAAAGACAGAATGGATCAATCCACAACCAATCTGATACTTGCTCAGTCTTGACATATCAGTGATCCTTTGTCTGCCCTGCCTTGCTGCCCTGCTTTGCACTTTGCCCCTATTGAGGTAGCCCACCACAAAGCTGACTAGATCAGAGTAAAACCCATCTTGCTATTTGCAGACTCCTCCTCCCCAACTTAAAATAACCAAGAACATCCTGTTTCTGTGTTCTAAATCTTTCAGGAAGGGACTTCCCCCTCTCTTCTACCTAGACCTCCTAACTTCACTGAAACCCACAAATATCTCAGGTTTTGCCTGTGGGCTAGCTTCCTCTGTACTCTGTATAGAGGGGTCCCAGAATGCAGGCCTTTTACTTTCTCTTGTAATAAACTAAGTTGCTCCTCAGTCTACTTGTAGTCTCATTCGGACTTTTGGACTCTGGTCCACAAACTGGTCTATTCGTTTTTTGTCAAGCTCACAGCTTCCTGCCTCTATGACTTTGCTCTCTCCTTCTCTCATCATGTTTAAGGCTCATCCTTTCTTCCAAATCCAACTCAAACTTTGACCCTCCTAAAATCTTTTCCTAATTGTATCAATCCTCTCTTACTTGTCCCTCTTCTGAATGCCTGTGGCATCTTCATCACTCATGAAGCAATGAGGATCAGAGGCATCTAAACCTAGAAGGAACCTTAGAAACAAATATGGAGACTGAGGCCTATAAAGGTTAACAATTTGCAAAATGTCTCACACATAAGAACTAGGAGAGACAGGATTTGAACCCAGGTCTTCTGATTGCAGAGCCTGTGCTATTTCTCCCTAATACCACAATGCTTATCGGTGTTATCTTCTTCCATATATTTCCTATCTCCATGACTAGAAATAAACACGTGACCAGGACCATGTCTTACACTGTTTCTATACCCTTTGCATTAACATTTGTGATTGATGTTGAGCACAAACCCCTCTTCATATTGCTAACTTTGAAATTTCTTTTTTTACATAATTTATTTATTTTTTGTTTTCAATATTCACATCCGTAAGATTTTGAGTTTTACATTCTTCCCCCTCCTGCTTTCTCTCTCTCCAGGATGGCATGCATTCTGATATAGGCTCTGCTTTAAACATTCATATTATACATTTTTTCACATTACTCATGATGTAAAAAAGAATTAGAATTAATGGGAGGGACCATGAGAAAGAAGAAATAAAACAAAACAACAAAATAAAAGGAGAGCAAACAATATGCTTCCATCTGCATTCAGACTCCAAAGTTATTTCTCTGGTCATAGATAGCATTTTCCATCATGCATGTCTCTAACTTTTGATAGTTCTCTAAATTACAAGTTCATAAAGTTGTTTCATTTTCACTTGATGGTACAGTAGCAATATGGCACAGTGAAAAGAGCACTAGATTTGGAGCCTGAGGTCCTGGGTTAGAATCCTAACTCTGCCATCTTTACTATCTGTGAGAGGTACAGTAACTAACTATTTATGTTTTCAAGTCCTCAGTTTCCCCATCTGCAAAATGAGGAGGTGGACCAGATTATCTCTAAGGTTCCTTCCACCTCTAAATTTATCCTCAAGTGCCTATGTAGTCATTCAGGTAACCATTATTGAGTACTGTACAGCTGGGTCAGGAGAGGGAGACAAAATCACTTTTTCCTTGTCCTATAGAGAACATAAGAGAGAAAGACAGAGAGAGACAGAGAAGAAGGGGGAAGAGAGACAGAGAGGAGAGAGGGGCAGAGAGAGAGAAGGAGAGGGGGAGAGAGGGACAAAATTAAGTACATAATAATATACAATGCATTAAGAATATAATAATAATAATAGTTAACATTTATATTTTGTTTTGTTCAGTTGTTTCTGACTCTTTATGACCCCGTTTGGAGTTTTCTTGGCAAAGATACTGGAGTGGTTTGCCATTTCCTCCTCCAGCTCATTTTTTTTACAGATGAGAAAACTGAGGCAAACAGGGTTAAGTGACCTAGAAGTCACTTTAGTGACTACAGCTAGTAAGTGTCTAATGAGTCTTCTTACTCCATAGTCAGCACTCTACCTACCACATCACTTTGTCACGATATTTATATAATGCTTTTCATATCTTAGGCCCTGGGCTAAGCATTTTACAACTATCATTTTATTTGATCCTCATGACAATCCTGCAGTGTATGGGCCATTATTATCTTCATTTTACAGATAAGGAAACTGAGGCAAGCAGAGGTTAAGTGACTTGCCCAGGGTCACATAGCTAGTAAGTGTCTGAGGCTAGATTTGTACCTAGGTCTTCATGATACCAGGCCCACCATTCTACTTATTTGTGCCACCTAAGCCAAGCATTCTCTCCTGAGAAGGAAAGTCCTGAGCCTTCTAAAGGAGATCAGTCCTTACTCTACATACATAACCATAACTGCCATGATCGACTTAAAAAGGAGAAGTAACCACTGCAATGATTTTTTTTCTCCTTATCACCAATCCTTGGCCTCAGCTTAGAAGGCTGGAAGGGCCATTAGGGCTTGATAAGAAGAATGTCAACACTTTGAGCTTTTGATAAAGGGCCCTTGACTTCAGTGACCTACAAGAAATCCTGTGCTCATTCTCTGACATCTTTTCCGTTTGGAAAAGAAGAGAATGCACTGAAACATGTAGGCAGATGCTGAAACCCCTCTCTTCCAATTTTTAAGAGTTTCATATCTAAAACTTGAACATAAATGTGAAGAGCTTGCAATTAATAAATGAACATGCACAGTGTCCAAGAAAGGCTATATCATTATACCCTGCCACAAGTAGTACATTCTAGAATGCAATACTGATGTGTTGCTTTTAAAAAAAAGTAATTTTTTAAATGAGCAGTCAGCCCTTTTAAGACTCCCTCAGAGTCTTCCATTAGCTAAAGCATAGATAGCACCAAGTACGTACAGGCCTGTTTTCTTTTGGGGGGTTCCATCCACATATGGATGGACCTATTTCGCTCAGAATAAAACTCTGCTTCTATCAAAGCTAGGTTTTTTGTTTTTGTTTTTTTTACAAAGATGTGTTAAGTATATAAAAGAGAGAGGCCAGATTGAGAGAGTATGGATGACTTAGCATAGATTATTCCTGCTGTGTATTAAAAAAAAACAGCAAAACAACCCATCTTTACATAAGATTTTTCATTTTATTCCTAAGGTTGACTGTTTACATATCTTAGACACCAAATCTTCAGAGAAATTTAATATAAAGACTTCTTTCTTTCCTCTTTCTTCCTTCCTTCCTTTCTTTCCTTCCTTCCTTCTTCCCTTCCTTCCTTCTTTCCTTCCCTCCTTCTTTCCTTCCTTCCTTCTTTCACAAAACCTTAAACCCAATTCACTCTGAAGCTCATAGATTGAACAATGATAAGCCCCTGTTCAAGCTCTGCTAATGGCTGTATTTTGGGCCCTCCTGGCTTAGAGTGAATGCTAGTTGTAACTGTTTCTCTATGGAACAGCAACCCTAAGGGTTGTCTTCTCCTCCCAGCTTAATTTCTTTTTTTCTCTTTTTTCTAATTAAAGGGGCCATCCTTTGACTCATTTCTTAAAGAAGCCTATTCACTGAATGGATGTTACCTCACTCTAAGTGAGTATGTGAAAAGGCCTTAGCCCAATGATTCTCGACCTTCCTAATGCTGTGACCCTTGTATGTGGGCTTATCTGCATGTGGGAGGACCCACCTGGAGATTGATAGAGGAGCAGTGTCTCGGTTCCTAACACCAATCGGAAATATGTTTTCAATGGTCTTAGGCTACCTCTGTGACCCATTTAACCCCCAAAGGGGTCACAACACACAAGTTGAGAACCACTGCTATAGAGGATCATTTGACCCAACTATACAACTGTAAGAACTATGTCTAAGAGAGATTAAAGAAATAGGAAATGGAATTAGAGCAGTTCTTTTATGTAGTAGCCAAAAAAAAACCAACAACTTGAAACTAAGAGGAAGTCCATCAATTGAGTAATGGTTCAATAAGTTATGGTATATATATGTGAAAGATTACTATGTACTGTAAGAAGTGAGGAAAGAGATTATTTCAAAGAGGTATGCAAAGATATATGAACTGGTACAGAGTGGTGTAAGAACCAGGACAATTTATACTATAATTTCAATATTATATTATAAAAAGAAGAATTCTGAGAATTTGCATAAGCTGATAAAGAATAAAATAAGAAGAAATAAGAGAACAATTTATACAATACCATCATCACTAAAAAGAAAATTGAAAGCTGTAAGGAAAATCAAGAAAATTACCACCCGTGATTCCAGAGGACTGATAATAAAACATGCTATCTAACTATACGCACACACACACACACACACACACGTGTATATGTGTGTGTGCAAAACATAGCCAATGAAGGAATGTAGTTTGCTTAATACTTGATTTACTTGTTTTATTTCATTCAATTTGCATGTTTGTTACAAGAAATTGATGTTATATTTTTAATAAATTTATCTATTATTTAACTTATTCTTTTTTAAAATTTCCAATGAGGTAAAAAGGGAGAAAGGAGAGTAGATTGCTGTTAGCTTTTTTAAAAAAAAACTATAAAAATAGAGAGGTAGAGGGCAAGGTACTACATTTGCACAGACATGGAATATTGTGTGTGGAGTTTTAGATGAGGTCATTGCATTATTAGTTTTACTTGTTTTACTTTCTTATGAGACCTTTTGTAAATGTAATGCAAAAACAAAACATTCATGAAAATTTAAAAAGAGATTTAGAACTGAAAGAGACTTTAGAGTTCAGCTAGTCCCACAGATGAAGAAATTGAGTCTTAAGAGTATTTCAGTGATTTGACCAAAATCACAAAGGTAGAAATGGCAAAGGCAGGTTTTGAACCCCTCTCTTATGAATCCAAAACCATCATGCTGTCCACTGCACCATGTTCTCTCTCTCTCTCCCAGAACATCTGTTCTCAGCCCCATCACAACTGAATTTGTTTTTAAAAGTCAGTTTGAGGCATTTGTTATACTGCTTTCTCTGAACTAGTTTTGCACTGTTTGCTGTTCTGGGGGACAGAATTGGTAGTTCTGACTCTAACCAGAGCCATTGATTCTAGGGAGAAGAATCCGTCAAATTCTGCAAAAGCAATATTTAATCAATTTTGGTATTTGGAACCACAATGTTGAACCATTATAATAAATAAATGAGTGACTATCATGTGGCTTACAATAAATATTTGTGGAGTGACTGAATAAGTAAATATCTTAAGCTATTGAGACCATAAATAAATGTGTAAAGATCTGCCACCCAGAGTTAGAAAAAGTCAAGGTCAAAATTTTGGAAGGAAAGAGTTCTCAACTCTCAAATATGGCTAAGGATCAAAGGATTGTAGGCTGAGATATTTAGGGAATTTCAGAGTTCATCTAGTCCAACTCTCTCACTTTACAAATGAGGAAACTGAGGCCCAAGGAGGGTGAGCAACTTGTCAAAGGCAGTAAACATGAGAGGTGGCATCCTATCTCCAAGTGGGTGCCCATAGTATGATGAAGTAACCTAACCCCCTCTAGCCTGCCTCCAGCTCTTCTCATTCCTTCATCTCTGGTTTGCTGGATATTGTATAGATTTATTTCAGCTCAAGTTCTTTACCGAGTAACAAAGGAGTAAAGGGAAATGGCTAGTGTTCATTCTCAGAGTGAAGCCAACCTTCAGGTCATGTCCTCTTACCATATGCAAAGTGCTGGAAACAATTTAGAAGGAGTATCCATTTCCTACTCTTTGGACTTAGAATTCTTGAACATACATGATGACCACTTGGCTCCTGACACCTCAAACTCTGCTTATCCACAAACTGTGGTCATGTTTATATATCAGGTCTATATAATTAAAATGACATAGCCATGTTGCTAATGACCATTCAACTTGTAGTCCACTATGGCTCACAGATTCTCTTCAGCCATACTTATCGAACTCTTAGCAAATAAAAAATCCTTCATCATTCTTTAAATGCCTAGGGTCAAACTCTTTACAGAGTTGGTCTTCAAAAAGTTGATCAGGCTAAGCCTCATGCTGTCAGAGTTTCTCAGGGCTCCAGATCACCGCATCTCTCAACCTTATTTGGGAAAAGCATACGACAAACAATTTAATCCCAGAGTCATCTGTTATGAATGGACTGTCTTCCTCAGGGTAGCCTGACTAGGCCTCCTTAAGTTTAGCAAATGGAGGTGAGGGTGGGGGTGAGAGGGAATTATTTCCTTAAATGTATTTTAATCCCTTTCTGTTCTTGAAATGACCAAGTCAGGGTATACTTTGTGTCACATGGGTTGTGTAATTAGGTGCGCTTCGTTAAAAGCCAAAACAAAATGAGCCCATGCAAAGTAAGAGAAATAGTGGAGGTCAACAGGGACAGGTTGGCAGCTGAAATATACCTCAGCACTAACTTAATGAGCCTTCTTACAACATCAAGAAATAGGGGATGTGCCCCAGGCTCCAAGGAGAAGGATAGAGATGCCAAAAAGAACGTTACCTTAGAAATGCAGAACAGCTATGTGATGACTTGGCCTGTTAGTGTTGTCTCGGATCAGAGAGCTGACTTTATGTGAGGGGAATAGGATCAAAGCAATCTCTGTTGCTTTTTCTCCTCCTCTCCTCTCCTACCTTGCATCCCAGTCCAAACTGCCTTTAAACTTTAGGTGTCTGGAAATAAAAGGCTTCCAACCATAGCAGCCCTGCTGCCTTCTGCCAGCTTGGGTTTTCTGAGTTTGGCTGAGGAAAAGAGTCACGTGGCAAGAGAGATGGCCAAGAATCTATAGACTTTAGGGGCTTCCTCCAAAGGCATTAAGCTGCTGCCTTCCCTACTACTGGCATTCGCTCCCTCCTGATCATTCCAGACTGAGACCTTGAAGGAAGGACAAAAAGGAACAAGCACACCACGCAGGTAACTGACAGACATCAAAATGCCTTCCACCAAACTGGCAGAATTAAGAGCATATCAATTAAGCCACCATAGAGACAGCTATAATTTCAACAGCTGCTAGTTAAGTCAGTTTTGAACAAACAAATTCCACTGGGGAACAGAGAAGATAAAAGGAAGGAGGGAAATAGATAAGGAGGAAGAAAAAGCCATAATGGCAAGATGGAAATGGTATAGAGACAAGAGGAAGGAAGTAACAATAAAGATGAGGAGGGAGAGGAGAGAGAGGGGGAGAGGGAGAGGGAGACAGAGAGGGAGTGGGAAGGGGGAGAAAGCACTCAATCAGAGAATGGGGGCAGAGGTAGCAAGTAAAAAACAAAGAAATTAAATGAGGAAAAACAAGGAAAGAAAATAGAGTGAGACAATGGACGGAAGCAAAACAGAGGGAAAGAAAACAAGACAGAAAGAGGCAACACTGAGAGGTGGAGATGACAAAGAAAGAAAACAGGAAGAGACAATAATGGGGGATTGGAAATCAACAGAAAGAGAGAAAACAGAGAGACAAGAAAGATGGGGAGCAGAGAGACGTGGAAAGAGAACACAGAGAAATGGAAAGAGACAGGAGAGGGAAGCCAACAGAAAGAACAACAGAGAAGGGAGGATGGGAAAAAATCAAGAGAGAACCAAGAGGTAGTATAGAACACACAGAAGGAAATAGGGAGGACAAGGGATAGGTAGGGACAATTCAGTGGGAA
>CM053596.1:215336741-215381687 GCA_028646575.1 Pseudocheirus occidentalis
CTCTCTCTCTCTCTCTCTCTCTCTGTCTCTGTCTCTGTCTCTGTCTGTCTCTGTCTATCCAGGTATCTATTGCACATACAGAGTTGCTTGCAATTCGTCTTTCTCTGTCCTTGAGGATAAAGATCATTTTGCCTTTCTTTGTATCTCTAGCATTCAGCCCACTGCCTGGTACCTTGGTAAACATTTTGTAAAGGCTTGTTGATTAATTGTTACATGAGGAAGTTGAAATTAATTGATAAAATAACTAGCTAAGGCAGGATTTCAGTCCTGGTTATGGCTCTAAATCAAGCGCTCTTTACACTCTATCAGTCTTTCTCAGTGAGTTCAAAGTCTTCTCCTACCAAGATAACAGTAATATTTTAGCAGAAACTAAGTACCACATAAAAGTAGGAATTTTCAGCACCATCATAGTCTAGCGGGAGGTGATTGTGGGGGTTAGAGAAGTGATTTAAAGGTAAAGGAAACTGCCAGTGTTCTTCAATCACGCTTGTACATAAGCAGAAGAAGACTTTAGATTCTTAACTTTTGGGCAGCAGTAGGTAGAACTCATCGAGTATGTATGCCTACAATGTAATGATTGCTTTATATCTGTTTGCTAATCATAGCTTTCATTCAGCTAGTGCTTTAATGGTACACAACACTTTGCATTGTCTAATTTGATTCTTACAATAACTAAGGGTAGAAAATATTATTCTCATTTTGTAGAAGAGGAAAAAGACTCAGAGAGGTTATCAGCTTATGTAAGGTTACACATCTTATGTCACACTGCTCACAAGCTTTGAGGTAGGATCACCAATTAGAGCTGGAAGGAGCTTCTGGGGCCATTTAGCCCAAATCTCTCATTTTATAGATAAGGAAACTGAGGCTGAGAGAGGTTAAGTGATTTGCCCAAGGTCACACAGAACAGTAAGTAGCTGAACTGAGATTGGAAACCAAGTCTTCTGATTTTCAATCCAGTGTTTTCTCTACATCACATGGTAACTCTGAGTCATGGTCCAATATGAATGCTACCTCATAGGGTTAAAGTTCTATTCTCTGTACTGGGTGCTCATGCTTATATTTGCCAATGGTTATTTCATGAAGTCAGTACTGAGGTCTTTATGTTCTTTCCCTGAGTAGTTCAGTCTTAATTTCCCAGTACCCACCTCTTTTCTCCTATAGTTACAAGGAGCAAATAATTCCCACCTAAGAGGGAAGATGAGTTGCAATGGTAAGGTTCTTATGGGAAGAGAAGGTTGCTTTTGGCTGACCTAGAATGCTTCTTTCACAGTTTTTCTTGTTGTTTCTTGCTGCTATTTTCTTATTGCTTGGAAACTACTCAAAACCATTCCAGCATGCTTTGCAAAGCTGGGGAGGAATCCTACTTTGGTGCTCTCAGTGGAGCTGTTCAGGTGGCTTATTTAATGCCTTGACCCTCCAGTAGCCTACTCCTGCTCACAGAGTCTGTGTCTAAGATACAACTCTTAACTGAGCTGGAAGTTGTTTCCCACAGCAGGTCTTGTGCTCTGGCTGATTTGGATTGGGAATATTGTCACATTGTCAGAAAAATGGTCCTTTCTTTCAGCTGATTGTGCTCTGCACTGAACCCCCTAATCAGATTTTACCTGTAGTCAAATGATCACAGAATCTTAGAGCTGAAATGGACTTCAGAGGTTATTCACTGCAGTCCTTTGCCCAACGCATGGATTCTCTCTGTAATATCCCCAAATCAGTGGTCTCCCAATCTTTGGTTGAATATCCCCAATGAGAGGAAACTTATTACCTAATTAGGTGAATCTAATTAGGTTCTTGGGCAAGTAGGTGGTATAGTAGAGTGTGGGGCCTCAGACACATACTAGCTGTGTGACCCTGGGCAAGTCACTTAACTTTGCCTCATTTTCTTCTTCTGTAAAATGAGCTACAGAAGGAAATGGCAAATACTCCAATATCTTCATCAAAAGAACCCCAAAAGGGCTCATGAAGAGTCAGACATGATTGAAATGACAGCAACAACAACAACAACAATTAGGTTCTTAACATTTTTTGAGTACTGCAGGGAGCCCTTTGTCAGCCCAGTGAGGCTTTATAGACCCCTTCTCAGAAGAATGTTTTTAAATAAAATAAATAAATTACGTAGAATCATTTGTTGTGCCTGTTGTTTTGAGTTGTTTCAGTCCTCTCTGCATCTCTATGCCCCCCCCCTTTTTAAGCAAAGCTACTGGAGTGTTTTTCCATTTCCTTCTCAAGCTAATCTTACAGATGAGGATACCCAAGCAAATAAGACCAAGTGCCAGCTTACATGGCTAGTAATTGTCTGAGGCCAGATTTAACTTCTGGTCTTCCTGATACTATTCATATGCCATCTAACTGCCCCACATACACTCGTGAAGGAACCCAATTATATTTACACATATGTGTATGCATATATACACATGTGTCTGAGTATACACACGTATATACATACATACATACACACATACATACATACATACATACAAATAAAATCTTAACTCCTGGTTAAGAACCTCTGAATTAGGCAGGTTATTCTACTTTTGAACAGCTCTGGTTAGTAATGCATTTGTTTTTTTAAATTGTATATTGAGCCTTCTATCTGCCTCCTTGTGATTTCCATCACTTTTCTGGTACTAGTTGTGTCCTCTGGACCAGACAGAATAAATCAAATCCCCTTTCCACATGACTGCCTTTTAACTTGGAGAGAGCTATAGTGTGTCTCTAAAGTCTTCTGCACTTGGTGTACTGGATATATATTGGCCAACCAATGGATAAATTTAAAAAAGGCCTTGAAGTACTCTATTAGTGCCCCCTGTTACTTTCCAGAATGGGCACTGCTCCCAGAGTGCCAGACTTGGAGTCAAATGCCCTCTGCTGGCATTTATTAACTTTAACTATTTAATATTTTTGGCCCTCAGTTTCCCCATCTGCAAAATGACAGTAATAGTAATAACTGTACTACCTCAAGGGGCTGTTATAAGCCTCAAAAGAGGTAATGTATGTAAATTGCTTTGCAAACCTTGATGCTCAGTGTCAAGGTATGTTATTGTTATTCTGCTCAAGCTTGAGCTTTCTGTTCTCAGGCAATTATTTTCAATGCCCTCTTGCTCCTGGTATCCCAGTTACACTTCTGTGCCTTCTCTCTGACTCTGATGTAAACTAGGAATGACCTCTTCTCTGCCCACATCTCTCTTTCACCCTGTCCTGCTGTGTTTCTTCCATCATTCAAGCATCTGTGAAATCTCACCTTCTTCACGAAGCTTTCACAAACTGTGTGTTTACGAGCTTCTCTACTGCTTATCATCTTAACGTGTTTTGACTCCATGTCCTCCCAGTCTGGACCAGCTCTTTAGCAAGACAGAGTCTTCCTTCCTCAGTTCAAACTGTTCTTCTCTTCCAGTTGCTCCATGCTCACTTTCTTTTCCACCTCTAACACACTTTGTCTCAATCTTTAAGCAGCTAGTGGTACAGTGGATAGGACACTGTCTTTGAACCCAGCAAGATTAAGCTCAAATACAGTCTCAGACACTGTGTTACCCTGGGTAAATCACCTAATCTCTGCCTCGGTTTAACAAACTGTAAAATAGATACAATTATAGCACCTTCCTGGCCAGATTGTTGTGAGCATCAAATAAAATAATATTTTCACAAAGCACTAAGCACAGTGCCTAGCACATGGTTGTCACCATATAAATGATTTTTCCCACCCCTCTCCCTTCTCCCTCTTTCATGACCCTAGTGTCTCCTTTAATATTCCCCAAATCTTCCTCATTCAATTCCTGTATCTCCACTACATTTTCCCCAACATTCTATTGTCATCTCCATTAATTTTCCCATTCTTTATTCAGTTCTAGCTCACTTGTATTCTCGGCTCTTCGGATAAAGTGACTTTTAAACCCAGGCCGAGGTGTGCCAAAATGTGGCATTCCCCTTAACACAGCACTGACTTCTTGGATCTCTCCTGCAACCTAATCAGTAGAGCCACCTCTGGAATTTCTGTTCTCAGATGAGGGGCATCTTGGTTTTAGCTAAATTCCTGACAGTGATGTGAAGCTAGCAATCTGCCAAGAAGGAGAACCGTGAAATGAGAATGTACATTATCCTGGTCATGATCAGTAAATGATTTTTCTGTAACCCAGGGCCCTTTTTTGGCCATTTCAGTATAGAAATTCAAGGGAAGAAGGGATGAAGAGAGGGAGAGAAGGGGCAGAGAGGGTGGGGACAGAGAAGGTGGGGCAGAAAGTAGGGCCAGAAAGAGAGGTGGAGAGGGAGAAAGAGAGAAAAGGAAGAGGGTGAAAGAAAGGGGAAAAACGAAAAGTCAAGGGATAGATGGGGTAGGAGGGAAAAGATTGGAGAGGAGAGAGAGGGAGTAGATAGGCTGGTTCAGAGTCTTAAAATCTTTGCAGGAGAAAGGATACTCCTCTCAAGATGAACAGGTAGAGGAAATGGGTAATTAAAATCAAACAGCTGAGTGTCTTAATTAAAGTTTCATTGCTCTTATCCTATCCAGAGAGAGAATGTGAATATACAGAGAGGGGGGCTGGGAACTAGTGAATGAGAATTTCAATTTATCCATTAACAAGTATTTGCTGAGCAACTATTTAATACTCTGGGCTGAGTCTTATTCAAGAAGTGTGGGTCAAGGTCCCTGCCCTTGAGAAGTTTGCTGCCTGTGTGCACGTTAAACTGAAACACATAACTGTGCATAATTTTTTAAAAAATATATTGTCTGATACAGATCCCAGGTGCTACAGTATTTCACAGAAAAGGGAAATTAATGAGGTCAAGGGTGACGAGAACTTCATGAGTGAATGAATGATAAGGCATTTATTTATCCTCTCTACTCTTTTCATTCCCTCCCCTCCTCTTGTGCTAGGCATTGTGGGTACAGAGACAAAAATGGAATAGCTACTCCTTTAAAAGAGCTTCTGTTCAACTGGGTGACACATACTCATATAAATATATATCAAACACATTGTATACATGTACATAGATATAGAGAGAGCAAATACAGAGTAATTTTGGAATGAATATATGTTAGAGTAGGAGCGGTGAGAGTACTTATAACTGGGAAAATCAGAAAAGACCTTATACAGGACGTGGTACCCTAACCGAACCTTCAAGAGAGCTCAAAATTCTAAAGGACAGCAGTAAATGGGCAAAGTGTCCCAGGTATGGACACTTTGAGGTTAGTCTCTGTAAGGCACAGAGGCGGTGACAGAATGTCACATGAGGGGAACAGCAAGCAGACCTATTTGGTTAAAATTGCATGATGGGAAAGAATGTGAAATCAACTTGGAGTGGGATTGTTGCCTTTAAATGCCAAAAGTTTGTATAGTTCACCCTGTAGGCATTTGTGAGCCACTGAAGGTTTTTGAGTGAGTTGGTCAATGGATGAATTGGGGAATGGGGAGCCAGTATTTTAGGAATATAAGTCTGTGGTCTGTGATGGATAATTGTGGAATCATGAAGGAGGGAGTAGTGAAGGGAGAAATTGGGCAGGCAAAGAAACTAATTAGGAAGCTACTGGACTAGTCTAGAGAAGAGGTCTGAACTAGAGTAGGGACTAATTGGGATAATTGGAAGGGTATTGGACTTAGAGTAAGAAGAACTGTTTTGAATCCCTGTTCTGCTATTTTTTACCTGTGTGACTTTGGACAACTTATTTAACCTCTTTGGGCTTTGGTTTCTTCATTTGTCAAAAGGAATGGGTTGGGCTAGATTACCTTGATGTTGTTTTTCAAGCTCCAAATCGAAATCCACATTCCTGAACTGAGATTTGTGACACAAATAGATGAGTAGAAAGGAAAATGTTATAGAAAAAGGGAATGATGATGGGGATGTATGCAGGTAGGAATGAGCATGTTATATTTGTGGTATTGAATAAACTGGTCTATGAGGACTGATGCAGATATGCTAGAAAGAAGCAAAAAATAAGCTGTTTAAGGTTGATGGGGTCAAATCACTGGAACCTTAGAAACCCCCGTTTTCACAGCTAACTCTTCCATATCCTTTTATTTCCTCCATTCTGTGGCTACAGATTGTTTTTTTCAAGCTAAATGTCCTAAGCTCTGTAAAAGCTTTTAAGATAACTCGACTCTGGTCATTCCTTTCTCTATTGAGTGATGACTTGAGACTGAGAATGAGAAAAGTAATTGAGAATGTTTCAGCCTGTGATGTGGAGCTTGGTTGGAGGGGTGAAGACAGACAGGGACAGGTGTATTCAAGTTGAATGTCCAAAGACAGAGCACCAACCTCCAGTGAACTGGGAAAGCCAGGGCCTTTTCCCGGTGACAAGGAGGTAATCAGTACCATTTGCCACTTTCCATTGAGGTAGGCATGGGCAACCACAGAGAGAAAGGAGGAAAGTGGAAACAATTTCTAGGAGACAAATTGTTTTTTGCTCTTCCTTTGAACTTCAAGGTCCATCTGTCTGGGGTCCCTCCCATCTTATTGATTGATTGACAAGTTCAATGGTGAAAGAGGCATCCACTAAAGAAATACATTAATGTTGTATCCAAGAATCTGAACTGAGTAAAAGGAATACTCAGGGGCTAATTGAGTCTGATTGGCAGCTGCCGCAGATAGACTGAGTACAGGGAGAAAGGAGCTACCTTTTATTTGGGATCCTATCAGATTCAGAGAGAAAAGTCCACGTTGTAAAAGAAGTCTCTCTTTTACCTTACATTCATCATCTTTTAAAAGTTATCAACAGTAGTCTGATAAGAGACAACATGCTTATTTCTAAATGTTCATCATTCAAAATTGTAAAAGGGGAATAAGTCGCTGAGTTTTACAACAGTGGAATCATCTTCAAAGAGATCTAAGTGTTTTTCTGTTTTGACATAAATGAGAACAAAACCTCTCTAGTGTCAGTCTATGGCTTATAGAGTGGATCCATTGCATTTCAGTGGAAATGATGTATTCAAAATCACAGCTTTTAAAGCCTTGTGTTTTATAACTACTTCTATGAATAGTTATTATTCATATTGTCTTAAGTCTGAAAAACTGTATATACATTTGATCACTTGTTCTTTACAATAAGCTTGTGAAATAAGCACAATGTGTAGTATCATATGATTTTGTTGTATGAGACTTGTGATTTCATGGATATAGAAAATTTCCAGGAAGGAAACTCCTTCTGCCAGTGAAGAATTGTACCTCCATTGTAGGGCAGCCATGTATCTAGGTCTGAAGTGCTAGGCCTGAAGTCAGGAATACTCATCTTCCTGAGTTCAAATTCAACATCAGATACTTACCTGTTGCGTGACCCTGGGCAAGTCACTTAACCCCATTTGCCTTAGTTTACTCATCTGTAAAATGAGCTGGAGAAGGAAATGGAAAACCATTTCTTGTCAGATATGATTGAAACTACTTGAACAACAACTTACACTATAACACATAATCTTAGAGAATTTCTTGGGCTCTGAGGTTAAGTGACTTCCCATAATCATATAGCTAGTATGTGTCAGAGGAAGGACCAGGTCTTCCAGTTTCATGACTAGCTCTCAATCCTTCATGCCATCTTGATGTATATGGTGAGAAGCAAACTGGCAAAGCCAGTTTGGCTGGAATAAAGAATGTGTGGGATGTATAACGTAAGATGTACCCAGATAGGGAAGGACTTTAAAGCAGCAGTTCTCAACCTGTGGGTCACGAACCCCTTTGGGGGTTGATTGACCCTTTCACAGGGGTCACAGGGGTTGCCTAAGACCATCGGAAAACACATATTTTCAATGGTCTTAGAAACTGAGACACTGCTCATCTATATGTCTCTTGGAGGGTCCGCCTGCATGCAGATATGCCCACATACAAGTATTAAAGGATCACGGCATTAGGAAAGTTGAAAACCACTGCTTTAAAGGTTAACCAGAAGAGTTTTCATTTGTATATTATGCAGATAATAGGGGATGCTCTTAAAATTTCTTGATCAGGGATCTGACATAGCCCTGTGCCTTAACAATATTACTTTGGCAGAGGCAGCTAGTTGGCACAGTGGATAGAACACTGACCCTGGAGTCAAGAGGACCTGAGTTCAAACCCAGCCTCAGACACTTGACACTAACAAGCTGTGTGACCCTGGGAAAGTCACTTAACTCTGCCTTGTCCCTCTACACCCAAAAATCAATCTGGCAGCTGTGAATTGAAGGAGGGGAGAGACTGGAGGCAGGAACTCTGAGCAGAAGGTTATTAATGTAGACTAAGTAAGGGATGGAGGGAGCCTGAACTAGAGTGGTGGCCATGTGAGTGAAGAAAAGGAACAGCAGAATGTCATGTTAACAATGATTCAGTAGTATTATCTTAGGATACAAAATATATTTACAATATCCTTGTTAAAGTTTTATTAAGTGGCTCATTGTATGTGAGGCTCTCTCCTCCACTAAGTTCTCCATAGAATATGACAGCTAGAAGTTGGAAGGGAGGGACCTCTGTGACCATTTAGTTCAACCCATAGACAAAAGGAGTCCCACTATAACATGCCAGACAAATGGCCATTAAGTTATCTATTCCATAGGAAATCTTGGCATTTTTGCCCTCTTTAGGATTACTTGAGTCATTAATGTGGTCATGTATACCAATCATTAAGATAGCCAAGAGGCAAAGGTGACCAACTGTGTCGTGATTTTGTTGTTACCATAATATGAATGCAACTCTGTTGTTTGGCATCTACCTCCAATATGGTTGTTCCTCAGTTGTATTACTTTAGACCTTTTCTTTCAGACACTCTAGGACACTGACCATAAAGGTGACTTCTTCACTAAGTGTCCAAAACAAAACATATCTTCTAAGTCTGGGAAGGTAACTGAGATGGAAATGTGCCTTCACAATAGAAAAGGATTCCAGGATGCCTCGTTTCAAAGTCTGTAGTTTGGAGATACCACTGAACATATTCCATTAAAATTATTTTTTGAGATAATCTTACCTCTGTGAGTTGCATCTTGGTACAGTGGAAGCTGCAGCAGGAATGGAAGGCAGCTGGGTAAGGAAGAGAGTATTTGGCAGAAATCCTAAGATGCCATAATAAATATTTCACATGTGCTGCAATCAGCAGCTGGGGATTCCTCATGTTTGTCGAGGAGTGAAATGATGTGCTCAGAATGATGCTTGAAAATGGCTCTGGACACACCTCTTCTGGCCTTGCCAGCTTTCAGTGAGACTGTTAGGGAGCTTTGATGAGCAAAGAAGGGAGGGAGAAGTAAGTAAACAGTAAGCTGAAGTTGAGACCACAGAGCCTGGCACAAGGAGAAGAAGAAACTGACCTGTCTACTATATTAACCCATCATCAGCATTTTACTAAATGGTTCATTGTACTTGAGGCTCTCTGTTCTAATACATGCTTCAAAGAATAGCAGAATTTGAGAGATGGAAGGAGTTGGGAGGGAGGGACCTCTGTGACCATCTAGTCTAAACCGTCCACAAAAGGAGTTCCACTATAACATACCAGACTAGTGGGCATTCAGCCTCTGCTTGAAGACCTCCAAGAAGAAAGAATCCTCTTGAGAAGGCCCATTCCACTTTTTGATAGCTCAAATTGGTAGCAAACTTTTCTTGGAATCAAACCCAAATTTGCCTCTGCAGCTTTCTCCCTCTGCTACAGATCCAGTTTTCTGGGGTCAAACAAGATAAATATAAGCCTTCTCCCACATGATGGTCTTTCACATATTTGAAGATGGCTAGTATGTGTCTCTCTTTTCCTACCCTCTCCTTGACTCTTCTTTTCTCCCCTCTAAGCATGCATGCTTCTTTCCTCTGGTCTTTATGTCATGGATGAAAAAAGGCTCTTCACCATCCTGGTTGCCTTTCTCTGGATCAAGAGTTCTCAGCCTGGCATTTGAAGAGAGCCTTGAAGGGGAACCAGAGAGGCTAGGAGGCAGCAGTGAAGTAAAAAGGCATTCCAGATATGGAGAACAGCCAGTAAAAATGCATGAAGATGGAAGCAGTAGCATTGTAGGTGAGGCAATATGACAACTGTGGAATGTGGGGGCAGAGTAATATGTAAGGCTAGAAAGACAAAAAGTGGTCGGGTTGTAAAGAGATTCAAATGCCAAAATGAGGACTTTAATCCTTGAGCTAATAGGGGATCCTTTGGAGGTCCATGGGTAGATTTAAGGGGGTCTATTAACTTGAATAGGAAAAATTTAGCTGCATTTTCACTAACTTATAACTGAAATTTAGCTTTTCCTTCAATTGTGGTTTTAAAAAAATTATTCCGAGAAGGTATGCGTAGGCTCATCAGACTGGAAAAAGTCAGGGGAAGGGTCCATGGCTCAAAATGTTTTGATTTAAACCCCAATATACATACTGTCCAGTCTGTTTTTATGAAACTGTGGTGCTCTCCCAACTTCACACAATAATCCTGATAAGGTTTGATAAGAGCAGAGTATAGCAAGCCCTATCATCTACCATCCTTACAAAAATTACTGTAGTTCCTTCATACATCAAGGCTCAAATATAAAATATTCTGCTTGACATTTAAAGTTTTTCCCTACCTTGTTATTTTTCCAGTGTCCTATACATTTCTGTCTTCCATGCACTGAAAACTCTAGTCATACTGTCCTACCTTCATTTCTTCAAACATAGCACTCCACCTCCCCTCTCCATGCCTTTGTTCTGGCTGTCTTCTATGTATGTAATACTCTCTCTCTTTATTTCTGCCTCCTAATTTCCTTGGCATCCTTCAGGAGGCCTTTCCTAATTCCCCAAGATAATAAAACTTTTCCCTTTAAGGTTGCCTTAAATTTGTGAATCTGATGTATATATTTGGTGCACATGTTGATCCCTTCTATTGGAATGTAAATTTTCTGGTTGTTGGGTTAGTTGACTGACTAGCATTCTGGACAGCAAACTGTCCAGCATTCATCTTCTGGCCTGGGAAATTTCACTTATTACTAGTTTTCTAAGTAAAAATCAGGATAGCATAAATTCCAATTACTCTTTTTTATTTAACTGTGGAATAATTTACTGCAGCTGTGAGAAAGAGAAAACAAACAAAATTAAACAACCTCACACAGATGGTCCCATGGTCAGGAGTCAATTTGATATTTGGTTTTACAGGCTGCTGGAATTATCTGGTAGCTACCAGAGCCAGGGGATAAATAAGTGACTTCTTAGTAGGTAAGAGCCTGGACTCTTTTCCTAAGGACACACTGGACACCCAGACTAGGGTCTGTATCATAGCAAAGAGAATTTATTTAGTATTTTTTATTTACCAAGTATTGTACTAAGTGCTAAGGATGCAAAGGAAAAAGTAAAATATTGCTGTTACTTTGTACACAGTACATTTCACTTTGCATCAGCTCATGCAAGTTTTTGTGAGAGAATCCGGCTCATCATTTCTTATTGCACAATAGTATTCTATTATAATCACATCTGTCATTCCCCAATTGACAGGCATTTCCTCAATTTCCATATAACTTTTATTCATGTCTTCTAATACATTTGTCACTGGAAATCCATTCAATTTATTGGGAGCCTTCCTCAAGTTACCTTCACTTCATGGAGGTACAAAGTGGAACACAGGAACTATCTAGTAATTGTCCCTCACTCTTGTATATGACCAGCCTATCTGCTTTCTGGTCATGAATTTTTCTTACATCTTTTATGTTACCAAGTTTTCTTTCTTTCTTTCTTTTTGGTAATTGTTCATGAATGAGGCTAAACTTAAATTCTCCGGAGATGTTAAGTACTTCATGCCTCCTAGCCACAAAATCTCTTAGATTCCACCATGTTGGGAAGTTCCACTTTGGCCCTGGGAGCAGACTACACTTGCTTTCTCAGCTTCAGTCCAGCTAAGTACAGAAAGGCTCAATACCAAAAGACTTACCACTTGGTGATGAATTCTTTGGCCATGGCAACCCACGAAACAAAAAGAACAAATTTTGGTCTTAATCCCTGGGCAATTTTGGTGATTTTGAATAAGTGACTAAATCCACAAGTATAAAAATTAATACTTATGATGTTCATATGTAGTTTCTCCTATTGATTACCTGAGCTGTGGAAAAAGCTTGGGGAATGATACCTCCAGGTCATTTTTATTCCAACTATTTTACCTAAGAAAGCTTAATTCTGTATGAGTGCTACTAGAAGAAAGCTATCTTTCTTGGGTGGTTTCATTGATTATTGATTACCTGGAACAAAGGGAGTAGAAACCACCCAAGAAAGATAATTTGGAAGTGGAAGAGAGCTTGATGAAAAATGCAAAACAGTGAAGAAGAATAAAGAGAGAGGGCATTTTCTGTGTCCACATGAGTAGTGGTAAAATCAGAGCTGATCATATGTTTATAAATGTTGGTAGGGCCTTAGCTGGTTAGCAAGATCCTTGGAGTATTCATTGGGTGAAAAAGACCATATTAAGTACTGTGGTGGTATTGGGGGATTTAGCAAGCAAGGTCCAGATGAAATAGAAGCCCTTGTTCTTGGCCTTAAGGAATTTAGAATTGAGTCTAGTGGCCTCCAAATAGTAGATATGGCTCTACCTATAGATCTCAAAGTCTTACCTAATAAGCTGCCAAGATGGTTGCTGCTGCCATGTTCCCTTTTCCCTGTTTGCTGGGCTTGCTAGTAGGGATGGGAATGTGATTAGTAGCAGTGGGCCTAGTGTTACATTCAGGGATGCTGCTATCAGACAATAACCGTACTGGTACTGGAGTCAGAGGAATTGGGTTCAAGTCCTGCTTCTGAGGTTTACTATCTGTGTTTCATAAGACAAGCCATATAACTCCCCTCGGCCTCACTTTATGTTTAAAATGGAGATGTTGGACTAGCTAGCCTTTGAGGTGCCTTCTAACTCTTGACCCTGTGATCCAGCATCTCATCTCTGCACCCTCCTCCACCTCCACTTCAGCACTATCACTGCCATTCTATGACTTCATGAATAATTTTAAAATAAGTGCCGATTATATAGCACTTGAAAGCTTGCAAAGCACTTTTCCCGATATTATCTCATAGCATCTTCAACACAACCCAGCGTGGTGCTACAGACATTCCCCACAACTAAGGAAAATGAGGCTCAGGTGGGGTTAAATGCCATTTCATAACCATTGCTATACATCTAATAAGGGATGAAGAAAATCATTTATTAAGTACTTACTGTGTTAAATTTATGTTAAATTCTAAAGATATAAACACAAGCAAGGAAGACGGACACTAGTTTCAAGGCAGCAGGTGGTGCACTGAATAGGACACTGGGCCAGGAGTCAGGAAGACGTGAGTTCATATCCCACCTCAGACTCTTATTAATCATCTGGGTACGGGCAAATCACTCCCTTTCCTTCTCTTTAAAATAGAGACAATAATATCTCCTACCCCTAGGGGTTGTTGTAAAGATAAAATGAGATGTTTGTAAACCTTACAGACACTAGGTAAGTGCTAGCTACCATCATTATTATTGTCATCATTTCAATAGGGCAGTTTTTCTTTTTTTCTTTAAATTATTTATTTTTAGTTTTCAACATCCACTTTAATAAGTTTTAAATTTTCTCCCCCTCCCTTTCCCCTCCCTCCTCAAGACAGCTTGCATTCTGATATGGGCTCTACTCACACATTCCTATTAAATACATTTTCACATTAGTCATGTTGCATAGAAGAATTATAACAAATGGGAAGAACCATGAGAAAGAAAAAAGTAAAACAAAGGAAAAAAAATAAAATAGTCTGCTTCAGTCTGCATTGTGATTCTATAGTTCTTTCTCTGGATGTGACTGGCATTTTTCGTCATATGTTCCTTGAAATTGTTTTACGACCTTGCATTGCTGAGAAGGGTTAAGTTTATCAAAATCAGTTCTCATACACAATGGCTATTCCTGTACACAATATTCTCCTGGTTCTGCTCCCCTTGCTCAGCATTAGTTCATATAAGTCTTTGCAGTTTCTCTGAAGTCTGCCTGTTCATTATTTCTTACAGCACAATAGTATTCCGTTACATTCATCTACCACAACTTGTTTAGCCATTCCCCAGTTGGGGGATGGCTTGAGTATCCCTTCAATTTCCAGTTTTTGGTCACCATGAAAAGAGCTGCTTAAATAGTTTTGTATATGTGGATCCTTTTCTCATTTTTGTGATCTCTTTGGGATACAATCCTAGAAGTGGTATTTCTGGGTCAAAGCATATGCACCTTTTTATAGCCCTTTGGGAATAGTTCCAAATTACTCTCCAGAATGGTTGAATTAGCTTACAGCTCCACCAACAATGAATTAATGCTCCAACATTCCTGCATCCTCTTCAACATTTATAATTTTCCTGTTTTGGCATGTTAACCAATCTGATAGGTGTGATGTGGTACCTCAGAGTTGTTTTGATTTGCATCTCTCTAATCAATAGTAATTTAGAGCATTTTTTTTCATATGACTATACATAGCTTTCACTTCTTCTGAAAACTGCTTGTTCATATCCTTTGACTATTTATCAATTGGGGAATGACTTGTATTCTTGTAAATTTGATTCAGTTCTCTCTATATATATTAGAAATGAGGCCTTTATCAGAGATGCTGGTTGTAAAAATTCTTTCCCAGTTTTCTGCTTCTCTCCTAATCTTGGTTGCATTGGCTTTGTGCAAAAGCTTTTCAATTTAATGTAATCAAAATAATCCATTTTGCATTTGATAATGTTCTCTATCTCTTGGTCATAAATTCCTTCATTCTCCATAAATCTGTCAAATAAACTATTCTTTGCTCCCCTAATGTGTTTATAGTATCAACCTTTATACCTAGATCGTGTACCCAATTGGACTTTATTCTGGTATACAGTGTTAGACATTGGTCTATGCCCAGTTTCTGTGATAGTATTTTCCAGTTTTCCCAGCAGTTTTTTGTTTTGTTTTGTTTTTGTCGAACAGTGAGTTCTTATCCTAGAAGCTGGATAGGGAAGTTTTTCTTAACTGTTTTTGTGTCATAGATAGCTTTTGGCTGTCTGATGAAGTTCAGTGACTCCTTTTCTGAATATGTAATGTTTTTAAATGCATAAAATACAATGCACAGGATTACAAAGGAAAGTATGATGCAAAGCAATTATAAAAATATACACATAAAAATAAGAAGTTGATGGAGCCCAGGGCAAGAACTCCTATAGTAAGGGAAGATAACACGTTGCAGTTAGTAGTGGCAACAGAGAAGTATTATGGACAAGGAAGTCAAGGGGGATTAATAGTCATTAAAATAATGGGGGTAATTGAAATAGAGGTGGAATACAATCCTAGGTCTCTCCTGGCTCCAAGTATATCAGCCTTCCTGCTATACCACATTGAGTTTCTCTCCTATCCTTATCTCTTATCCTTGTATCTTGTCCAAATCCAGAAAAATCAAAAGTAGCTCCTCATAAAATAATTGGGTCTCTTTGTTCTAATTGAATAGGAAGACAGAGTATATACAAAACTGAAATGACTAAGAACGCTTAAAAACTAACCTATCAATCAAGGCAAATGTCACTTTAGTACAACTGAACACACAAGGATGAAGGATGAGGGAGTAAGGAATGCTCAAAGTAGGATAGGAATGGGGGGGGGAGACTTCTTGGTATGAGTGAATTTTGAGTTGATTTTAAAAGAAATGCCACATAGATGGTAATAGAGAAGAAGGGACAAGACATCCCATAAACCATATGAAGGGGCATAAGGGCACTGAATCCATCTGGTTGTTGGCAGAGTGAAATTATGTAAATTTAGAGGTCAAGGTAAAGTGATGGGACATACCATGAATGACTTATTTTTGAAATAAAAGGGAGTGATGAGAATTCTGTGAAAGGTCTGGATCTCATCGTTTAAGGCCAATTGGTTGTCAAAATAGATTCAACAGATGATGAGGCAAACAACTGAACAGGACATGCTTCTAAGGAAGAAAATCAAACTGAATGAACCATTTAGTGCAGGAGAAGAAAGGGTGTCTGGGCATTGCCTCAGTTTCCCTTCTCTAGAAACAGTTTGTTCTACCATAAGAGAATAGTGGGGTCAAAGGGATTCTTTAATGCTCCTCAACTTTCTTATCTCAAATCTCCAATCACTATGCTTTGTAGCAAGGTTGTAAAAATTGCATGTTCAGTCAGAGGACAAATCTAGTTAAGTTTCAAAATGAAAGATAATAAGAAGAAAAAATATACAGTCTTTTCTTAAATTGAAGGAAAGAAGGAAACTAGTATTTTGAAGAAGCAGATAGGTTCATATGCAAATACAGCTTTTGCAGGAAATGTGAAAGGAAATAGGATGCCTATCATATGAAATTGCCCAGTGATTGTCTGCCTAATACAGGAACAATCTTCCTAATCTGGTAGCATTCATTCTGGTGGTTTGCAAAATGCTGGTGTTTATGGACTCTTAACTCTTAGAGACAGACAATTCAGAGCACTTGACATCAGAATCAAAGTCCCTCACCAACAGTCCATTTGGTATTCCAAAGGCAGTACTGATGATAATGAGGCCATCATTTCAGACCCTTGCTCTTGTTTGGTCTGAACAAAAAGATTCTGCTATGATCACCAGAACTGGACTGCTCTTCATGCATCTTGTGAACCTGAGGATTTTTTTTTATACCCAATACATTGCATCAAATTTTTCCATTAAACTAGGACTCAATGCAGTGATCATCCATGATTTCAGATGACAAATAAGGAAGCATGCTACTCACCTCCTAACAGAGAGGTGCTGGACTCAAGTGCTGAAGGAGACATTTTTGGGGAGGGACACTGCTAGTTTAGGAATTTGTTCTGAATGATTATGTATGTTTGTTGGAAGGTTATTTCTCCTACCCCCCAGTATTGGGAGAGGGAGAGAAAATTGACTTTTGTTCATTTAAATAAAATTTGATTAGATAAAGAAAATGGAGACGCATATCTGTCTCAATAGAAAAGGCAATGTATGTAGTGAAGAAAGTACTGTACTTAGAGGAATGCCTAGGTTAAAACCCTGTCTTCAAGACTATCCAACTGTGAGACCTTGGGCAAGTCACTTAACCTAAATCAGCCTCTTATAAAATGGAGATTAAAATATTTGTAATACCTTCTTCATTCACAGGGTTGTTAGAAGACTCTGATAAAACATATATACGCATATGATATGTTCACACACATATATGTCAAGACATATGTATGTACACACGTATGTGTGTAAACATATGTGTATATATAAACATAAGCATATGTGTAAAGGATTTTGCAAGCTTTAAAATAGTATCTACATGTCAACTACTATTATCAGATATATAGGATTAGTAAAAAGCATTGATTGCCTCTGGGAAATTTTCAGACAAACAAAACAGAACAGTTATGTCAATTATGCAAGTAACTATTATAGTTACCACACAGTACTGCTACTGTACTTATTGAAACCGCTACCTCCAAAGTGAGCAGTGATTTTTCATTTGCCAGATCTAATGGAATTGTCTCCATCCTCATCCTTTTTGATCTCTCTGCAGCATTTATCCTGTTGGAAACTCTTGGAAACTCACTCTTCTTTGGATTTTTGAGACATCAGTCTTTCCTGGTTCTCTTTGACTGCCCCTTTTCAATCTACTTTGGGGAATCATCCCCCATCTCATTTCCCATTTGGGGTTGTATTTTCCCTCTAGAAAATGTCTCACTTGGTGACCTTGCATATATTTCTGTGTTTGTTCTTCCTCCTACCCCATCAAAATATAAGCTCCTCAAGAGGAGGCCCTTTGTATCCCAAGTATCTGACACAGTAGGAGCTTCATAACTGCGTTTTGATTGGTTAAGTGAATGACTGCATTTATTTTAGTTAACAGGATGAGAAAGGATCAGGAAACTTTTCCAGAGGGGATTTTAGCCCCAGTTAAGAATCTGTTAACCATTCACACAAAGAAAGCATACATACAAAAAGGCTTAAAAAGAGGTTATGCTGTTCAAGGTTCTGCTGGACTTTATAACATCTAACATAAAATTGTCATTGCCAAAGATTATAGCAAATTCTTAAGTTGTAATAGGCCCTAGAAAGGGACACAAAAAGAGTCAAATGACTCCTACTAGCTTCTGGTCTCAAGGTACTTTTATAACCCCTCACAGTCTTGTGACGTCATCCCGGGAGATGTTACATTATGTATTTTCTTATATTTTCTACCCTTTCCCTGGGTTGAAGAAAGTAGGCTATGGGTTAGAGGTGAGATAGAGGAAGGGGAGCAAGGAGAAAAAAGGGGTGGCAGAGAAACAGGTTTACCCATACCTTTGCCCCTCTCCAGTCATTTCCTGTGTTACAATACTGATGATACTTCTTTGATGACTAGTTTTAGCTCTCTACTATATGATGTATTCCAGCTCCTCTTGGTAAAGGAGAAGGTAAACAGTGGGCAGGGGTGCCCAAGGGTTATATCCTCTCATCTGTTTTGTCCTCTTTTCTGCCAACCCAGTGTGTTTAGCAGTCAGGTCTATAGTCAACTAGTTATGGAAAACCTGTGCCATATTGCATGAGGGAGGAGATTGCGAAGTCTCAGAGAATACCTGTCATGCTTTTGTGTAACAGCTTTTTCAATCCAGTGACAATATTTCTAAATGCCCACCTGGGATGTCATTCTGACTTTAGTGTGCCTCTTGAAGCAGCTGGAATGCAATAAAACATTAACTAGTTCAACTCCTGCTTACATTAAGTCCTGACAAGGTGGCTGCTGGCTGTGGTCTCCTCAGAGACACTTAGAACTGAACAAAAGAACTGAGGTAACTGGCCGAGCATCAACCAGACCTTAAAGTTGTCCATCACAGATCCCAGCTCCTCCCCTTTATCCCAAAGAACTGCTTTGTCACTTCCAGGCTTCACTAATTGGCAATGACTCAAGGAATACAAGTCTTCACCAACTCATTTTCCCAAAGGGCCAAGGAATCTGCTCTCACAAACCCAATCCTTCACTTGCCAAATGGCCTAATTCTCCAAGAAGCCCCCCCCATCAGGTTGATGCAGAGGGTTGGCTGTCACATTTATCAGTAAGAAGGACTTTCCTTTTTTCCTGGCCTCCTTTTGATTGATTTCTAGTGTCACTTCTACATATTTCCAAAATGTGCAGAGAAGTGCTTTATCTGAGCTCTTCTGTGTCTGCCAACATGACCAGGGGGCACTTGATGAATTCCATGGAAACAAACACCTACAACCCATGGAACTTCCAATCAAATACAAGCTCCTGCCTTTATAACCCTCACATTCTCTGGCTTTTTTTCTCTTCTCTCCTTCTCCCCAATCTTGCTCTCTTACTTTTTCTCTTTTATATTCTCTTTTTTCATTTCTCTATCTCCCCACATACCTTATCTCTTTCCCTTGCTTTTGCAAAATAGTGTTTCCCCTCCTTCTTACCAAAGGAATCACACTCCAATTTATGATGTTGAACTTAATTAAACTCCATAAAATAAGGATCCTACTCGGGTCATCACTGGGATGGGTACGTTATTAAAGCTTTAAAAGCAAAGGAAAGGACTTTGCTGAGGACAAAGCCAAAGGAAAAAGTGGAAAGATGCTTCGTGCCCCACCAACGTGGGGCTGGCGGCTTGTTTCAGGGGCCCAGTGAGACTGGCAAAAGTCCAGCTGGAATGGCTTTCCTAATTAACTCCAATACGCTGCTCCTGAATTGAAAATGGATTGGAGGGTGTTATCACTTTTCCAGAGCTCATCTTGTGCTTCTTGGGAAAAGAGGTGTGTGTGTGTGTGTGTGTGTGTGTGTCTGTGTGTCTGTGTGTCTGTGTGTCTGTGTGTCTGTGTGTGTGTGTGTGTGAATCAGAAGAGGGAGATGGAGACACAGACCTTTGCTACTGAGGGGGTAGGAAGGAAAACTTTAAAAAAAAATTTCAAGGGTACAAGATGTGTTTTTTAATGTCCCTCTCTAAGCGACAAATTCCACTGCAGGAACTTCATTAACGCACTCATTAGTGTTATCTGATTCACTGCTGCTGCCTCTCATTGGGAGTTGGGAACAGCAGCTGGAAGAGCAAATCAGCTTGAGCTAATGCATATGTTAATAACACTAATGTAGCATTTGGTGTTCCTAAAAGAGAGACAGTAAAATATCTTTGCTGTCTTCTCCAACACTTAAGGGGGAGGGAGGAGAAGAGAAAGAGCAATGCAATATAAAATAAAGCTATCCACTTGCAACATTTATAGTCAGTATTTATAGATTAGAGCAGTATGTTAGCCATTCTGACAATATAACACCAGCACACAGACCCCACACTATGAATTATTCAGAGGGCCCCATTGTAAAATGATCCAGTGACAAGACCAGATGACCTGGCGGTTTTTGGAAGTTTGAAACTGCTACCCAGCCCCCTTCCCATTCCCATCCTGCTGCCACATCAGCTCCTCCCTTCCACCCCTTAGCAGGAGCTCGGTGAACTATTTGCTTTATGAAGCCCAGCATTCCTCCCCCGGTGCCCACAGTACTTCACTCCCTAGAAGTTCACTTTGGGGAGATCACAGCAAGTCCCGCACAAATTAGTCATTTCTGTTCCTGCCTTCATGAGAGGAGATTAGTCAGGGTCCTGGACTCCTGTAGAAAGTCAGATGAACAGCCTGTTCCATATTTCAGCCAGGCAATGATATTCCTCAAGCTGAT
This sequence comes from Pseudocheirus occidentalis, assembly GCA_028646575.1. NCBI lineage: Eukaryota > Metazoa > Chordata > Mammalia > Diprotodontia > Pseudocheiridae > Pseudocheirus > Pseudocheirus occidentalis. The sequence continues at coordinate 215,357,265 of CM053596.1, forward strand.
AATTACAGATGTTATAGGGGTAACTAATTTCAGACATTTAATTTATACCTTTGTGGACCCAAGTGTGATTTCCTTTATGTTTCTAATGACCCTGGAGGGTGGCTCAGTGAATGCAGAGATGGTGGAAAGCTCACATTATTACTCCTTGAACTTGATTCTTTATTTATATATTTTTTCTGGCTAGAAAATGCCACTTCTCTATTATTTCCATCTTTTCTAGGCACTAGTGACCTATTTGGTTTCTTAGTCATAGGATAATAGATTTAGAGCTGGATAAGACTTTAGAAATCATCCCTTCTCTCCATTAAATGAACTTTCACATCAAAAAGGGAAGTAATCAAGGACATAAGTGACTTGGGATATTAAGTAAGGCTTGACAACAGGGATAGCTTTCAAGTTATGGCTAAATAAGTTACTACAATATTGTCTTTACATAGAACTCTATATATCAGATTATATTTTCCTATTGAAAATATGAAAATTAAGTAAGTGTGTTCATATGGAGAAAAGGAAATTTCTAAGGGATGAAGAGTTTCTTCTACTGCAACTTGCCAATCAATAAACAGACATTTAAATACCCAGAAGGCTCTCTGCCAGGAACTGTGCTAGGTGCTAATGTTACAAATACAAAGAATAAATATTCCCAAGGAGTTTCAATTCTTTTTTTTCTTTTTAGATTTTAATTTTATTTTAAACTTAAATACAAAATAATAAAAGAAAACAACATTGCCATGTGCACAGCAGAACATAAGAGAGGATTCAATATAAAGCAATTAATTTTTATTTCAAGAAAACCTATATAATAACACCTACACTGTTTTCAAAGCTGCCCAGCTTTTCTTTGCTTCCTTGTAGGTTTTCTTTTTTCTGCCAAGTACTATTTACTTTATTTTTTCCCCTCCCTTCTACCCCCTCCCCGAGGCTACAATTAAGAATGGGGACAAACAGACAGACACACACACACATATGTTCATACACATATATGTAAGACTGTACTGTGCTTATTTCCCCCTGTCATCTGCTTTTCTGAAGGTGGATAGCATCTTCCTTCATAAATCCAAATCTTTCTATGTTTTTCTAAATCAATTAACTCATTTCCTATACCACAGCACTATTCCACAATTTTCTGCATTCCTTCTATTCTTGGCTACATAGGGTTTTAGTTATAAAATATATTTTTAATTTAAACTAATCGTTATTATACATTTTACACTTCAACAATGTTCTCACCTTATAATGTGGCATAAGGTCTGCATCTGCTTCCTTTATATCTTTGTTCCTCTGGTTTATTTGAAATTCCTGACCTCTTGTTCTTCCAAATGAACTTTGTTATTACTATTTCTAACTCAGTAAGATACTTTTTTTAGTGATTTAATTGGATGGCATTATATGAATAGATTATTTGGGTAAAATTGTTATTTTTATTATATTGACTTTACTTACCCAGAAACAATAAATACAACTTTGATTATTTAAATCTAATTTTATTTGTATAAAAAGTATTTAATGTTTGTATTCATATAGTTTGTGTCTGTTTTGGCATGTATACTCTCTGGTTTTTTATGTTGTTTAGTTATTTTAAATGGTTTAAAACAATATTTAATTATATGACTGACACAGAGTATAGTTCCCTTATTTTACTCTTTTGATTAAATATATTTAATATGCTTTGATTTTGCTTGAGATCATGATTACTGCCCCTGCTTTTCTTTTAACATAATAAATTCTACTCCTGACCTTTATTTTATGTTTGTGTGCATCTCTCATTTTTATAGCATTTCCTAAGAGCAGTATATTGTTGAATTAGAATTTTTTGATTGGCCACCAGTTTCCATTTTATGGGTAAATTCATCCCATTCACATTCTATGCTATAATTACTTGTTGTATATTTTTCTCCTTCCTATTTTTATTCACTATCCTTCTTACCCTATTCCTTTTCTGTCCTCACTCCTCTGGTTTACTTCTACCAGCCATCTTAACCTATGCATTTCTCTAAGAATCCCTCCATTATCCTTTCTCCCAACTCCATCACCTTGCTTTCTTGTTTCTTTCTGAATTTAGAAGACTTTTATACACTTCTAGAAATAAATGGTGTTCCCTCTTTAATCCCTTCATGATGAGGGAAAGGTTTCAGCATTTCTTATCCTCCCCCCACTAGCTTCTTCTATGTCATTTTTTCCTTTTTTACCTCATTTGTATGAGATAATTGCACCTTTTTATCACTCCTTGCAGTTTTATTTTTTTAGAATCACCCCATCATGCTCAACTAAGCCCAAGCTTTTCTTTCAAAATACCCAAATAAAAATGACAGTAATAAAAGAACTGATATTTTTCATATGTAAGAAACAAATGATTTGACCTTATTTAGTCTTTTATAATTGGTCTTTATTGTTTACTTGATATTTCTCCTTAATGTTATATGTCAAATTTTCCCTTAAGTTTTGCTTTTTTTGTCACAAATACCAGAAAGTCTTTCAGTTTGTTAAATGTCCATTTTTTTCCATTCAACATTATATTTACCCTGCAAAGTTAAGTTACCCTTGTTCATAACCCCATTTTTTGGATCTATTAAATATTGTATTTTAAGACCTATGGTCCTTCAACATAGTAGATGATAGGACTTTGTAATCCTTATTGTAGCCCCACGATATTTAGATTTTTTTCTTGTTGTTTCTAACATTTTTCCTTTAACCTGACAATTTTGAAACTTGGCTATGATATTCCTGCAAGTTTTCCTCCTGGGATCTCTTTCAGGTGGTAATTGGTGGATTTTTTTCTATTTCTATCTTGCCTTCTTATTCTATAACTTTGGGGAAATTTTCCTTGATAATTTCTTGTAATATTGTATTAAGATTATTTTTAATCATAATTTTCAGGCAGTCTAACTATTCTTATATTATTTCTCCACAATCTGTTGTTTAGATCAGTTGTTTTTCTGATAAGATGTTTCACATTCTCATCTATTTTTTTCATTCTTTTGATTTTTAAAATTATTTTTTGTGTGTCTTAGAATGTCATTAGCTTTCCTTTACCTAATTCTAGTTTTCAAGGAATTATTTTCTTCCTTAAGTTTTTGATTCTCTATTTCAAGTTGGTTGATTTTCTTTTCATAGTTTTCTTGATTTTATCTTATTTTTTTCTAAGTTTTCCTTGATCTCTCTTATTTGATTTTAAAGGTCTTTTTAAAAGTTATTCTAAGAAATCTTTTTTATCCTTGGGACCATTTGATGTTTTTCCTTGAAAAAGGAGTGGTTTTTTTTTTAGCTCCATTATCTTTCTCTGAATATGAACCTAGGTCTTCTCTATCCCCATAGCATCTATCTATGGTTGTGTTCTTTCTCCTTTACTTGCTTATATTTATTTATTTGTGTTTTTTGTTTGTTTTTAGCAGCTATTGGTGTAATCAAATTGTAGTCCCAAGGTATGAGGAATAATGCCTCAAGCCTCAAATCCTTCTTACTGTTATTTTCTGAGATCTGTGTTGCAACTCAACCTTGGGCTCTCCTCTCCACTCTTAAGCCAAGCTACAGCTCCCATCACACTGTCCCTCAAATGATCCTACTCCCTGCTGTCCCTACAGTAGCTGCAAACTATAACTGTTGACTCTTTCCTGGAACTGAAACCAGGGACTCTGCTCTCTGGTAAGTTCCCACAACTAACCCACTTCTCTGCTACGGTACTTGCCAGGTATGTGCGAGCTTCTTCTCCCCCACAGCAGCAGCACAGTTCAAGATGTGTCTGGTCAGCACAGTTGTTCTTTGCATCTTTCAACAATCTTCTCCTACTCAGCCATTAGACTTCCACACTGTCCATGAGATGAAAGTTTCTAGGGTTGAGACTGCTTCTTAATCCTCGCTGCGCCCAGGGCTTGTTGATTGTTGAGGGGTGCCCCTGGAGGTCAAGTCTTTCCTGGGGTCTTCTCAAGTTGTTTTATGAGGAGACTCTGCTGCTCTCAGGTGATGGGGTTTTGTTTTTTTTTTGGTGGAGGAAATATGGAGAGTCAAAAGTTTTTTTTACCTATTCTACCATCTTCCCAGAATCCTCAGGAGTTTCAATTCTAATATAATACCATCTAGAAAAGTGTGGAACAGTTGTAGTTTGCATTGGTGGGATGTGCATGTACTGATAAAATTCCAGATTTGAGAAAGAACTGAAATACTATCAAAAGATGTTCAGAGTGTTCCCTGACATTGGTTCTTTCTGTTAGTAACATGAAATTGACCAAGATTTCTTTTAAATAATGACCTGGCTCACAGTTAACTGAATTGAAAAGGGTAAGAAAGGCATTCAGATAAACTCTGGCACCATTCCCTACTGAGCACTGTGGTATTCCAGCAGCATCATGGGCCTGCCAGAAGTTGTAATTCTGAACAATAATTTAGCTGGGAAGTTAGGTGGATCAGGGAAAAGAGTACAGGACTTGGGCCAAAGAAACCAAAGTTCAAATTCTGCCTCAGACATTTACTAGCTGTTTGGCACTTGGCAAGTTACTTAATCCCTGTTTGCCTCAGTTCCTCAACTGTAAAATGGGGTTAATAATGGCACCTATCTTAAGAGGGTTGTGCTGAGGATCAAATGCAATAGAGCATTTTGCAAGCCCTAAAGCACAATACAAATGCCAGTTGTTATCGTTGTTCCTGTTGTTATTCCACTTTTGAGAGTTACAATAAAACCGAACTCTTCAGAAAATAGGAACACAAACAAACGAAAACCAAAGATTTTGCAAAATAATAAGTTAAGTGGTCTCTGGATTTTTGCCTACTTCTAGGATAAAGATGTTGCATTTATATGGGATTTCATTGATATTAGAAACTTCTAAATGAGGATATTCCCCTATTGATTTGAGGCAATACCTCCTTGCAATTTATAATCTTAAAGACTTTTCTAGCACATTGGTAATTGACTTGCCCAGGCTCACATATCTAAAATGTGTAAGAGGTGGAACTTGAAACCAGGTATGCCTGATTTCAAGGAAAGCTTTCTATCCATAGCTCTGCACTGCCTCTCTGGGATATTTCTTTGACTGTTATTTTTAGCTAACTTTTTGTAGGGCTAGCCTAAGCAATAGGAATAGAACTGGGGACAAGAGTCATTGAGACTAGGTCAGGAATAATTTATATCAGTGCTAGAGCTGGAGGTAAGATGGAACTAGGCAGCATGAAAACTGTAACTATGAGGATCAGATAATATATGATGAATTATTTCCTTTATTTAAAAAAAAATAAACAGTGAATTCTGCATTACAAACAGAAGGGACCAATGGCCAGGATCAACATCCTGAGCACAGCTTGCAGGTAACAGGTTATTATAGTCCTTCCAAGAATCTGTGCTATCATTCCATTTATGCAAATTGTAGCTCTTCCACCCCATAGTAGATGGTTTACAAAATGTTGTGACAGAAAATTTAATCCCCTGATAGCAACCTTCTGGGGATGATTATTTTCAAACTTAAGGAGACTGGTCTATTCTCAGTCACTACACCTATGCTTCAAGCCTTTGCATCTTTGTAAGACCTCCTAAAGCTGGTGTTCTTCTGTCCTAGCCTTCCAGAACCTAAGGTCATCTCCAGCCTCTGATGAAATATCAGAGCAGGGCTTTAGCAGAGGGATAATGACAATTTTAAAATTGGCTTTGGAATGAAGTATGTTAGGTTTTATTTAACAAATTAAATAGAGTTGTTTTTCAAATGATGTCTGACTTGGTCTAATATTAAAATGAGTTCTCACTTGCTGGCATAGTCTCATTGGTGGAGGTGCCCAGGTGAATGCTGAGTCTCAGGGAGAAACAGTCTGGGACCAAAACATTCCAAGGATAAACCACATGGGTAATTAAAATATAGCTCACATAGAGTGGAAAGATCCATTGTGCCAAAAGCAGCTCACTAAAAAACCACATTTTAAAGGATCGTGAATGTAGTCAGTCAAAATGTATTTATTAGTTTCCTTTCTTGTGCAGGGTAGTGTGTTAGGTACTGGGGCTACAAGGACAATCAATTAAGAAACATTATTTAGCATCTACTATGTATTAAGTCCTTTGTTAAGCACTGTGGGTTACAAATGCAAAAGTAAAAAGTGTCCTTGCCCTCAGGGAGTTTTCATTCTAATGGGAAAGGCAACCTGTACACACAAGGGTATGTAACCTGTACATAAAGGTATGCACATACTGTATATTCAATATATATGAAATATATAGAAGTAGTCAAGTGGCACAGTGGGACTAAAGTCAAGGAAACCTGAGTTCAAATTCACCTTCCAACATTTACTAGCTCTCTGACCCTGGACAAGTTATTTAACCTCTGCCTGTCTCCATTTCCTTAACTGCAAAATGGGGTAATAACGGTATTTACCTTTCAGAGATGTGAGGATCAGATGAGTTAATATTTGTAAAGTACTTAGTACCGTGCCTGGCCGGTATGGGTAGTTAATAAGTGCTTGTTTTCCCCTTCCCCCTATATATGCAATATATTTTCATGGATTTATACACAACACACACACGCACATATATACATAATGCAAGACTGTTTTGAGAGAGAGGGCACTGACATTCTAGGGTAAAGATCATGGCTTCACATAGAAGTTGACACTTGAACTGAAATTTTAAGATATCAGGAATTCCAAGGGGTGAAATTGAGGAGAGAGGGTATTTCAGGCTTGTGGGACATCCCATGAGATCTTTATATCTTCAATAAAGATATGCAAATAAGCAGTAGAGCATTTTTTGTGAGGAAGAGCAAGAGCAAGTAGGGATTGGATCGGATCATAGGGGGAGGTGAGGGAAGTAATATGTAAGAAGAAGAGAAAGATAGGAAGGAAACTTTAAATGCTCAGCAGAGTGCTTTGCATTTGATCCTAGAGGGAATAGGGAACCACGGCAGTTTATTGAGGGAAGTGGGTGTGGGACATGATCAGACCTACAATTTAGGAAAATCATTTGCTTAACTGTATGGAGGATGGGTTTGAGAAGGAAGAGGCTTGCAAGAAAGAGAACAGATAGGAAGCTATTGCAATAATTCAAGAAAGAGATGAGGTCATTCCCCAATTGATAAGTGGTCAAAGGATACAAACAGGCAATTTACAGAGGTAGAAATTAAAGATATATTTAAGCACATGGAAAAATGCTCTAAATCACTATTGATAAGTGAAACGAAAATCAAAACAACTTTGAGGCACCACATCTCACCAGTGAATTTGGCTAAGATGACAAAACAGGAAAATGACAAGTGCTGGAGAGGATGTGGAAAAATTGGAACTCTAATGCAACAACTGTGAACTGATACAACCATTCTGGAGGACAATCTGGAACTATGCCCAAAGGGCTATAAATAATTGTATACTGCTTGACCCAGTAATACCACTTTTGGGGTTATATCCCAAAGAGATCATAGAAGTGGGAAAAGGTCCCGTATGTACAAAAATATTTGTTGCAGCTCTTTGTGGTGGCAAAAAAACTGGAAATTTAAGGGATGCCCATCAAGTGAGGAATGGCTGAACAAGTTATGGTATATGAATGTGATGGAATATTATTGTGATATAAGAAATGGGAAGGAGATGGACTTCATAATTACCTGGAGAGGCTTATACAAATTGATGCTAAGTGAGAAGAGCAGAACCAGGAAAAACTTGTACATAGTCACAGATACATTATATGTGTGACGACCAATTTTGAAAAACAAGACTCCTCTCAGCAACACACAGTTAAAAGACAACTCTACAAGTCTCAAGACGGAAGGAGATGTCTACATTCAGAGAAAGATCCAGAAAGACCAGAGGTTAAATGGAGACTGAAGCAATGCATGCTATCACTCTTTTCTGTTTGCTTTTTGTTTCTCTTTTCTCATTGTTCACTCCATTGGCTACAACACCTATTCAACCAGACTATTGTACAATGTGAAAGAGTTTGCAGATCCTATACATGATTGTATGCCACCATGGAGGGGGTGGGAGGTGGGGAAGGAAGGGGAAAAAAATCTGAAACTCAAATGACTCTGGAACTGAATCTTGTAAACTAAAAGTAAACAAACAAGTCAATAAAAATAAAAAAAGAAAGAGATGAGGAGGGTCTCACCTTATTTGGTAATCATATAAGTAGAGACAAGCTCAAATGTGAGAGAGGTTATTAGAGGTAGAAATAAGATTTGGCAACTGTTTGGATATGTGTTTCCAACCTGGGAGATTGGAAGGATAGAAGTAGTACCTTAACAATAATAGGGAAGTTTGGAAGAAGGGTAGGTTTTAGAGGAAGTATAATAAGTTTTTCTTTGGAAATAGTGGATTTGAGATGCCTACTAGACATTGGTGATATGGGGCAGCTCAAGAGAGAGATCAATATGTAAATCTGAAAGTGATGCTACAAAGAGATGATAATTAAATCCGTGTGAATTGATGAGATCTCCAGTTAGAGAGTACAGAAAGGGAAGAGAAGAAGGCTAGGAAATAGTCTTGGAGGAAGTAGACTATTAGTGGGTATGAAAACTAGTTCCTGCCCTCAAGGGATCAGTCTGTCAACTAGCATTTTATTAAGCACTTATTAGGTACCAGGTATTGTGCTAAGTGTTGGAAATAGAAAGACAAAAACAGTGCCTGGCCTCAAGGAGCTTACAGTCCTATAATGAAGACAGTAGTCCAGTAGTGGAATCAACATGCAAATTATGATGTGCAAATAAGATATACAGAATAAATTGGAGGAAATTTCTGAGAAATAGGCACTATCTTTAAGGCGTACCAGGAAAAGATTTTTTTGCAGAAGGTAGGATTTAGTTGAAACCTGTAGGAAGCCAGGATATAGACATGAGAGGACTCATTCCAGGTACAGTAGACAGGCAGTGAAAATGACCACAAGTTAAGAGTGTACCTTCTTTCTGAGAGCGCATGACGTCAGGCCTTGAAATAGATGAGACCTCATGGAATTACAAGACTCCAGCCTTTCACCAGACATGTTCAGATTTCTTTTCAGAAAGGGAAGGTATAATATGGAGATATACTGCGTAAGACAGATTAAATGGGGAGAAAATTGTAGATTTAAAGGGCTGCTATGAAAAGCCTAAGGTCACCTGTTTACCTTCCTTTGGGGAGTGAAGCTGAATTGCCCTCCATCATACCATTATCTATCCTCAATAAGATCTTGAGTTCTGATGCATTTTTTTAGAGGCATGGGCAGGACGATTCCGAGCCAGAGAAACTGGTAAACAATAACACCAACTTAAGCTTTGTATACAAAAAAGGTCCAAACAACTGATAACTATTAGCTTCGTAGGATTTTAGAGTTCAGAAGTTATCCAGTCTAACTACTTCTTTTTACAGATAAAGAAACTGAACCCATGAAATGGTAAAAATGCCTTGTCCAAAGTCACAAATATCGTAGGGAGAGCTGGGATTCAAATCCAAGTCTTCTAACTGTAAATACAGTATTTTTCTATTACTTCAGTGGTGTCAAACTCAAATAGAAATGGGGGCTACTAATAATAAGAATCCCCATGGACTACATTTTGACTTAGTTTTAAAAGGTAATATTGTTTTTTTTATATTTTCCTCTATTAAAAATATTTCCTAAATATATTTTAATCTGACTATACTATATAGTATTGTGGGTCATGTGTGCTCTGTTAGTCATGTGTTTGACACCTCTGCACTGCATATGATTATCCCGGTTCTGTTTCTGCCTGTGTGATCTTGGACAAGTCACTTAACCTCTGTGGGCCTCATTTTCTTCATCTGTAAAATGAATAGGTTGGATATGAAGGCCTCTATGGCCCTTTCCATCCCTAAACCTATGATTATATTGTAATGGAAGTCTGAGAGTTGAATGACATCCTGGGCTTCGTATTTCAGAAGGACAAGCATTCTTTGAGCCACATCAGCAGTTTGAGATTATTGCAATTTCTGAGCTGTAAGACAGCCTTGAGTCATGCCTGGGAGTTCTTAGAGAGAGGCACAGTCTAGCAAAGACTAAAAGAAAAGGAGCAGTGACTCAGAAGCATCAGGGAGGTAGTTTTTCCAACACTGTCTGGGACTTACTAAGCTGAACTAAAAATCACAGGAGCAACAACCCAAAAAAGAAACTGAAAAAGTGACTGAACCAAGACAGAGAAGGCCAAAATCAAGGTGACCTATTTGTCCCTGCAAGCATTTCAAAGCAGAGGACTGGGACTGAAACTATTGGTTGTATTCGTCTCTTCAAGGACTGAGGGAAATTCCCCCCTTGAAAGGTTTGTTCTTTCCCTGACTTCCTCCTTCTGTTCCTGTCCAGAAACACATACTGGACTACATATAATCTGCTTGCTTCTTTTACATCACTATTTCCTTGACCCTAAAACTACACAAATTTACTTAATTAAAAATTGTTTGAATTTTTCATTTTTTAGTTGATTACGTTGATATCTAGTATATCTAAATAGAAGCACAAGTTTATGTGTCCTAAATGCAAGCTTTACACCTGATGATGTGGCAGATGGTCACCTCAATGTTCCTGTCCTCCTCAGCTATCAAGTGGTTACCTGGTAACCATGTTCCTTCTGTATCATCTGACTCTTGCTTTGAAACAGGGACATATTGTAGAAAAGCCCTATTTCTAATCCTCTGAGCTCTTGAGCCTTCCCATGTATCACTAGGGACTCAATAAATAATGGGATTTTAATTGTCACATTATATCTGATCTTTTTTTCTTATGCATAATATCTTCTAGGCAAGGATGTAATTTCAATTAATTTTGCTTATCTGATAAAATTTTCATATCCCTTAAGCTAATTTCATTTGAACTAATAGGCACAACTCTCTTCTTTGAGTTACATTCCAGATCTCTTATCTAGACTAGTTATCTCTTGCATATTCAGCTTATCAAAGAGCACACTGTACTGTGTGCCAAGAAGGTCTGTGCAGGGGAGAAGATGAAGAATCCTTTTTACAGTGACAGAAAAACCTGTGGGGCCATTTGTTTTGTGTATTTTACTTGTAAGAACATTGCTTACAATGTATTTGTTAATTTTTCTCGTTTTTTACCACTCAAGACTATTAATATGTCCGAAAACAGAGTACTGATTTTTTTTAAATTTTAGGTACAGTAAGACATAAATAATTTCCAAAATTCTTATGATAAATTTTAAAATTCCATTAATCCAATCAATTTATTCTGTTATATTTTAAATGATGCTCCTAATAACACATATTTTACAACCCGTCCATCCCAACCGTGGTGCCTCACTCTTACTCATGTTCACTATCATCCAGTACATTTGTCACAGGGGTGCTGTCCAAGGTACCAGCGACCTTCCTTAACATTACAATTCTTTTGACATTACATGGACATTAGGATCACACACTGCTTAACCACCCATTATTCCTAACTATAAAACAAATAGCCAAAGAAACCTTCAAAATAAGCAATAAATTATGCATAAAACCCATAACACATTGTACCCAGTATTTTAATAAAGTAAATCATTAAACAACAAACAAAAGGTGAATGTGTTCTAGTTTTATTCCAAATCTTTTGAAGTTTTGTTTTGGTTTTTTTGAGCCTTGCTTTAAATTTTTTCTATATAGTTATAGTCAATTTATGTTCTTTTCTGGTTCTGCTGATCTTGCTTCATATCATTCCACAAAGTCCTTTCTAGATTTCCATCTTTTCTTCACATTTACCTTTTTATGGTATTATAATATACCATTACAACACAATTGAATTATAGAAAGTTTTATTTTTATACATATAGACCTTTTTTCCTTTTCATGACATAATTGACAAAATCTTAGTAATGCATTTGTAAGGTCAAAGAATATGATCTATTTTGTGATTTGTATATTATCACATCAATCTCCAAAATTTTACACAAATCTTCCATCCAACAACAAGGTGATAATGTTTCCCTCCCTCTCTTTCAATCAATCAAAATGTATTTATGAAGTTCCTGCTTGGTACTGGGCAGTGTGGTAGATGTTGGGGATAAAGATATAATGAATGAATAATACCTTCTCTCAAGAAACTTACATTCTAACAGGGGACACATCAAGCATATGTAATATATAAGTATATACAGAATAAATATAAGAAAATAAAAACATATAAAGTAGATAACTTTGCAGTAGTTTAGGCCTTGGTACTAACTTACTTTATTGAGATAAAGTGACTTTAATGGTTTCTTAATTTGGATTTCTCTCATTAGAGAATTTGAGCTTCTTTTCATGTAGTGATTAGCAGTTTGTATTTTCTCCTTTGAAAATGATTAGTTCATGTCCCTTGGCCATGAATTCAATGGTGATATGTTTTACTCTCAAATGTATCAGTTCTCTATAGATCAGGATGTCAAACATTATCTTATATGTTTAGTACAAATACAGTTTCTGAATGTTTCTTTTCTTTTGCTTTTTACTGATATTGATTTTTTAAATATAAAACTGAAGCATAATTTTATTTTTAAGTCAGTGTATACATAACAGACGACTTCACCCAGCTTCTGGATGACTTGATAACCCTTTACAGAGTGTTAGAACTGGGTGGGACCTTAGAGATCACTTAAACCCTCCCCCATTTAGTGGATGAAGAAACCAATGACGTAGAAGTGAAGTGATTTACTCAGGTCAAACACCTTGTTGGTGGCAGAGCTGGGACTCAAACCCCTATCTTCTGATAACTACATCAGGGTTATTTAGATTGTTATTCCTGACCCCCTTTCCCCTAGGTTTTATTATTTAATCACTTCTTCCTATTTATTTACTTAGGTAATGTAGCACATGGATCGCTGGACTTGGGACCAGGGAGACCTGAGGTTGAACCCTACCTTACCCCTGCCTGTGTGTACCTGAGAAAATCACTCAACCTCTCTGTGATTTATTAATCTACCTGTCAAGATTGTTGCTATGAGACTCACATAAGATAACATAAGAAAAGGACTTAGGAAGCCCTAACATGCTATATAAATGTTACATGTTATTATATAGTGAGCTTTTATTTTTAAAGAAAGCCACTAGAACCAAAATATGTTCAAAATCAAGTTAGTAGTATGACTTACAAACTATCAACCTGACATGATAGAGTGCCATGTTTATCTCCTTTTACCCAAATGAAAAATTTCACTTAAACCAACTGAAAATCACATCTGCCCACGTGAGTACTTCTCAGGCTCCATTTTTAAAAAATGATAAATTTAAACACAAATTATATATACATCTTACTTACCTATAGTAAAATACTGAATATTTTCAAGATCAGTCAGCTCTTATGAAAGTAACTGTGGAACAAAATGATGGATAAAAGTAAAGTGAGAAAAGATTTTTTAAAAAGCACTGAACTTTGAATCAGGAGATGTAAGTCTGAGTCCTGACATTTTTGATCTATTTTTCATTAAGAAAGACACTTAGCATCTCTGGGACTTTGTTTCAATGGCGTAAAAGGAGCAAACTCTGATTAGGTGATTTCATAGATCTCTTCTAGTTCCAACATTTTGTGGTTTTATAGAATGCTAAGTAAGGGAGTTAAATGAAAAGGCCTCACTTTGTTCTGTCAAACATTGTAGTATATTTCCAGCTACAATATTATCATTAGTTACCTAGAACACCTTTCTTCCCAATGTTCTAAGAATGTTGAATTTGACTTTTAAAAAATCACACATTTTCTATTAGAATAGAATGAGGAGTTTGGAAAAAGGGAATAAAAGCAAAAGAAAAATTGATCAGATAAAAGAAGGAATTGGGGGACAGTATACAGTAACCTAAAGAAATTATGTATTTCTCTATTCTTTTGATTTTCTTCTTCTTAAAAGTTGAATATAGATTATAAACATTTACATGTGAGTTGTACCTATTTTTGTATTTTTCTGGCTTATCATTTTTATTTTTTCAATTAGAAAGCATTTAAAAATTATTTTTTCTTTCCCACTACTCCCCTTCCTTCCTCCTTCAAGTAAGCAAAAAAAAATAAAGAAAAGAATAAGAAAAAAGAAAAAAGAAACAAAGAATAAAGCTTTGAATATGTAGCTCCCAAATCTAGCGAAACAAATCCCCAATGTTAACCATGTCTGAAAATGTATGTCTCTCTTTGCATTTCAAGTTCATCATCTTTCTGGTGGGAGGTGAGTAGTATGTTTCACCTTCATTCTTTTGGACTTGTGATTGGTCATTGTCCTGATTAAAGTTCTAAATCTCTCTAAATCAGAAATGTAAAATCTTTCAAAGTAATTTTTCTCGGCAATGTTGTTATCATATTGCCCCAGCTTTGGGTCATTTTTTACCATTCATCACCTTTGCTCCTACACATACTGAATGAAGAAAATCATCCAATCATCCTGACTCAGTCCACTACAAATTTATGTTACACAACCTTAATTGGGTCCTCATTTCCACTAAGCAGTCCTACTATACCTCCTTTGTTTTGTTCAGTCATTTTCAGTTGTGTCTGATTCTTTGTGACCCCATTTGGAATTTTCTTTGCAAAGATATTGAGATCATTTACTATTTCCTTCTCTAGCTCATTTTACAGTTGAGGAAACTGAGATAAATATGGTTAAGTGCCTTGCCTAGGGTCACACTGCTAGTAAGTGTCTAAGGCCAGATTTTAACTCATGAAGAGTCTTCCTGACTCCAGGCTTGGCACTCTATACACCACACCACCTTGCCAACCATATACCTCCCTTATCATCCCACTTTCCACAGCAGCTCTTCCATGTTCTTTTGTCCCTTGTCAAATCTCTTATGGTTCTCTTAGCTGAGATTTTTGCCTTACTTTATGGGGGAAAAATGAAGCCATTTGTTATAAACTTCCCTTTCATTACACTTCCTCATTTCTTATCGCTCAGATGCCTTCTATCACTTTCTCCTCCTTCTTACATGCCTCACATGAAGAAGTGGCCTTATTCTTTACCAAGGCTAAGTTCTCTGTCCAAGAGATCTCATTCCATTCCATTTTCACCAAGAGATCATTCTCTCATTTCCAACCTTTCACTTATTTTCAATCTCTTCCTCTATTGGCTCATATCTACTGCCTGCCAACATGCTCATATCTCCCCCATCCTGAAAAAAGCAACAACAACAACAAACCCTCCCTTGATCCTTCCATTCCTATTATCATCTTGTATATCGTCTGCCTTTTGTAGCTAAACTCCTTGAAAAGGCCACCTGTAATAGATTTCTCCACTTGCTCTTCTCTCCTTTTGATTTTCAGCCCATTACAATCTGTCTTATCATTCCACTGAAACCACTCTCTCCAAAGGTACTAATGACCTCTTAATTGCCAGATCCAATGGTGTTTTCTCAGTCTTCATTCTCCTTGACTTCTCTGCAATCGTTGACAACGCTGATCATTCTTTCCTCCTTGATAGTCTTTTCTCTCTAGGTTTTTGGTTCATCACCCTTTCCTGATTCTCCTCCAACCTACTCAACAACTCCTTTGCTGGTTTATTTTCCAGACAATGCCCTCTAACCATAGCTGTCCCTTAAGGTTCTGTCTTGGCTCCTTTTCTCTCTTTACTATTTCTCTTCATGATTTCATCAGCTTCCATGGATTTACCATTTGTCATTTATAGCATTTACCAATGCTGATAAGTCTCAAATCTATCTTTCCAGCCCCAATCTTTCTGCTGACCTCCAATCTTGCCTTTCATCTCCAATTCCCTTTCAGATATCTTGAACTGGATGCCCAGGTACATCTCTAACTCAATATGTCAGAAGCAAAATTCATTATCTTTCCCCTTAAACTCTTGTCCCTTTCTACCTTCCTTATTATTGTAGAGGGCAGCACCGTCTTCTCAGTTCCTTAGGATTCGAACCTAGGAATCATCCAAGATTCCTCAGTATTTCTCACTCCTCATATCCAGTGTGTTCCTATAACCTGTTGACTTCACCTCTGCTACATCTCTCCAATACGCTCCCTTCTCTTTTTTTGACACTGCCACTGCTATAGTGCAGGCCTTCATCATCCCATGCACAAATGATTGGAATAGCTTGCTAGTGAGTTTGTTTGACTCAAGTCTCTTACTGTTCTAGTCCACCATACATTCAACCACTAAAGTTATTTTCTTGAAGCATGGGTCTGATTGTGTCACTCTTTCCACCCACCCCCAGTTACCCAGATATCTCCCTTAGTAACTTCCAGGTCCTTTATACTTCCAAAGTAAACACAGAATGCAAATAGAGCAATTAAGAGATCATTTTGGGAAGGGGTAGGCATTAGAAGTTGAGGAGGGAGATCTGGAAAGCCTTATGCAGGGAGAGTCACTTGAGGGGAACTCTGAAAGACTCTAGAGATTCTATAAGGTGATGGTGAGGAGGGAATGCATTCCAGGCATTGGAACAGCTTGGAAAAAGAGATAGAGATAGGAGATAGCCATTTTGACTGCACCGTAGAGTACATGAAAAGGAGTAATGTACAATAAACATAGAAAAGTGGGTTGGACTCAAATTGTAAGGGCTTTAAGTAGGAAAAAGAGAAGTTAGTATTTTTTTCTAGAGGATATAGGAACCTACTTTAGTTTCTTGAATGATGTGGCTGTATCTGAACTTTGGCAGTTTAGTGGAGAATGAATTGGAGAGGGGACAGACTGGGGGCTCTTTAGGGCCAATTAGGTGGCTATCTAAATGGTGAGAGGTGAGAGATGAAAAAAACCTGAAGAAGACTGGTGACTATGTAAGTGGAAAGAAGGCAAAAATATAAGAAATGTCTTAGAGGTAGGATAATAAGACTTAACTGTTAGTATATGGGGTAAGGAAGAATGAAGGACCAAGGTGACTCCAAGGCCTTAAATCTTGGTAACTAGAAGTATAGTGGTGCCTTTCACCAAAATAGGGGTGTTAATAATAAGGCTGGCATTAGTTAGAAATTATATGAATTCTGTTTTGGACATATTGAGTATGAGATGTCTATGGGACATCCAGTGGGAAATATATACGAAAAAGTTGGTGCTGAGGAGATGGAATTGATCTGAATATATAGATCAGGGAGGCATCTGCACAGACATGCTAAATAAAGCTATTGGAGACTGATGAGATGACCTGGGAATACAGGCTTCTTTCAACTACACCCTGTTGCCTCTTGGTTTAATCCCTATAAACTAAATTGGTGAACTAGGATAACTGTGAGGAAGTACCAAATTCAATTCCATAAGAATTTGTTATCTATGATGTACGAGGAACAGGCTTGTGCTTCCTACCCTCAAGGAGCACATAGTCTTAAAAGACACGTACACAAATAAGTATGATGCAAAGTAGAAGGTGATAAGGTTAAAGGAAGGGTTTATCTGTTTCCTTCTTAACCTGGGGTCTATGAATTTAAAAAAAGAGAATTGTATTATTACTAAATGATTGTTTTCCTTTTTTATGCATTATATTTTATGCTTTTTAAAATATTATTCTGAAAATGGGTCCATACCCTTCACCAGACTGTCAAAAAGGTCCATAACACAAAAAAGGTTAGGAATTGGTGATCTAAACTAGTGGCTCCCAATGATTTTTGTTCCTTGAATCCCTTTCAACAACAAAAACCAAAAAATGTCTTGTGAACCCCTCAGGATAATTTAATGTACTGTTTATAACTTTTTAAAAACAGTTATATATTGCTTAAGACACCATTAAATAATTTTTAGTTCAATTCCCTTGAGCCACCACTGTGAACCCTGAAGGTATTCTTGAACTACTAAATTAGAAGCATTGATCTACCAAAAGTGTTATAAAAATATAAAGAATGTAAAATCACTATCAATTGTCGACCTCAGGGTAGGATTTATAGAGTGGTGACATATCAGCTGGTATTAGAAGGAAGAGAAGGATTTCAACAGGTCTGACTGTGGTACATTTCAGGCTTGTGTGCACTGAGGAAACCAAAAGAAGGCAAGAGAAAAGCAGGGCATGATGGATAGGTCACTTTGGGGAGCATAGTGCATGGGGGAGAACACTGAAATAGAGAGGGAATAGTAGATTGGAACCAGATGGAGAAGGACTTTGAATGGCAAGAGAAAGTATACCTATGTAACTTGGATAATTGTGACTGTGAGACTTTCCACAATAAATTGGGTTCAGACCTTGTGATATTTCTCTTGCCTAGAATGCCCTTGTCCTTCCTCTCTGCCAATTTAAACTATATTTATTCATTAAGGTTCAGCTCAAGTCTCACTTCTTCAAAGAAGTCATTCCTGTTTGCTTTACCTCACATTTCTATCTATTTTGTTCAAACTGAAATGATGCATATTTTCTTTTTATCTTTTATTTATTTGTTTATTTATTTTGCTTTTTGGAGGGCAATTGGGATTAAGTGACTTGCCCAAAGTCACACGGCTAGTTAGTGTGTCAAGTGTCTGAGGCTGGATTTGAACTCAGGTCCTCCTGACTCCAGGGCTGGTGCTCTACTCACTGCGCCACCTAGCCGCCCCAATGCATGTTTTCTATACATAGTTTTTAATACATTTTTATATTGTTCTACCTCCATGTCCCACCCCAAACTAGACTATGGGTAGGCAGTGACAGGGACATGCACAAACACACACACACGTATGCATACACTCACACATGCATGCATACATGCTCTAAAGACCTAGGCTAAATGACATACGGTGGTGACAAGACCACTTGTCTTGGATAGGAGACATGAGCCTTGATTGTAATATCTTATATCTCTGAGCTGTAGTTTCCTCAGTGGCAAAATTTCAAGACTGGATCTTTATATGCCCCAAAGAATATCCCACAGTGCCTTGCACCTGGTAGGGGCTCAGTACCTTCTTTTTTAATTGAGTTGGAAGAATCAAAACAAATATCCAGTTATTAAAATTTCTTCTTACCTCCTCTAATACTTTGGTTTCAATTACCTCAATATTTCAAGTGAAAGTAGAGCATTTTCCCACCAGAATGAACAAATAGTTTTCTTTTATCTTGCTTTGTGTAGACAACACATTAAGTGAAGATAGATTTTTAAAAATACAAATGATTAGGTTTGGATACCTCATAGGCTTAGAATTTGAAGGCACTTTAGAGTTTGGAGGAAGAGATTCAGCAGTAGAAGGTATTGCATATCCCATATAGCCCACACTTGCCCACATGTACATTTTGCATTTAGGAAACTGAGTCTCAGAGAGAAAAATGTTACTTAGCCAAAGGCATACAGGTTGTAAGCAACAGAGGCAGACAGAATACAAACTCAGGTCTGATTCTGAATGTAGTTCTGTTCCCATTTCACTGTCTCCTCCAATCCATTCTGTCATATATTTTAACTTACATATGAGTTATCCAAATAGCAATAATTCATAGAGAAGTGACTTTGGCTCCAGTTCATAAGTAATAATTGTCCCCTGCTAAAACAGAACTCAAATCCTCAGACCTCTAATCAAATCTAGTATTCTTTCTCTCATTTTCCTGCCCTCTCCAACAGAAAAATGGATCATTGAGGGCATCTAGAGCTCATTTCCTTCTGTCCAGTCAGGGAGTTTGCATAGAGTACACCTCTCCCCCCACCCTACCTCCCATTTAACTGGTGAGGACACTATGGGCCAAAGAGATGAAGTGATTTGTCCAAGGTCATATAAGAAGACAGTAGCACAGTCTGGATTCAAATACAAATCCTCTCTTTAAATATAGTACAGTTTCCATCACACCATACTTTAGCTGGGATAGATGTCTGTGCTTGTGAGTCCAAGGACTTAACTTCATTTCCCTAGCTTATGTGCAGTAGGGTAAGGGTGGGAGAAGTGAGGGGGAGTCATGAATGGCTTCTCCATGTTCTATGATCACAAGCAGTAAGTTTCTGCCTTGGCTTACCAGGAAATCTGAACTAGAGAGTGTAAATGGGTCAGTGTGAAGTCATCAAGACCAGAAAAAAGAACTCAAAGCACCTACTCTACTGATGTCATTCCTATGGGTAAAGAATGTTACTGTTTTTTTCTGCCTCAGCTCTGACTGAGTGTTCTTGAAGATCAAGGAATGAGTTCTTTCTCCAGAAGCAATTACTCCACGTTATGGGCCTACTATTGTCGTATACAATTAAAAAAAACCCTAAAAAACAAAATCAAAGTCAGTTTCTGACTCCTATCAAGACCATGTATTGAGAGCACCAGCACGGAGCCGATTTTTACTGCTGAGTTATAAACCACTAAAGCAGGTTTCTAATGGAAATGCTAAGGAAACTTTAATTATAACTGTGCTTGCAGGCTCCCTTGGCAGGCTCTTCCCATTTGATTGTTTCCACACACACACACACACACACACACACACACAAAATGGGGATGCTGTTAATAGTTGGGTTTTGGGGGCTTCAGCAAACTCTGCTCTGGGCTTGTCACAGGAGCTAAACTGTTGTTCCTGGGCAAGGACCCCACTTTTCTCTGTCATACCGAAGCTGCTCCCTCACCAAGCCTGCCCACCCCAGAAAGCTGAAAGAACAAGAGCCTCATTAGGGTAGTTGAGACTAATTTCATTTGGGAAGGAAAAAAAACCCCAACAACAACTAGGAAAGTTTGGTTTAATGAAAAACCTGTGTATTTTCTCCCATGAGACATTATTTAAATTGGCTTTAAAGTGCTGATGACTGGGCTCTCTGAAACACATCTAGCATATGTTTGCTAAATTTTCTTCACGTTTTCATGAATTTCCTCTCTTGCTTTTTTGATTCATTTTTTCCACTCTCTTGTTCCTTTCTGACTCCCCCCCCCCACCGTTTTCTCTGTCATTTACCTCTATTTCCTTTCCATCTGCCTTTCTCTCCTTTTATTTGTCTCCCTATCCTACTCTCTATCACTTCTGACTGTTTGCTTCCCTCCTCTGTCATCTCCCTTTTCTCATTTTATTTCTCCTCTCATAGTTCCCTCTTTATTTCTGGTTTCTTTCTGTTTTCATTTCCCCTTTGTCATTTCTTTGTATTTCTCTGTTTCCTATCTCAGTTGTCTCTGCTTCTCTCTGCTGTCTCTCTGTCTCTGCCTCTCTCTGCTGTCTCTCTGTCTCTGCCTCTCTCTGCTGTCTCTCTGTCTCTGCCTCTCTCTGCTGTCTCTCTGTCTCTGCCTCTCTCTGCTGTCTCTCTGTCTCTGCCTCTCTCTGCTGTCTCTCTGTTTCTGCCTCTCTCTGCTGCTTCTTTGTCTCTGTCTCTATTATCTCTTTCTTGTTGCCTCTCTTCTCTTTTCTCTTTCTGCCTTTGCAGCCTCCATCTTTCATTTTTTGCTCTCCATTTTCTCTGTCTTTGTTGTTTTTATCCTTCTGTTTCCTCTCTGTATAGTATTTGCCTGTTTTCTCCCCTTTCCTCTTTGTTGTCTCTCTGTCTTGTGGTTTATCTATTTTTTTCCTTTGTTGTCTCTTCCTTTCTTCTCTGATATTATTCCCTGTTTTCTCTCTGTGCCCTCTCTCCATCTGTTTCTATTCTCTCTCACAGTGAAACTATGAGATTGTGAGGAAGAGGGGTTAGTATCACATGAATATCAGCTACTTCCCCTCTTTCTCTACCGTTCCTGTCTAAAATATGTGTAGCACCACTCTTTCCCAATTCTTTAGTCAATGCCTCTTTTCCTTCCTCCACTAACAATGATGGAGACCCTTGGATGGCTGGGAGTAATCAATAGGGGAATTAAAATTGCCTTAGATTAATTACCTCTGATGGGAGTATCCTGCTTTTTATCAAACCTCCTTCCACAACTTAAATTTCTTTATTCATAGTTTAGCATTACCTAAGGTGTGGTGTGAACTCCTATTTAATTTTTCTTTACCATTGTGATATTATTATTATTTTATATCAAAACCATAATAGTCTCATTTGGATCATCTCCCTAGCCAGAGGAAAAGCCTGATACCTTGTTTCCAAGTATAAACCTTGGTCTTTTTTTTTTAAATGTCTATACTATTCTCATACATTCATTGGGTCACTCTTTGCAGCACCCTGTTCATAAATTAAACACAAATTAAAAGCATTTACAGCAATCATGTCTTATCTACAGTGATCATAGGATCATAGATTAAGAGTTGCAAAAGATCTTAATAGTATGACACCTCTATTTTATATATGAGAAAACTGAAGGCAAAGAATAATTTATAACTTAAGTAACTTAAGTAACTTATCCAAGGTTGTGTAACAAGCATCCGAGGCAAAATTCAAACGAAGAGCTTGCTAACTCTAAGTCCAGTGCTCTCTGGGAGTCTGTTTTGTTATGAATTAAAACAAAGTGTAACATTGGGTAACATTAGGGTAATGAAATCCTCATTACCCTAAATAAATGGAGAGACATTAATTACTCATGGGTAGACTAGGCCAATATAATAAAAATGACAATACTACCTAAATTAATTTACTTGTTCAATGTCATGCCAAACTATCAAAGGATTACTTTTGAAAGCAAGAAAAATAATGACAAAATTAATCTAGAAGAATAATAGGTTATGGTTCTCAAGGACAACAATGAGGGGGAAAGTGGGAGAAAAGGCAACCTAATAGTACTAGATCTCAAACTGTACAACAAAGAAGCAATCATCAGAACTCTTTGGTACTGACTGAAAAAAAGTTAGTGTAGCAGATTAGGAGCACAATGTTCAGAAGCAAAAGAATATAGTAGTATTGTATATGGGACATCCAAAGACTACAAATGTTAAGGTAAAAAATCACTATTTGATAAAAACTGCTGGAAAAAAACCAGAAAATCGTCAGGCAGAAATTAGATTTAGACTAAGATTTCACACATTACACCAAAATATACACAATAAGTTTCAAATGGATACATGACCTAGATATAAAAGAAATGAGAGAAGAAAGGGAAAAAATCTTTCACAGTTTTGGATGGGGAAAGAAATTATGAGCAGAAAGCATATAGAGAAGATCAAATATGTAATTTTGCTTACCTAAAATTGAATTGTTTCTATATGAGCAAAAGGCATGTGGTTAAAATGAGAAGGGAAACGGTTAACTGGGGAAAATATCTGCTGCAAGTTTCTCTGATTTAGGTCTAAGATCCAAGATACACACACATACACATACACGTGTGTGTATATATGTATATATTTATATATGCATACATACCCATACATACATACACACACACACACACACACACACCCCTCATTCCAATACAGAATGACAACCATTCTGGAAGAGACAAGGAGTGAAAAGGATATGAACAGGCAGTTCTCAGGGGAAGAAATGAATGCAATCAATAGCCATAGGAAAAAAATGCTCCAACTCTCTGTTAAGTAGAGGAATGCAAACTAAAACAATTCCTACCTATCAGATTGGCTAAGGTAACAAAAACAGAAAATGGTCATGGTTGAAGAGACTATAAGATGGCAGACATACTGAAGCCCTTTGGGAAAACTATAATTTGGTCCAGCCATTCCAGAAGTAATTTGAGAAGTATACTCCCAAACTCACAAAACCATACAAGGTCTATACTGCAAAGAGATTTTTTTTAAAGAGGGGAAAAATGCGTATATGTACAAAAAATATTTACAGCAGCTGTCTATATTATATCAAAGAGCCAGAATTATAAGGGAATAGTCATCAATAAAATAAGGACTCAACAAATTATTGTTATATAAATGCAATGAGATTTCATTTTGCCATAAAAAATGACAAGAAGAATGGTTTTGGTGAAACCTGGGAAGACTTGTGTAAATTGTTGCAGGGTGAAGTGAGCAGAGTAAAGACAACAATTTGTATAGTAACCACAACGTTGTAAAGAAAAACATTTGGAAATGTTTAAGAACTCTGCTCAGTTCAATGACCAGCTATGACTCCAGAGGACATATTTCTTGAGGTGATGGCCTCAAGGTGCAGAAGGAGACATTGTATGTTTGGAATCAACAAAATCCATGTGTATGCATTTATTATGCTTTGAATAGGCTTGTTTATAACCATGATGGAATTTTGTCCTTTTTATCTGGAGTAATGAGGGAGAAAATAGATAATTGCCCCCCCTCAACACACACACACACACACAAAGGATTGTCACTGAGGCATCTAAAAAATGAATGGAAGGGAAGAGACAGAAAATCAGAGGGAAACAATGACAGGCAGGACAGTTTTGAAAGTAACATAACAAATTTATTATATACTTAAAGTAGATTGTACATATATATTCATGGTTTTACATTTTTAAAAAAGTGGTAAAAACAATACCCTTACAACTAATATGCATAATCAAGATGAAACAAATTTTGTAAATTCTGGTCAACTGTCCTGTAATCCAGGAGGTGGATGCTGTAAAGGTCTTGGTGGATGCTCAATGCCAGCCTTTAATACCTCAACAACAGGGCATAATAGTTTATTTCAGACTCCATTCCATTTTCTATTTCACTTGAAACACATGTTGAGCATCTTTGGATCAACCTGGTGTGTCATGCACTCTTTCAGTCTCTAAATCTGTGGGGAAAAAGAGAAGAAAAGAAACAACACTGGACTACATTTCCTAGAGCTCATACATCTAGTATTTGGAAACTCAGAGGAAGCAGGCTCTTTAGTGGCCTTCTACCTTTGTGGCTGGTGGCGGG
>CM053596.1:215382187-215400118 GCA_028646575.1 Pseudocheirus occidentalis
AGGGAGGGGGAGGGGGAGAAAGGGAAAGAGACAGAGACAGAGAGACAGAGAGACAGAAAGACAGAGACAGAGTAGATGGAAGACAATCTCAAAGAGAAAATACCAGCAGTAAGGAAAGAATGTATGAAGGACTCCTTGAAGAAGGCAGTATTTGAACTGAGATTTGAAAGAAAGCTGGGAAACTAAGAGGGGGAGGCAAGATAGGAGAGGACTGCAAGGACTGGACATAGGTAGTAAAATGGCAGAGTTAGAACTTAAAGTTCAGTGTGTGAGGAAATAAAGGCATTAAATTAGGTCATCTCTAAGGCCCCTTCCAACCCTGAATCTATGGTCCATTAATACATCAGTTTATTATGCCATCTTCCACAGGAGCCTGTGGAAATAGGACACAAGACAAGGAGATTTTGATAGGTAGAGAAGGGGGAAAGGAGGTGTCAAAATGGGTTTAAACTCAAATACTACCTCCCCAAAAGGCATACTATGGGGCATCACCAGAGTGAAGGGCCCTGAATACCCATTGGCATATTTAAGGTTGCTGTGGGAGAATGGAAATGGAAAGGCAAATGCGAAGAGGAAAACACTACCGAGAGTGAAACACTGAAAATGTGTTTCACATTGTCTAAAGCTGGCCCTCTTGTCCCCTAGAACTTGTCTAACAGCTCGAGCTAGGAGCTAGACTAAGGAGATCCTATGGATTAGTGCTAATTTCCCTAGAGTATCCCTAGGCTATTGCTTCCTCCAAGGGTGGTCACTCCCTCTTCTGCCTCCCAAGTACCTGACACATTTCTTTGGAAACATTGCCAACCCTTGGCCTAAGAATAGAAGATCTTAACTGTTATTGTATTATGGAAACCTGTTACAATTTAGTGAAGCCTAGGAACCTCTTCTCAGAATAATGTTCTTTTGAAAAAATGTTTTAAAGATTTTTCATAATTAGAGAAAGTACTAAATATGAATTGTAGGTTAATGAAAATAGAAGTATATTTTCTTCATCCAAATTCCATCCTGAAATCTCTCTCTGTCGGGGTTTATGGACCTCAGTTTAAGAGCCTTTGGAACAGTTTCATCTCTTGGTCCTCAGTGAAGTAAGTACAACCAGATCATATGTGACTTTGGCTCATGCCTCATTATGATATGGAGGTCATCTGTGTTCTCAAAGACTATGTCAGCAGAGCATTAGCTCTTGAAGTCCAAAGAAGCTGAATAGGTTTCTAATAGGCTTCCTACAGAGGGATTCTGTGTCTGTCTGAGGACCAGACTGGCTAGGTTAAAAGTTCATTTCCAGAAGGTTCACTGGGTGAATATTTTTAGTCACAACAACTCATGAAGAACCATTATGAAGGAAAGGAGGGATTGTGATATGTATTCATAGAGAAATACCAACACTAATGAAATATTGGGCTTTTTAAAGTATAGAAGGACCTTAGTCTTCTTGATCTTGAACCCTCTACCATTGAGGACATTTTAAAGAAAGCTATAAAGGTAATTGTTTGAGCTACACCTACCCTTCTACCAATTAGTTTCAAGAAAGAGAAGGACATAGCATAGAAGTGAGTCTCACAATAGATATATTTGTTGTTGTTAAAATAGGTTCAGATAAAATATAGGATCTTGCATTTGGAGCTGGAGGGAATATCAGAGATCTTCTGTTCAACCTCATTTTATGACCATATTAACCATAATAACAATCCAGATGCCCCAGTCTAGGAAAATTGTAAAGTTTGCCTCCTTTTTTCTTCTCTCTGTCAGTGTCCTTTCATCCCCAAACACCCTGTCTTTATATATCCTCTTTGCTTCCTGACCATCTCCACATCTACTCCACTGCAATGCTACCTATCCCTGCCAATGTTACCCATTCCTGCCATTACTAAGCAACATCCTATGCTGCAAACCAGTGGTCTCCAAAGGAAAAGAGATGTTTCTTGGGGACTGGGGATGTTGGATGGGTTCTAATGGATATATGATCAACCAATAAGAGGTTGAGAAAACAGATCCTGGTCCAACTATATTGTGATAACCATTCATGAGACTTTTCTCCTATATAACTATACCTACTTCATCCCCAAATGTTCTCCTATCCTGCCCCCTAGATCTTTTAGGCAGAAGCTCAGTCCTTCCCAACCCCTACTTCTAAGCAGATCTTTGGGAACCCCCAGCAGAAGCTATACAGAAGTCATTGGGAAAATTTTGGTAGCCAAAGATCTGTAAGAGCATCTCATCCCCTTTTTCATTTTAGGTGTGAAAGAATCACTCAGAACAAGAAGTTATGGGTGGCTTGTGATGTGCATTACAGATCTCATTGTATTCATTACCTTTTCCATCAAGCCCTCCTCTCTTCCCCCTTTTTCTTTTACTATCACAGGCACCACAACCTTCCTATCATCTCAGGTTCCCAACTTTGGTATGGTCCTCACTTTCCCTCATGCCACATATCTAGTTGCCAGATCTTTTGACTCTATCTCCCAGCTGTCACAACTTTCCCCTTCTCTCCATTCACACAGACATCACCTCAGTTCAAGACTACACCACCTCTTTCACCTGGAGTAGTAGAATAATAGCCTCCTACATGGTCTCACTCCCTCAAATCTCTCTAAATCAAGGCTGAGGAGACAAATACAAAAGTGAGACAGAGAGCTTAGCTTGTAGCAGGTAAAAAACAACCCCAAGGGAAATGGTCACCAGGGAAGCCAGGGAGTGGGAGTAGAAGAACAAAACAGTTGATAGGTACATCCTTTTGCCAGAAGCAGTACTAATATTGACTTAATAACTATTCTCAGGGTCAAAGTTGAAAGGAGGTGAGGTATGTGAAGGTAAATGGCAAAACACAAAATAGATGGCTGAATGGATGTGAACCATGGTCTAGGGTCAACTAGATATAATTGGCTAGTGAGTAAAATCAACCCAACCCATCAGAACAACTCAGTGTCAGGATAAGTACCTAATCTTGAGCAATCTGCTTTGTGTTTTAGTTTCCTTATCTATAAAAATGGAATAATAATCCTAATACTTCACTAACTCACAATACTGGGAGAAAGTATAACTATAAATCAGTGTGTGTGTATGTGTGTGTGTGTATATATATATATATATATATATATATATGAGCTATTATTACAAGGAAAGATTTTCTATTGTCAAAATAAAAAGCAAATTACCTTTTTAAAAATACCACTTGAAATGAGACACCAGACTAGCTTGAGTGTATAGTGGATGGGGTGAACTGAGGAATAGATGCCATACCTTCACAGCATACACATTTGATTAACACCAGGTGATAACTGTTAATAAGGATGTACAAAAAGAATTCATTTTTAGACGTGGACTTGAAAGGAGGTCAGACAAATGCCACTAGCACTGACCCAGAGATTTATAATAATTGAGGCCATTAGCCTGATCTTTTTATCGTTCCAATACACTTCAGAAGTGCCTAAGTAGAATTAATCACTAGATGGAAAAGAATGGCATCTAAGTCTTCCAAGTACAAACCTAAGAACATTTGGTAGTTTGAACAAAAGCTGGAACTTCTTCAGCAATGGGTTCAGCAGTAAATTAATGTCAATTTCCAGTCAAGAAGGATTATAATTGTTTTGGTGGAGTAGGATGACCACTTCAGCCATTTCAGGTCAGGAATGTGGGTAAATAAGTTCCTGATAGTTTAAGTCACCCCCTTAAACTAGGAAAGTGACTGGCAACAATAAACACTTAAGCTCTAACAAGCTTTAAAGTGCATTAAGACTTTTAGGACACCCTGTATATAAAAACATGCATACCACATATATGTGGCAAAAATTATTTTGAAAAATGTGGAATTATAAGAGAAAAAGCCTCTACCCCAAAGAGGCTGATAGAAAGGTGCCATACATATAATATTTTAGCAGAATTTTTTGGAGTAGCCAAAACTGAACTAATTATAGTATATAAATGCAATGAAATATGATTGGACCCTAAGAAATACAAATACAAGGAGTTTGGAGAAGCATGAGAGGATTCATACAAAATGATATAAAGTAAAGCAAAACCAGAAGAAAAGATACAACTACAGCAATGCAAATTAAAATAACATTAAATGGCAGCTGAACTCAAATTAATTTACCATGACCAATCTTGATCCTGAAAAATAGATGAGCAAACAAAAAAAGTTCCCTCTGGTAGAGACAGAAGTATGTTGTTGGTGTGTTGATCTTGCTTACCTGGTTTTCAATGGTATGGGGTGGAGAGGGAAGAGGAGGCATGTAGAGAAATGAATAAAAGGTAGTGGGAAAAGAGTTGGTTTTGGAGATAGAGGATCTAGGTTCAAACCCTTCTTATCTGAATTACTATATATGTCACCCTGAGCAATTCACTTAGCTTCTCTGGGCATCAGAGGCAGCCAGGTGGCACAGTAGATAGAGCACTGGCCCTGGAGTCAGAAAGATCTGAATTCAAATATGGCTTTAGATACTTACTAGCTGTGTGACCCTGGGTAAATCTTTTGATCTGTATTTGTCTCGATTTCCTCAGCTATAAAATGGGAATAATAAAAGGACCTACCTTCCAGAGTTGTTGTGAAAATCAAACAAGGTATTTGTCAAGTGCCTATCACAGTGTCTAGCAATCAGAAGGTACTTAATAAAGGCTTATTCCTTTCCATCCCCTCTTTTCTAACAGGGTTGGATAAGACAATCTTTGAGGTCTATTCCAGCTCTATGATCTCTTGATTATAGAGTAAAAAAAACAACCAAACGGCATCAATAAGACTAAAAATTAAAGTCACCTGGAGCCACAGGAAGTAGTAGAAAAGTAGGGAAAAAAAATGCCGTCACATTGTCATAGTTTGCACTTGTGGCTTTTATATTCGAGGCCCAATCACGTGGAAAGAACTGGTTTCAGTTTTGTTTTGTTTTTTAGTTTTCCACTTCCCATACCTTTCCATATGCTTGAATATGCAAGTTCCAGTTAGCCCTCCAACAATTCATCAGGGCCTGCTGATGGCTAACCTTGGCTGCCAACAAGACCATATCATACTGACATTATATACGCTGACTTGGGAATCATCAATCCCCATTTCCAGACTCATGGTTACAACAGAAGGAAATGTTATGACCCTCACAAAATGAGCATTGGTCAAATGCTTATTTGGGCTCCTAAGCAAACACACTCTACTCTAAATGCAATAGACATGATGTATTTAGAAGAATTCCAAAAAGCTAACCTGTCCCCAAAATGTGTCCCCATAGTGACCCTCCCAGGCTGCCTGAAATTCCACCATTATTCACTCCCCTGTATTAAAGCACTGAAGACCCTTGTTAAAATGCAAATGAGAAAGTTAATGCATTCAGTTTCCTCCAACATTTATTGAGAGCACACTCAGAACAAAACACTATGTTCAGTGCTGCAGGGATAGGAACAAGTATGAAATACTATCCTTGCCTTCACGAATTTACAAATTAAAGAACAGCAAAAGATTTAATAAGTTCAATAGTACAAGTGAAGAGGCAGAAGGCTGCTTAATGTCAAGGAAGCAGTGTGTCATAATGGATATAAAACAGGATTCAGAATCAGGAGGCATGCTTCTTAGTAAGTATTGTACTGGTCAGCAGACTAGTTTGAATTCTTGCTCTGCTGCTTCTAAGGATTTAAGGATGATTTCAAAGGACCCTACTAGTTTAAAAATTCTATAATTCTACATTTGACCCTGGATAAGTCATATAATCTCTCTTGCCTTTAACTTCTTATTCCCAACATGAAGCTGCTAGACTAACCTGGGGAAAAGAAAGAAAGAGTAGATGATTTTTAAGGACACTTCTAGTTTGAAATCCTGTATTATCATATTATTTTCTGGTATTTGGCAAGTTCCTGAGAAAATGGAATACTAGACAGGTGAATTTTGATAGGGTTTTTTTGGGGGGGGGAGACTCAAGGAATAATTGGAAACATAGGCTGTTACACAGGAAAACAGGCCAAGATGGACCAACACAGTAAGGGGATATGAACACCTAGGGGCACTGGGAGCCCTGGGTTTGTGGGGAAGAAGATGGAAGGTATACCACTGAAGAGAAAGAAAGGACAAAATTTGCCAATTTCTCCAACAGGAATAGCCCTGAAACTAGAAGTTGTTTTCCTGTAATGACAGATAACAATTTAGATAGCATTTTGCAGTTTACAAAGCACTTTTCATACATTTTCTCATTGGATCCTCAGGATGGCATTGTGAAGAAAATTGCACAGGCTTTATTATTATTATTATAAATGGTGAAACTTAGACATTGAGATGTAAAGTACTTTGCCTAAGATCACATAGCTAGTAAACCACACATTTGGGACTCAAACCCAGATTTCCAGATTCAAAAGCCAATGTTCTTTCCTCTATGTCACAAATGTCTCCATCAGAATCCCATGACTGGATCATACTCGGTTTACCAAGAATCCCTTTCATTAACCTTCTATGAACATATATATATCTATATATATAGATAGATATATATATGTTCACAAACACATATAGACATAGATATACAAAAAGCTGTCAGGAATAAGAAGGCAATCAAATAAAGCATCCTCTAATGTTTGTTACTTAGTGTATAAGGTGCATGCTGAACAATCAAACATAAAACACTGCATTTCATATTGCTAAATGAATCACAAATTCTAATGACTCTAAGTATTTGCAGGTGTTCTCATGTCTTACCCTTTCTCTGCGATGTTATTTATACCGTTATACTAGAGATAGATCATTCAGCCTAGCACCAAGGTTAAAATGATATGTTTAATTAATTTAACTGTTATTAGCATTCAACCCTAGGGGACTGGGGATATATTTGCATAGAAGCAGATTGTATTAAAGAGTCACAAAAATATCTAAAAGAAACAAATTGTGCCCAAAAAGAAAAACAAAACATAGGTAATTAAATGTAACCTTTCTGTCAATGGGTTTCTCCTGACACAAAGAACCTAAGTACAGCTTGATAATCTCTAGCTTCTTATCTCTGTCTCCTCTGCTTCTACCCAAGTGAAACCTGGGAATATCACTATAAAGTAATCCTCCAAAGGCTGCCTTCTACTGTCCTTACAAGCATTCAAGTTCACAAGGCATCAAACCGAGCAGGTTTTTTTTAGGCAACAAAGGACACAGAAAAGAGGCTTATCTAAGGCCTTAGTCAAGAAAAGAGCCCCTTTGCCTTTCCAATAATACTCTGTCTTATCAGAGTATTATTTACTTACATTTTACCTTACAATATTATCCTGGATAGAACAAGGTGAAACAACTTAGAGTACACTAAAAAGATCAAGAAATGCTCACCCCAGGTGGACCTCGACATTTTCTAGAAATCTAAAACAATGTTCCCCAACTTAAAATACTACTCTAAATGCTGCCTCTTCCTGCTATTTATATTCTTTGAAGAAATGATACCAGCTCTCAATAAGTAAATGGGGTGGGGGGATTATACTAAAAGCATAATATTATCGTTCTTTCAGAATTAAATATCTTGGACTATTTGCAACTTTCCAACTCTTTTGGTATCCTCAGAATCAGAATACCTCTGGGGAATTCAAGAATTTTGACTCTTTTACCCAGGTCACTCCTAGAGGTATACCTTTTGCACTTCTTCCCTTTCCCTAATTTTCCCAACTCTCAATTTTTCATTACCAGCTGAGTTACAGGGAATTGGCTCGCTCTCTCTTCTTCTTTTCCCAGCACTAGGGTGGGGTACACTTCCCTTGGGAAATCTCTCTCTCTCACACACACACACACACGCGCACACACACACACACACACACACACACACACACACCAAGTTTTCAGGGAACTTGAAAAGGCATTCATGTTCCCTTTCCAATAATTTTTCTGTTTCCTAACATGCGTTATGTCACTGGGTCAGGTCATATAAATAACAACAGACCTTCTCCGAGCTTCTTTGAAGATCTCT
Organism: Pseudocheirus occidentalis; assembly: GCA_028646575.1. NCBI lineage: Eukaryota > Metazoa > Chordata > Mammalia > Diprotodontia > Pseudocheiridae > Pseudocheirus > Pseudocheirus occidentalis. Next base: position 215,390,095 of record CM053596.1, read on the forward strand.
GAAGGAGGAAGGGACAGAGCTGGTGGTGGCTCTTCATGCAGGTACCTGTGCCACATAAGCTTTACTTCACATGGAAAGATGAATGTCAATATCAGCGCTTGATTACAACCTGAATGTAATATATATACATTCATATACACACAACACAACAGAAAGAATTTATTAGACATCTATTCAGTGTACCAGGGAAAGATTAAGAACTTGTAAGTCTAGTCTTTGACTTTAAGACCTTACAATATAGTTGAGAAGAAAAGATATTAATGTATAAGAAGTTTCAAAACTATGAATAGCTCAACAACAACACAAAATGACAGTACAACAGTACAAAGTCAAATATGTTGATGAACAGAGGCTTCCAGATGATAGCTGAAGGTTAACCTTTTAAGTACTGAAACTCTCCGGACTGAAGTTTATAATAGAAACCTTTTCTATAGTAGTATAGGACACTTTCCTGCCATATTATACAGTGTATGCTGAATATAATTTAACGATTTCCTTGTAACTCAAGGTCATCATTTTATACCTCCAGAACTCTCATGGACCTGTAGATGCTACATATAGAAAAGCAAAGGTAAATGGTGTGGGACCACAGGTATTGATCATAACTGTAAATATAACTTTAATTTTTAATACACTGATATCAGTTTAATTTTCAGTCACTTATTTATCTTAAAGGCAAAGAGATGCTTATACAGTCACATATCTCCTAAACAGAAAACATGGCTGCCTTTCCTTTTTTTTTTTTTCAAAATTAATCTACAACTACAGGCCATTTCTTTTTACCTCTCAAAAATGATTTTTTCCCTGTGGCTTTGGATGACCTCTGATTTCTCAGCACTATTTATAACATCATGTATGACATATGTATCACTAATACAGTAGAACACAGGACCTACCTTGAGCACTCCTATTATTTTTCTTCTAAATCAACCAATAAACACTGTTAATAGATATAAAGGAACTATTCTTACTTCCACATATCAAAAAGTCTGTGAGTTGATGTAAGTACTCGTGTATTACACTCTCCCTATGCTAGAGATGTGAGTTAACAGAAAACACTGGTCAATATAGAAGAATGTTATAGATATAGAGATGTCCAAAAATCCATCCTAGAATGTGCAACTACATACAGACTCATGGAGGAAAAATAGCCATTTTATAAGGACTACATTAATACTTGGAACAAAAAAAGAAAAAACTTTTTTAGTGAAATATAAGCCTGGGAAGAAATAATTGGAAGCAAAATAAAGAACTTAGAACAAAAAGTGTTAAACCTTATGCAAGGAATGGACTCCCTGGAAATTAGAATAGATCAAACAGAAATTAATGATGTCAATAAGAAATATAAAAACAAATTTAAAAATTCTTTTGAAAAATAGAAGAAAATAAAAAGGATCATTTATCAAAAAAAATCACAAAGGGATAATTTAAAAATTATAGGACTCTCTGCAAGCCATGATTTAAAAAGAAAAGCCTGGACACTCTCAAGAAATCATAGATTAAAAATCTGTCTACATCAAAGACTCCAAGGTCAAGGTGAAAATAAGAATACTACAATAACCATCACCTGAAGGAAACCCAAAAATGAAAAACCCCAGGAATATTATAGCCAAAATGCAGGACAATAAAAAAGTACTACAAGCAACAAAAAAGTCCAAATATCAAGGAACCACAATCAGTATCACAAAAGACCTGGCAATTGCTACTACAAATTAAAGGATATCTTGGAATATAATATTCCCCCCCCACCAAAAAAAAAAGATAGGCTTAAAACCAATAATAACTTAGTTTGTAAAACTGAGTATAACCCTTCAAGGAGGGGGAAAAAGTCTATAATGGTATAGAAAAATTGAAGAGTTGCTGATGAGAAGGTTAGAGCCAAGTAGATACTTTAAGTTGATTTCAAAGATAAGGAGTCAAGAGAAACAAACAAACAAAAGTAAACGCATTTGAGTAATTGTATGACGCTCTATTTCAGTGGAATGTTAACAAACTAGTAGTAGAAGACTCAAGTGTCGCTCCAAAATCTAAATGTCATTAAACATTGACAGAATCAAACACAAAATGGTTCTCTTAGAGTTTTAAGAAAGCAAAAAGACAGTAAAAGAAATATATACTCAAGTAGAAAGAAAAGAAGAGGGGGGTCCAAATTGCTATTTTTCACATGTGGCCTGTGTATGGAGTGAAAAAAAAAGATAAGAAGAAAATGGAAGAATCAGAGATCAGGTGAAAGGGAAGAGAGAAAGAGCAGAGGTTTTGTTGCATTTTGAAATGTTTTTAAAGAAATTCTTAGCTTTCCTGGCTGTAAAAAAAAAAACAAAAAACAGGTTGGGAGATTCGGCCCTTAGACAATAGTTTGCCACCTCTGATCTTGGCTAAGCTAGAGGCATTCAGAAGTTGCTGCCAGTGACAGAAAGTGCAGACCATAGAACTGTCTGCTTGGGCTCAGTGGAGACTCTCATTATATATGCTGTCAAGATATTAGGAGACACCCTGTGTTCCAAAGCTACAGTCCAACAAGCCAGTTGTATCCTGAGCTTGGCATAACAACAATCCTTTGCCTCACCGTCTGGATGATCTCAGTCACAGCAAAATCCCAGAATTGTTTCATATATAATTGTCATATGACTTTGACCAGCACCAGGTGTTCTACAAGCTCGGACAAACACCTGCCATATCCGTGTTCTGGTCATGAAGCCCTGCTCTGATGCAAACTCGTCATGTTGTTATTGTTACCCCTCACTGCCAGGACTACAACTCACCGTATAGCCATAGGTATACATATTGAGATCTACCTACACCAAAGCAAGTCACCCCACATAGTAGGGTTAAGGCCCTGGCACATATGTGTTTGCAAGCTGTTTCACTCAATTTGAAATTAAACTTATGTTTGTTTCCTGACTCTCTTGTCTATAACTTGCTCCATTAAGCTCTGGCCACACATAGGTCAGAGGCCAGTTCTGTATAGCTGACAATCCCTTACCACAGGAAGGATTCAAGATTTAGATCGAGAGTTCTTGAGTTACTCATCCAATGACTGGCCTCCTGCATAACATGAATCAAACACAATTTGGAAACTGTATTGAAACTCTTGGCCCATTTGAAGTAGGTGTGACTATGCAGGAGAGGGTAGAAAAAGAGGACTAAGTTGCATCTTACTCAGCATGGCTGTTTAGAGATCTTCTATACACTATATGTGGAGAGGGGGTGGCCTACATCTACACAAAACTTTGGGTATCTTATTATTCAGCACAAGTTCTAGTCTATATTGCTTAGTCCTCATTTTGAATCTATTTTTTAAAGATTAAAACACTGGGGCACCTGAATTCAAATCCAGCCTCAGACACTTAACACAAAACTAGTCGTGTGATCTTGGGCAAGTCACTTAACCCCAATTGCCCTACTTTCCCCCCTCCAAAAAGCAAAACATAAAGAGTAAAACACTGTGTATAGATCATAGGATCATGAATTTAGAACTAAAAGGAACCTGAAAGGTCATTAAGTCCAACCCCTTCATTTTACAAATGATATCTATCTGTTCCTGGGGAAAAGAGGGCAATATCATTATGCCAAAGTCACAGGGCTAGCACTCAATGAAATATAGCATATACTTGGAGACAATGGAGGTTTCAATTATGTGGGGGCTCAAAGTTATTTAGACTGTGCAAACTCAAACTAACAACAATCCTCAGACTAATGAGATGGCATAGCAACATAGAAAAGAAAGTTGGGGTGAAAGTTACTTTATCAGGGGCGGCTAGGTGGCGCAGTCAATAGAGCACCGGCCTTGGAGTCAGAAGGACCTGAGTTCAAATCCTCAGTCGGGAGGTTGAACTAGATGAGAGACATCAAACTCATAGGCTGCAATGTAGCCAATAAGACTATGGAATGAGGCTGTATCAAATTAAAATGTAAATGGGAAATCTTCATCAAAATAAATAATATTATAAAACATAAATAATTCTAATGTGTGTTTTTCTAAGTCAATCACTATGTGATTGATCTCTGAAAGCCTACAGGGATCCATTTCTATTTGAGTTTGACACGACTGAACTAAATCACCTCTAAGGTCCATTCTTGCTCTAAGTTCTCTCATTCTCTGTTGTTCAATACCAATGACCACTTCTAAAAACGGCCACTAATACTGTTGCTACTCCTGCTCTTCTCCAACCTCTTTTCCTCTACTTTTATCCTTTCTTATCTTTACTATCTCTTCTCCTACTAGTATCAACTTTCACAAAGAAAGCTTAATGTCTTTTTTTCTTGTTGTTGGCAATGACAGCTAGTCAAAGAATTCCTATCCTTCCCTCTCTTGAAGTACTTGGTCACTTGATTGATGTCATCCCATGGCCTTCAGTTTTTCCTATGACATTTCTCGTTCCTCAGTGTTCAGGTGCAGGCTCTTTACCATCAAAGGCCAGAGCTACCTTTTTTAAACCCATCAGTTATTTTCAGTTCTGGAGCAACTCTGGAAGGCTGGTCTCTAGATAACAGAGATCTTTTTTTTAAATACTACTTGATCAACTAACAGATGGGGCATTTAGATAATAAATGCTTTAAGTTCAAAAAAGGGGGAGAGCTTGTGGGCTAAAGAAGTCAAGGAAGCACCATAAAGGAAGACAATCTTGGGAACAGGTATTGACATCAGCAATCTTTCAACTGTAATTCTTAAAAGCCAGCACAACGTCAGGTTACAGAAATAAACATATGGTACATAGGGACCTATCAGAAATGCTTCTCATTATTCTTAGCCATGCTCCTTCTTGAAAGACTGGACCTTTTTTGGGTCCAGAGTAAAAGCAAATTGGGGGAAAATATGCCACATAATCAAAGGAGAGCCACTAAGTTGATTAAAGGGTTGGAGAATAAGTTCTGTGAAGGGAGTATGAAATGAACTAGGATTCCTCAGTCTGATTAAGAGTTAGGGACAATTGAATGGTAGGTCTCCAGTCTATGAAGAGCTCTTATGTAGAGAAATTCTTTTTTCCTATGACTAAAATAAGAGGTAAGGGGGTTAAGTTATAGCTAGCTTTCACAGGAGAGGCTTCCTGACTGTGTGCTAATAATCATTGGGTTAATGGGATCTTTTTCTCTGTAGGACATTAGAAATTGTGTTAATCCTCATCCCTGCTAGATGATTTTTAATGTAGTTCAGCTCCAGGAAAGAAGAAAGAGCTATATGGCTTTTCATATCTCATCCAGTTTTAAGATTCTGTGATTCTACTGTGTCACTATTGGTTGGGAGTAGTTTTGCCGTTTTCTGGTTGGTCAATAAAGCTCTCTTATATTTTAATGCAAGAGGTATACCACTCCACATAAGAAAAAAATTCCCTGCTCACCTTTTAGGCAGATTATTTAACTTCAGGGGAGGACCAAAGGGCATCATTATATGAAAATGGTCCTCACTCAAGAAGACAGCAATAGCTGAAAAAAAAAAGAGGAGGTAAGAATCCAGGAGCTAGATGGAGATAATCTCCTAAAAATAAGGCTGTGGTTTCCTTAGAGTCCTTCAATTTGGTCTCTCTAGCACAAATTCATTATTAGCACTCAGCTCCACTTACCTGGGCTACTAAGCATATGCAGTGTCCATTCACAGCCTAGGGGAGCTTCAGCGTCTCATTGGAGGGAAGACACAGAGAGCGAAAGAGGGGGAAAGGCAACGAAAAGGAAAGGTAATTTGTTGCTGTCAAGAAAACAGACGCTTTGATTGTGAAACTCCCTCCTACTCCCCAGACAGTATCATTTGTATTAAAGCCAAGATGGGGAAATTATGCAGGGAGGAGTGAGGCTAAGGGAAGGAAGTGATTTATTTCTTCCTCCAAAATAGAAAGGGAGAAAATTCAACATGGGAGTAATGATGTGAGCAAATTCAATATGTGCTATAGGTCAACAAACTTTCCAAGGGGGTGTAACTAAGTTCATGGGTAGAAAGTAAGGAGACACTGAGTAGGAGGGGTGAACGGTATTGTTGTACCAGTGCTCTGGTAATGGATAGATTAGGGAGGCAAAATATCACAGTCTTGGAGAACAGAGGGGGACAACTGCCGCAGAACACACCGCCACTCAGAACTGTCCTATGTTCCCCTTTGGTACAAGCTGCCATAGGCTGTTTATTGATCCCTGATCTATAGTATCAGATTTGATTATTTCCAGTCATTGATGATTTTTTTCTATGATGCTTTCCCCATCATTGCAGTCTTCTTCAATCTTTCACATGTAAAGATAGAGTAACATTATTAATATCTTTGACTCCACACATATGTCACAGAAATTGCCTAAAGAATTCTAAGTCATACTTAATGTAATTCATTCAAGAAATGCTGTAAGGGGTAGTGGGATAATGTTACATAAACATGGGAATAGAATTAGAGTGCTACTGCAGAATGTTTGCAATTTCGTTATAAAGAAGAAAGGTGGGAGAGCATTTGAATAAATCAGTGTGACCACACAGGAAGCTCTCTAATGATCTGAGATTTTAAAACTCAATCAACAATCATTTCTTAAGCACCTAACTATGAGGCAGACACTGTTTAAGATGCTGAGAGAATAAAAAAGTCATAAATCTGTAATAGTAGTACTAATGAATTGAAAAAACAGGATAAACTTATATGTGCAAAAACTTCTAAGGATAACAAAAAGATCTTTTTTAAGGTATATAGAGCACAAGGACAAGAAAAATAATTTTTAAGAGGAATAGTTTAATGTAAAGTAATGGTAGAGACAATGTAGCTACTTTGATTCTGTTTTCTCCAACTAAGAAAGTAATCTTAAAATAGAAAATACAGAACTATCAGAAAGAGAATTAATATCCAAGATAGCTGAAAAGAGCTGCTTTAAATGAGACTGTTGATGGATTATCATCCTAGCATGCTGAAGAAATTTCAAGACGTAACTCAGATCTCTCAACATTAGTCTCTGAGAAATCACAGTGAATAGAGAAAGTTACCAGAAGGCTAGAGATGGGTAAAGGCCTCCATTTTAGAAAAGGAAAAAGTGAATTTGAACACAATGAATTGATTAGCCTTATATCAAACTGAAAACAGATTATTAAGCAGCTGGATTATGAGCACTTAGAAAAGGAAGCCATGATCACTAAAAGCTGCCATGAGTTTACAAAGAACAAGTCATGTCAAACTAACTTCATTGCCTTTTTTGGCAAGATTGCTAGACTGATTGATCAAGGGAATGCCATAGATGCAGTATATCTTGATTTCAACAAAGCCTTTGACAAAATCTTTCATGATTTCCTTGTGGATATGAGTGAAATACTGACTGGTAATAATATGGCTAGATGGCTTAAAAACTTATCAAAGGAGTGTTGATTAATGGATCTGTATTAACCTGGAGGGAGATCTATTGGTGTGCTGCCAGCTTCCATCTTCAGACTTGTCCCGATCAACATATTTATCAATGACTTAGATGAAGACATAAATGGCATTCTTTCCAAATCTGTAAATGCCATACAGCTAGAAGGGATGACTTGCAATAACTCATGGGTCTAGAGCACATATTTATAGGAAACTTTAAAATTTACAAAATCTTTTCCTCACAATAACCCTGTGTCAGTTAAATGTACATGTTAATATTTGAATTGCAAGGATAAGATAACTGAGAACCAGGAAAGTTAAGTGATTTACCAGAATTCAGATTAAACATTATCTTGACAAATTTGAATAATAACTCAAGATGGATTTCCATAATGTATGTTCTAGATTTTATAGGAATAAATATTAAGACTTACATTTAAGTTACTTTTTTGAAAATCAACTGCACACACACACACAATTGTAGAGACCAGGTTTGGCAGTAGTTGGTATGATAAAGGACCTGGGTGCTTTAGCTGACCACAGGCTTAGTAAGTGACAACAGCTTGAGGAGCTTGCTGAAAACTGAAAGCAGTCTTATGTTAATTAAAAAAAGAAAAGATAGAGTCTGGTGATAAAGGCATAAACACCATTGTACTCTGTGCTAGGAGCACACCCAAGATGTGGTCTTCAGTTATGGATATCACATTTTAAGTTGGGCACTAACAAACCAGTGTGAATCCCAGAGGACGCTGACCAGGAGCCTGAGAGGACTTGAAACTAATTCATGTGATGAATAGTTAAAAGAATAATGATTTTTCACCTAGAGATATTTGAGGAAACATCACTTGCAGCAGCACAGAACAAGTCTAATCCCTCTTTCAGAAAATTAGGGGCAATTTATGAGCTGGCAGATGGAAGCTCAATATAAGGGCAAACTTTCTAACAATTAGAGTTGTTTAGCAACAAAAAGGGAAGTTTCCATAACAAGTGAGGTTTCTACCACTAGAAGGATTCAGGAAGAACATAGATGTGTCAGGGATGTTGTAAAAGACATGCTTTCACTGAGAAGGGAGAAGCTGGGCTGTATGGTCTTTAAAAGCTCTATTAATTCTAAGACTCTCTAACTCCACAGTGATATGTAGACCCAAGAGACACTAGCATTATTGTAGCTGCCAACTGGAACATGTTCTCTTCCCTCTGAAGGCTTGAGGAGAACGCATGAGGAGCTGGGAACATTAATTTGTAAAAAAAAAAAAAATGCAACTATTTATTTTCAGGAATGTTTTGTTTTGTTTTCCCCAATCCATGTGCAAGGTAAGTTTGAGAGAGGGATGAAGAAATCCCATGGAGAAATAATAATTTCTTCCTCAAATATGTGAGAGAATGGAGGAAAATATGGTCGTTGTTATGGAAGTCAGTACAGTGGAGTATTTACTATCATTATATTAAAGAGTAATCAACAGGAGGGGCTAATTGAAGCAGTGAATAGAGCACCAGCCCTGGAGTTAGGAGGACCTGTGTTCAAATCCAACCTCAGACACTTGACACTTACTAGTCATGTGACCTTGGGCAAGTCACTTAACGTCAAGTGCCCTGCATTACCCCCTCCAAAAAGCAAAAAAAAAAAAAAATTCAACAGATGGAAGCCCATGAGGACCACTAAACTCTGAAATGCAAAGATATCTTATCTGTGACCCAATTTTTAACAAAGTAATAATTATAAAGCTCATCTGAGTTTCCAAAGGATACTGCTAGCCATATGACATAAGGGGAAAGCTCGCAATCCTTCCCTGATAACTGCAGACAAGGAAGCTGGAATTTGGGGAGAGAGTATAATCCAAGGAACAAATTATTCTCCTTTCCTCACTCTCCTTTCCAACTAGAAGCCCTTCCTACAACATCTCTGACAAGTGGCCACCCAGCCTACTTTTGAAGATCTCCAGTGATATCGAAGTTTCACTACGTTTGGGACAACTTGGATTGATAGAAAGTGTTTTTTTTAATCATGCCTAAGTATCCATGCATGATTCCTAGTAATTCCCTCTGGAGCTAAACAACTCTAAACTAAATACTCAGCTCAGATGCTTCCTCCTACAAAAAGCCTTTTCTGACCCCATTAATTATTTGTACTCACTCCCTCTTTAAACTACTTTAAATCATTTCACATATACTTTTTAAAAGTAAATCTCTTATTTAGTAAATAAAATTAAGAAAGCTCTTCCAAGAGAATGCAAGCTCCTTGAGGACAGAGATTTTCACTTTTGTCTTCATATTCCCAGCATAGCACCATGCATGCAATTGATGCTTGATAGCTGGTCACTGAACTAAATTGAGTTGAAGTCCATAGGAAAGAGAAACAAAAACCAAGATCATCTTGGTAATGAAGGAGTTTATTGGTATGCATGAAACAAATATCACTCAATGCAAGAAGATAACAATTCATCGTAATAATAACTTATACATCCATGTCCCCTGACTATTTTTTTATAACTGCTAGAAAAGTAAGTAGTACAAGTATTACATCCATTTTACAAATGATGTCAAAGATAGTAAGTAATTTCTCCCAGGGGCACACCACCAGTAACTGAATGACAGAAGTGGGGTTAAACTCACGTTTCTCAGAAACCAGTCAAATGCATTCTTTTTCTTTTTTCCTCTCTCTCTCTCTCTCTCTCTCTCTCTCTCTCTCTCTCTCTCTCTCTCTCTCTCTCTCTCTC
>CM053596.1:215400218-215426876 GCA_028646575.1 Pseudocheirus occidentalis
TATAATCGAAGGCATTGAGGCAGACCCTGGAATGACATCTTCACAGAGAATTGAACCTACCTAGAAGCGTGGGACCAAATTTGGGAACAGGGGGAAATTAGGCCATATAGGGAATATTGGAACAGATTATACTTAGCCTTGGAAATGAGATAAAAGGATTCAGACTTGGTACAGCAGAAAATAGAGAGCTCTTTAATTTGTTGATTAAACAATTAATAACATCTAATTCCATTCATTTGGATCTTCTTAAGGCTCTTATATACTCTTTCTTGTACATTGATTCACTGATTTCTATAGAGTCAACACATAGTAGGCTCATTTAATAAATGTTTGTTGAATTGAATGGAATGTAACCTTTGCTGAATGTTGTTTTAGGCTGATGAAAGATATTACATCTCTCAAGTCACAAAGACCTTTAGCCAGATTTATAGCCAATTAGTACTGGGAGGCAGTAGCTTCTCCTAGAATAGAAACTTGCATTGGTTTTCCATCAAAATATTATTTAAATGCAAAGACCCAACCTGAATGGTCGAGGAGACCTTTAGCAATTTTGTGGTGCATGTTATTTAAACTAAAAGCAATGCTGTGAAAAATCACCATTCAGCACGAGCCACTGAAAACACACCAAATGGAATTGACCAGCTGCAGAGAAGAAGACATGATGATTGAAATATTTTCCAGACTATTACATCCTCGAAGGGCTTAAACAATGAGGAAAAGACAGAAAGGGGATGATTTAGGATAGCCCATTTAAGAGTAAAGGGATTAAATTAACCTGGGGTGGGGGGAGTGAAATGGAAAGAATTACGCAAAATGTGAGAAGTTTCCCAAAGGAAAAGCATGTTAGACTGCAGAATTTCCCATTGAAGCAAAGCTCAAGGAACCATCTATCATTAGAGTCATTTATAAGCAGATGACAAATCATTGGGCATATATGTTATGGGCCATGTTCCTAAATAGTCAAGGGAATAGACACAATAATAGGTCTTTTCCATCTCTAATTTCAAAAAAAGCTCTGCTCCTCCTGAGACTGTAGCCAATCAATCAATGAATGTTTATCAAATGCCTAGCATATGCTACATGCCAGGCATACACAGGAAAGTCTCTGCCTACAAAGACCTTACAATCTGTTAGGAAATATAATATGTAATTGCTGTTAAGTTGTTTCAGTTGTGTCCAACTCTTCATGACTACATTTGGGGTTTTCTTGGCAAAGATACTGGAGTGGTTTGCCATTTCCTTCTCCAGCTCATTTTACAGATGAGGAAACTGAGGCAAATAGGGTTAACTGATTTGCCTTGGGTCACATGGTAAGTAAGTGTCTGAGACCATATGGGGAAGGTGAATCTTCCTTACTCCAGACTCAGGTCCTTGATCCACTTCACCACCATTTGCCTAGCTGTAACTACCTAAGTAAATATGAGATAATTTGAAGGAAGGTAAGGTAGCTCCCCTCCTCACTCATGGTCTTCAATCAAAGTCTAAATAGTCACTTTAAAAGCATTATTTTGGTAGCTGTGTGGAGGATGGATTAGAGAGGAGAGGAGAGGAGAAGTCAGGGATGCAATTACAAGGTTGAGGTAATAATTCCTGCCATAGGTGATGAGGGCCTGAACTAGGCTGCTAGCCATGGGAGTACAGGGAAAGAGAAAGAAGCAAAGGCTGTTGTGGAGTCAGAACTGACAAGACTTGGCAATTGATTGAATACGGGGTATGAGGTAAAGAGAAAAGTTAATAAAGCCTCCAGGGTTGAGGGAAGAATTATAGGTGGTGCCCTAGAGAGCAAGGGGGAAGTTTGGAGGAGGAGCATGGTTAGGGAGATTTCCATTTTAGACACAGTGAATTTGAGTTGCCTACAGGACATTTAGGTCACTACAGTAGGTCAATCTCACTTTTTTAACTTAAAATTGCTATAAATAAGTAGGTTGCCTAAGTAGAAGTCTGGAAATCATATCAGTTATATAACTGTTATTAAAATTTCACTCCAGAGAGGGAAATGGATTGCATTTCAAGTGTCTCCTACTAACTGTATTTTCATATTAATAAAAGTAATTATCTTGATCCCTATTTACTTATAATTTTCAGTCAGGCTGGAGAATTTATACATTATACAAAGCAGCCGTGAGATTAAAAGACTTCTTGAATTAAAGTAAAACTGGGCAGAACTTCACATAAATCACCTATAGAATCCTCAGCATTTAGGGGGGGAAAGCAAGAGCAAATGTGGAAGAGGGGAAGAACTGGTTTTAAAAATATTCAAAACCATATCATTTCTTAGTTGTTGCTATAGTTCATAAACCTTCTCACCTAACCTCACTTTCTCTGAGGCTTCTGAAACATCTCAAAACTCTGTTTACATGACAAGGATATATGTCTATATATTGCTGCCCCCTGCTGGATTTAGGAAGCCCTTTCCTTTAAATGCCAAACATTTCACTTACCAATTTCAATGGCTTTGAAATTCCACTTTCTTCCATCCTTCAAACAGAACCTGAAGTCTCCAGTGGCTTCAGTGCTTAAGAAAATCCTGTCTTGGTGAATGTGTGGACAATCTCTTATTACCTATTCATTCCATTTTCCCATAAAGTGGCAAGTAAGTTTTAAGCAGTATGAGCTGAGAGAAGGCTGGCATGTCAACACAACAAACAACTTGTCTTTAAGTAAAACCAGGAGGAATCTGAACCAAAGGCCCTAAATGATGATAAACGCATCCCCATGAACTAGTATTTACTAAAGTACCAATGGCTTATGTAAAGTAGGACCTTCATTAATTACCATATTTAGGCATTTTTGCACCTGGAGCAAATGCTATAAAACCATGCCCAGAAAAAGTATCATGAAACTCAAGTTCAGTTTGGGAAATGGAATAAGACAATGCCCCATGCATGGGCAGAGCCGATGGTCAAAGCATATGATGAGGGAGCCAGCATGAGTTGTTGGAGGGGAGCAGAAAATGTCAGAGAAAGAGATTGTCCCAATTGGTCATTTTGTAGCTTCCTGTTTTGACTAATTATTATTTGAAACAAGTCCTATATTCTATAATGTGTATAATGCTTAGGGACTGTAATTGCTACCAGTTTCCTCTAAATTTCTTACCCTAGGGCAAAACTCCAGTTACCTCACCCCAGTTACAGCTTTGCTTATATCCTACATGTTTATATTTTATGAAGCTTTCTGCCTATTTTAGAGAAATGCACTGGGTTCTATATACCCAGGCATCTCAGTCTCCTCCTATGATAGACCATCTCATCAATGCCCAACCAGATCGCCCAAACACAAAAGAATGTCATCATCCACTAGGATTTAGAATCATACAACTCATTTAAAACTGGAGATGGTCTTGTCATTTTAATTGTTTTATTTTTATTTTCATTTCTAAATTTTTTCCCTTCCTCTATTCCCTCCCCCCCATTTAGAAGTCAGGAAATATGATACCCATTATACAATATGAAATCACACAAAAGATATTTCCGCATTAGCCATAATGGAGAAAATAAAAAAAGAAAAATAAAGTGAAAAAAAATGTACTTTAATCTGCACTCAGAGTTTATCAGTTCTCTCTGGAGGTGGACAGCATTTTTCATCATTAGTCCTTTGGAACTGTTGTGGGTCATTATAATGATCAGAGCATCTAAGTCTATCACAGTTAATCATTGTTACAATATTGCTGTTCCTGTATACAATGGTTTCTTAATTCTGCTCATTTCATTTTGCATCAGTAAATATGTCTTCTCAAGTTTTTCTGAAACCATCCTGCTCATGTTTTACAGCATAAGAATGTTGAATCACAATCATATACCACAACTTATTCGACTAATCTTCAGTTAATGGGCATGCCCTCAAGTTTCCAATTTTTTGCTACCACAAAAAGACTTGTTATAAATATTTTTGTACATATGAGTCCTTCCCCTTTTTCTTTAGAGATCATTTAGACCATTTTAAAGATGAAAATTCCAAGACCTACTGGAAAGAAATAATTTGCCCAAGGGCAAAGAATCGATAAGTGGTATCAGTGCTGCAAAAAGTCCAGTGGAGTTTTTGTACAAAGACTAGGAGAGTCTGGATTTAAGTTATGAATCTTCCGCTGTCTAACAACATGACCATAGACAAGTCACTTCATCCCTTTGCTCCTTGATTAACTCATCATAAAATAGGAAAAATATTTCTACTACTTCACTCATAGGATTGATGTAAGTATAGAATGAGATAATATAGGCAATGAACTTTGTATAAATGTGTAGTGTTGTATAAATATGAATTATTTTAAGCAGTCTCTAGCTGCTGAAAGAAAATACAGATATACCTGACGTTACACAACAGTCATCTTCCCTGATAAATTTACGTAAATTGAATTTTTATCAATTAATCACATACCTAACCCACTAGAGGATCTTGCTATTTAAAGAATCCTTTAACAAAAACCTCTGTGATGTGAATAATCTATTTTAAAAACCAAATGATCAGAGCCTATTTTAGCTGCTGGATTTTCATTGTAATTAGATGTTCTTAAAATGGAATCTCCTTGTATATGAGTTCCATTGATTCCCATCTATCCCATTCATTGGTGCATGTTTTATAAAAGGAAAAATGCACTGCCTTCCAGCATTAGTCCAAACTACTTCACAAGCATAGGACAAACTCTGTGCTCTTGTGTGTGTCTGCTTACAAGCCTCCTCTCTTCTCTGTAAGAACAGAAGACCAACTGCTCTCAGAGGCTGTCCTGGATTAGTCTATACCATGCTTTACTTTACTGACAATACTTCTGATATCTCCTGTCTATCTATGTGCCTTTACTCAGGGTGTCCTCTATAGCTAGAATGCTCTCCCTTCCCACCACCACCTCTTACAATCCCTACATGAAATCTATCTCACCCCTCCTCTGCCTCCACACCCTTCCAAATCACCCTGTACATATTTTGTATATAACTTTACATGTACATGTTGTCACACAAGCATATTGAAGACAATGCTGTTTCTCTTTTGTCCTTGTATCCTCAGTACCTAAGCACAAACTAAACACATAGAAAGAAATTAATAAATGCCAGATGACCAATTAATGAATGCCTTTTACACATCTCTGCTACATGTTTGTCTAATCTTCCATTTTCTTAAGAAGAAGATGCCATGCTTGCCATACTCTGAAATTTTAATGGAGTTCATCTGTGCATTGGGAGTACTCAGTAGACTTATAAACTTAGGGTTAATCTTGCAAAATTGTCAAGTTTGCTAAAGTTGAATTCAGTGAGTCTTCTCACATCAGAGTGAGTCCCCTATGGGTAGGGCATACTACTCCGCTAAGGCCCCCACCAAAGCTCACCCACACCACCCTCCACACCTTTCTCTTCTCTCCAAAACCCCAATTAATCCCCACATTCCTATAAACAAATTTGATGAACCAACCCATGATGATGTATTCGTAGCTTATAAAAGGCTCACTAGAATTCTTCCCCTGACACATTTACATTTTAATAGGTAACTGCTGATGACCCCTAACAGTATGATTTTAGATGTGAGAAAGGAATATTTTTTAAACATTGTATGTTCCCAGTAGTTTTTAAATCACAACAGAATAGGCCCACCTACCATTGGGGAAAGAGAACATGAAGAATATGAATAGAAATCATAAACAAGACATTCACAAATAGGAAATACTAGGGGAATGCTTCTAGTGATATCCCTGCACTATTTTCCCTGGGCCTGCTCCTTGCTCTGTGCATTATTTCTACTATTGTTTGACTGCTAAGCTCTGTTGGTCTTATAGTGACTACTGAGCATAATATTTTACTTGGGGAGTCTCTGTTGGACATGTTGCTCTGCTTGTCCCTGCTGGCATCAGCCAATTGGCTCTTTGGTAAGTAGCAAGCCCTCTGTCTCTGCTGGCATTGCTTTCTGCTGCTAGATTCTGGGCTCATCTTTTCGGAGTCACCCAAGCCAATTCAGACTTGGTGTGCTAAGGCATAGTAACCAATTTTTTCCCTAATAAGATCATGCACCAAGCTTTTAAGTTACTGGTTACAGAAATCAAATAACCTACCTCCAGGCTAAGATCGACTCTTTCCTTTCAATCCCCTTTGTCTGAGATGAGATCAAAGTCAGAAGTCGAATCTGCTACAGATAACTATCAAGTTTAGGGTTAGACACTCTGGAGTATCCCCAAGATCTTCTCCAAATGAATTTCTGTCCAGACAAAGGCTAAACCAAGGAGGTAAGGTCAGTATTTTCCAATCACCTAGCCAGAATTTTTGTTTTTACTATGCATGTTTGTCAGAAGCAAAGTCCCATTACTCTGGCACTGTATTTTTGCCAGTGAAAAACTGCCTCCCCAACTTAAAGTGCTTTGTAAATTGTAAAGACTATATAAATGTAAGACGTTATTATGACTGTCTTGTATTCTTCAGTGTTTACTTACAAATCATCAGGCTCAACTGCTTCATTGAAAATTAAGGAGTGAAAATTAAGTCAAGTGAAAATTAAGGTCAAGGAAAGTGGATTGACTTGCCCAAGGTCATGAAGCTAATTCATGGCAAAGCTAGGACTAGAAGCTAGGTCTTCTTGCCCATATTTAATGCTCTTTCCACTATACCTATCTGCATTTTTATTCCAACTCATACCTCTCCAGCATACCAAGATGGCCTCAGTTTGATTCAACTAGCATTTATTAAGCACCATCTCTATGTAAGATACCAGGCTATGTATTTGAGGAAAGACAGATAGAGAGGAAGGGAGAGAGAGAGGGAGAGGGAGGAACAGAGAGAGAGAAAGAAGGAAAAGAAAGAAAGGAAGGAAGAAAGAAAAGGAAGAAAGAATGAAAATCTCTGTGTTTAAGGATTTTGCATAGTGTGGGGGGGCAAGTGGGAATAGAACATGAACATAGATAAGGAAAAGCAAAAAAAGAAAGAGAGATACAAAGGAAGGAGTTTGAGATCTTAAGAGATATAAGAGGAGAGAGTAATCGTTAGCACAACCAATAAAACCTCAAGCAAGTTCCCTCCCTTCATCTAGAACTTGTTGCCACTAAAAAGTTATTTGGAACCATGCAGCTGTCTCTCTTTTGGCATTGTAGCCATTTGTAGAAAGTGGGCAGCAGGGAAGGAGGCCAGGAAAAGAAGCCAGGATGAGGAAACTGCCAGCTAGCCTATGTGAATCACAATTCTCCCACCAAAGCCAAACAGCAGAAACACCAAAGTTGAAGAAACATCGATCTAAGTGGTTTAAACTCTAGGGTTTTCCTACCCCTTCTTAGAGATTCCTGACTACAGTCTTTGCTACACAACCAGTAGCCCTGAGAACAGGAGCTTCTACTTTAATCAAAAGATACTCGAGCCAAGTCTAACTGTTGACAGTGGTTTTGCTCAAAAGACAGTCCATCCATAGTCCATCCTTCCAGTTCTGGGCTCCCTGAGTACTTGTCAACCAAAACCACTATAAACAGTCATAAACATCTGAAGTTTCATGTTTAACAAACTTTCAGTATAGAGACTCAGGAAGACACACTGAATCAGCAATCAGCACAACCACAAAAATACCAGATAAATAAAAATTATTTTGAAAGCATTCTTTTTATTGTCACAGGTCTTTTTTGTGACAGCTCTCACTTAAGGATGCCTCCAAGCCATCTCTGGATCCTGACATGTTCCCTGCTGTGGTCAAATTTATTCCTAACAGAAACAAGGCAACTTTGCTGAGATGGTGAAATATCTCCCAAACGCCAAGGCATGTGTTCAGTTATTTTTTTTTTCCTGAGCTGCCCAGACCCCTGCACTCAGTTGTTTCCTCTTCCCTTCCTTCTCTCCTGTGACCTACTCCAATCCCAGCAGCTGCTGTTGTACCTACTCCGCATCTACTGCATACACTGGGTTCCCAACTCTATTCCTAACTAGCAGCAGAATCTTGGAGAAGATTACTTCATCGCCTGCACCAAACAGCTGGAAGAGAACAGTGGATTTGAAACCAGAAGATCTGGGTTCAAAATCCTAAATCTGCTACTTCCTGCCTGTATGGATTGAGTTACTTCATCTTTGTGGGTTACAGCTCTCTGATCTTTGAAATGGAGGTGAGGGAAGGGGTTGTGTGAGATCCCTCCCAACTCATATTTCATGACTTCCATTCCTCAATTTCTTCATCTCTCAGATAAGAATACCTACCTGCCATCACTTACCGCATAGGATTGATGTTAGGGTAACATGAATTTTTTTTAATATCCCTGAAATGGACTCATGATGGAAAGTGCCATCTACATCCAGAGAAAGAACTATGGAGTCTGAATGCAGAGAGAAGCAGACTATTTTCTTTTTTTGTCTTGTTTTGTTTTGTCTTTTTTTTCTCATGGTTCCTCCTATTCATTCTAATTCTTCTATACAATATGACTAGCATGAAAATATGTTTAAAAGGAATGTATAGTAGAGCTTATAGCAGATTGCATGCCATTTTGAGAAGGATGGAGGGAGCGAAGGGGAGAAAATTTTAAACTTATGGAATTAAATGCTTAAAACTAAAAATAAATAAACTTAAATAACTAAATAAAATAGACCTGAAATTGTAGCCAGGAGAAATCTTGGTTAAAATCTCATTTCTAATAATAGTTGTAGAGTCACATAACTCCTCAGCCTCAATTTGCTTTCCTATAAAATGGGGATAAAAAATACCTAAAATACAACTTCATGGGGTCCTTATAAAAACTGAATGGGGAAATATTTGCAGAGTTCTCTATAATCACTAAAGGGCTTTGCCAAAGTCAATTACACAGGCAGGGTGGGAAGGCCCCTATACTTAGACTGAGGCTGTATTTGGGTTCCAATTTGACTCTGAATTTATCACCTCAGCAAAGAATCATGGGAAGGTTATTCGACCTCAGTTTCCTCATCTATAATGTAGGGTTATCATCTGTATTTTATAGGGTCGTGAGGTCCAGATAAGATAATGATGTATGTATAGAAAACAAAGCGGTATAGGATAGGCCATTATGAATGTACACAAAAGCATTTTGAAAAGTTAATAGCAGTATACAAAAATCTAATGTGGCCAGATAAGTCCTAACACTGTCTTTTATGAGACATTATAACTTAGAAAATGTGTTCTTTACAACCCAGTTAGAAAAGTAGTAAAAGTGTGATGATCTCAGTTTTTCAGATGAAAAAAACTAAGGTTCAGAAAAATTAATGACTTCACTATGTTAATGCAAAGTGTCCCAAAATTCTTAGTGCTTTAAAAAAAAGGTTTAAAACTACACTAAGATTTTTGGAAAACCCTGTCTAGCAGGTAAGCCTCAGAGATAGGACTCGAACCCATGTCTTCTGAACCCAAATGTACAACTCTTCATACTACAGCATGCTACTAAAAATCTGTGCCACTTTCCATTCTGAAGAACAACAGCCAGATATCCTTTTCACTCCTCAATTTTGGGTACCCATCCCCACAGTGAAGGAGGCCTAAAGGTGTGTTAAGAAGCTTGGATTTTAAAATCACAACAGTCCAATCCTATCCAACAAGCTTTTACTAAGCCTCCATTATATGCTAGACACCATGATAAGAAGGTAATGTGACAGAAGCAAAAAATGAAACAATCCTTGCCCTCTAGAAGGTTACTGGGGGTAAAGGACTACATGAAATAAGTAGGGAAAAGTGAGAATAAAGAAGCAATATGGCATAATCATTAGAAAAACAACTCCAGAGTAAGGAAGATTTGGATTAGAGTTCCAACTCTTGACACACGTTGGCTGTGTGGGCAAGTCATTTAACCTCTCAGCTCCCCTAGACAACTGTCCAAGACTGTAAATTACAGAGAAAGCACGCATCTCTATTGGTGGAGACATTTTCCTCAATGGGAGTTCTCTATGCCAACAGAATCAGTCTAATTAAAAATGTTTTAAGTACATCATTGGCTGGTTCATTCTTCCCTGGCTTTTTTTTTTTTTTTTTAGTGATCCCTTCCCTTACAACAGTAGTTTATTTTAAGGAAAGGCTAGACCAGTCCAATTTTGATTCAATACCACACACTGAGTCGAAAGACTGATGTGAACTAGTTAGCTTAGAAACTTGGCAGTTCCCTGCTCACATTTGACAGAGAGAGCAGCAAAATTGTCTTAATAGTGCTTTCCCAGGTGATGGGCAATGGGCAAGAAAAAAAATGACAACCCCACCTTCATTGCCCAAATGGCGCGGTGAAGATCATTTTAACACTCTGAAATGAAAACACTCCCCTGGATTCTTTCTATCATCTAGACCAGGTGCCTGAATGTACTGTTTTTCTTGACAATTTGCAACACCCACACTCTATAGGCCCAAAGGGCAGATGACAAATAAGAGATAGGCTAATGACCATTAGCCAAAACAACAGATGACTTGAAAATTCTCATCTCTAACAGGAATGCTCAGTAGCCCAGCCATTTGTCTCTGGGCCAGAGTCCAGTTTCTGATAAACTATGAAATGATGTGAATGGCATTTGTTTCTAACATATGTCACTTTTTCTTGTGTGATTGGACTCATGTTTACCAGCTTCCCTGACACAGCCTGATCCTAGGCCTCTCCTCCATGCCTCTTTCCACAGGAATTAGCTCTGCCTAAAAGGAAACAAAGCTGTCCTCAGATCTTCATAGACCTCTGCATCCCTCTCAGCATCCTGGTCACCTAAAGGCATAAAACCTAGCAGCCACAAGTAGTGAGCCCCCTGGACTGGATGGATTTCTAAAAACCACTTGAGTCACTATGTCCTTCATCATCTCCTAACCTGATGACCAGATGTATTTTTATACAGTAATGAGGGGCCCATATCCAAAGAACTTAAGTGTACTATGTCTGTTGCATATCTTTGCCAGGTTAGGTTAAAGTAAACCCCCTTTTGTTCACTGACATGCATGGGCTTCATTTTGTCCATACGTTGAATGTGAACTAAGAGAGCGCTGGCATTAGGGCTGCCTCTGACACCTGGTGTGCCTGGTCTTCCTTCTAGGGAAGCCGTCTCCTCTTTCTTCGGATGCTCAGTGTTTTAGTGGTCTCTTCTTCACCATTACGTTTGTTTTTAACTAAACATCAGATATCCGTCTTTTGACTTTCAGTATGAATTTAAGTCATTATAGGTGTTGGTGCAGGCACTCCGAAACTGTTTTGTACACTCATTCCAGTGGTTGAGTCCTTTATTGGGAATGATAGGGGGAAGAACAGTCTCACCTATGTTCCTGAATGCTTCACCATCAGGTCTTAAAAAAAAAGAGAGATGAGGTGCTGATCTTTTGCCACTTTTAATTCTAGATAGGATCAGGCTGAGTTTGTCATAGTGTTGGAAGAATAAAACCTAGTCTGGGACTCTGACTTTGGGAACTGACTCCCCAAGACATCCATTCATTCACAGGCTCAGGAATAATTTGTGGGAAGATCAGAATCAACAAAAGAAAAAACAAAAAGAAACCCTAAACATGTCTGTAGCTCCTCCTTATAGCCAAAGTTTTCCATTCTCAGGGGTTTCATCTATATAACTGTCCATTTTTCAGCCAACTGAATCAAAACTCATCCTTTCTTGAAGGGTCTTCTTTTGAGGGGGATAAAGTTTTTTCCTGTTCTGTTTTTTCACATCTGGGGTCCAAAAAGGTCTCTCCCACCCCTGAATCCTTACAGCATTTGTGCCTGCACCATTGACCTGGTACTTAGCATATATTTCTCTCTATTCAGATATGTGTGTATACACATATGTGTATGTGTATATATACACATATATACATGTATATCTATATATATATATATATATATACACACGTATAAACATACATATACATACACACACACCCCTAACCTTACACATTTGAGGATAGGGACCGCGTATTTTTTGAATCCTCAATGCTTTTGCACACAGTAGATACACGTTGTACAGCAGAAAGTCTGCTAGATCTGAAGTCTGGAGAAAACTGAATATGAATTCTGACTCTCATTCATGCTGACAAGCATTTACTTCCTCATACATGAAAATGCAACTTGTAAATAGATAAGTGTATATGTAAGCATTTGAGGAAGC
Source organism: Pseudocheirus occidentalis (assembly GCA_028646575.1). Taxonomy (NCBI): domain Eukaryota; kingdom Metazoa; phylum Chordata; class Mammalia; order Diprotodontia; family Pseudocheiridae; genus Pseudocheirus; species Pseudocheirus occidentalis. The sequence continues at coordinate 215,412,224 of CM053596.1, forward strand.
AGAGAGCTGTATGAGGCAGCCTCATGGGGTCTGGTCAGCCTGCTCTTAGACACCCAGGTGGAGAGAGAATAGGGATGGCAACCTGCTCACAAGGAAATCACAAGGCAGCACAACGTATATGTTTAATGATTACTTGTTGATCAATGACTTGATTACTAATAGTCTGACTAGGGAGGGGCAAATCATGTCACCTTCAGAGCCTTGCCCTCAGCATATTGTAAGGGTCAAATGAGAATGTATTTAACATATTTTGTGACTCTCCAGGCACCATGCAAATGCCAGCTATTTTAATGATAATATTAGTAATTTGCATTTGTATAACTCTTTAAAGTTGAATCAATTAGCAAGCATTTATCAAATGTCTCTATATTCAAGCATTGCATTAAACTCTAGTGATACAAAAACAAAAATGAAAAAGTCTTTGCCTTTCAGAAGTGCAAACATTCTAAAGGGGGAGGCAATGTGCATGTATAAATATGTATATAATATATACAAAATGAACACAAAGTGGTTTGGGGAGGGAGGACGGTAGCAGCCAGAGGGATTGGGAAAAATTTCTGGTAAAAGCCTACACGAGTTGAGACATAAAGGAAAAAAGGGATTCCAAGAGGCTAGAGTTGAAGGAGGAATGCATTCCAGGCATGGGGAACACCACAGACTCAGATGCCAAAGTTGGATATCATATCTGATGAACTAGAATCAAGCCTATATGGAGTAATGGGTCAGGAGACTGGAAAAGTAGGAAGGAGGAAGTTTCTGAAGAGCTGGAAATGCTAAGAGAGGAATAGCTATATTTGATCATTGGGGCAACAGGAAGCTATAGAAGTTGGTTGAGAAGAAGGGTAAGAGTCCAACCTGACCTTCAGGAAAATGACTTTGAGAGCTGCGTGAAGGATAGAGAAAAAGAGAAATAGGAAGTAGGGAAACCAAATAGGAAGCTTTTTAAGTCTGAGTGAGAGACAATAAATGATTGAATGAAGGTAGTAGCTGTAGTGAGTGGGTTGCTAGTCCTCCTAGCCTTGGGTGTTAGGGTGCTATAAATGACTGACCCAACACAAGCAAGAGGTTATAAAACAGAATTTTTTTGCTTGTAAGGATACAGTAGTCAAACACATATTGATAGAACTAGATCTGATTTTGTATGCCAAAATTTCTCTTATTTCCCTATTTCTCCACCTTGATAATATTGAGTTATGGAAAATGCAGTCAGCATAGTAGTGGAGAATCTACCAGGTCTGAAAAGGTATCAAGCTGCCTCAGAGGGAGATTTTTTTACTTCTGAAATATCCTGCATTATGCATTCAACAACAACAACAAAATGTTCTAGTTACTATTGGTCAGCAACATCCCCCAATTCCCATACAGCTGGTAAATGCTCCACTAGCTTGGGACTTCCCTCTTGAAAGTCTCTCTGTGTTACAGGGCCTGTTCCGAAGTTGATATGCATAGGCCTGACTGAGGTCTACCACAGCAGCTATGGGTAGAGAGAAGGCTATGCATTCAAGACCTATAGAGATACAAGCAACAAGATGTGGCGATGAATTGGCTATGTGTTTAATGGGAGTGAGGAGTCAAGGATGTGAAACTTGCCAACTAGGAAGATGATGGTGCTATCCTCAACAGTACTATGCAAGTTCAGAAGAAGGAGTGAAGAGGAGAGGAATGAGTTTTCCTTTGGATTGTTGAGGTTGAGATACCTATAGAACATCCAGATAAACATGTCCAAGAAGGAGTTCATGAAATAAGACAGAAGAAGCTTAGGGAAAAGAGATGAAGTCTGAGAATAATCAACATAAACATGGTGATTGAACCCATGTGAGCTGATAGGATCACCAAGTCAATGAGTATAGAGAGAAAAGATTTCCCAAGAGTCCTAAAGAAAGGAAAGTGACATGAATGAGGAATCAGCAGTAGAGACTAGGGAGAAACGTTTATCCAGGGAGAAGAACCAGGAGAAAACAATGTCACCAAAAAAACCAGCAAGGAGGAGAGAGAATCCAGGAGGAAAAGGGAGTCAACAGTGTCCAATGCTGTGCAAAGGTCAAGGAAAAGGGCTGAGAAGGGATGATTCAATTTGACAACTAAGAAATCTTGAGTAATTTCAAAAAGAGCAGTTTGGGTTGAGTAATAAAATAAATCTGAGAAGTCAGATAGAAGGGAATTAAGAAAGAGTGAGAGATTAAGCATTGGCAGCACAGAGCTTAGATTGCTTTTTTTTCAAGGTTTACAGAGTGATACACAAGCTCAGAACAATCTTCCAACACAGTTGCTACAGGTAGTATTGTCTTCATTTTACAAAGTTCAGTGGCTCGCTTTTGGTCAGCCAACGAGTGGCATAGGCGGGATCTGAATTTTGGTCTTCCTTATGCCAGGTCTAATACTAAATAGTACTAAATATCAATCTTCTAGTGATCATCAGTCAATAAATAGATGACCAGGGCTGCTAAGTAGCACAGTGGATAAAGTGTCAGGCCTGGAATCAGGAAGACTTATCTTCCTGAGTTCAAACGTGGCCTCAGACACTTTCTGTGTGACCCTGGGCAAGTCACTTAACCCTATTTGCCTCAATTTCCTCATCTGTAAAATGATCTGGAGAAGGGCAAACCACTCTAATATCTTTGCCAAGAAAACCCCAAATGGGGTCACGAAGAGGCGGGCAAGACCCAAACGACTGAACAATAAGAACAAGGGCTTTATTTTCCAGTCCTCAGTGAGGCAGGGGTTGGTAGTATTTAACCAATCAAGACATATCTATTAAGTACTTACTCCATGTCGTACACTGTGCTAAGCCCTGAAAATACAAAGAAAAAATCAAATCAAGTAAGAATCTCTATGCTTTTATGATGCTTAAGTTCAGTCAGGAGAGACTATATGTAAAGATGAATATGCAAAGTATAGGGGTTGGAACGGATGTGAAAACTCCTGCCAATATAGGCTTTACATTCTTTGCAATTTCTAATCTTAGAGAATTGCTTAGAACATTGAAAAATTAGGTGGCATATCCAGGATCACAAAATCAGTATTTCCCAGAGATAGGACCTCAACCCACATCTTTCTGGCTACAAGGCCAGCTCCCTATCCATTATACCACTCTACTTTTCATATAAAATATATTTTAGAATAATACAAAATATTTTTGACAATTATACTAGAAGTTAAGTGGTGCAATGGATATAATGCTGGGCCTAAAGTTAGGAAGATCTGAGTTCAAATCCACCTTTAGATACTTACTATTTGTAGGACCCTGGGTAAGTCACCTAACCTCTATCTGCCTCAGTTTCCTCAACTGTAAAATGGAGATAATAGCATCTATCTTTCAGGGTTATTGTAAGGATCAAATGGGAAAATATTTGAAATGCTTTGTGAAACTTAAAGCACTAAATACTATTGGGGCAGCTAAGCCACACAGTGAATACAGTGCCGGGCCTGGAGTCACAAAGACCTGAGTTCAAATCCAGCCTCAGACACTTACTAGCTGTGTGATCCTGGGCAAGTCAATTAACCATATTTGCCTCCATTTCCTTATCTGTAAATTGAGCTGGAGAAGGAAATGGAAACCATTTCAATATCTTTGCCAAAAAAATCTCAAATGGGGTCACAAAGAGTCAGACATGGCTGAAAGAACAACTGACCAACAACAAATTAATATTATCATTTAATTATTATTATTATTATTATTCATTTCTTATGTCTCTAATCCATCAGTTCACAATATTATATTCAGTATCTTCTGGCTGATGGGCACTCTATGGCTTACAAAGGATACACTATAGACAGCATGACAGATAGCTAATGTTATCGGGAAGCTCATGATATGTGGTAAATGAATGCTGTGGACTAATTTCATTTAACCTAGAAAATTTGTATTGATTTTTTCCTATGTGTAAAGCACTGTGCTAGGCACCTTAAGTGCTATAGTTGTTCAGAGAATGTCAGAGCACCAGAAAGTAATACAGCACCACATTCATCAATTCATTCCCACTAGTGAGCTTGGGAAGCAGGCATTAGTGTTCAGACTTTATAGATGGATAACCTAATAGCGACAGGCAGATGGGTGACCTATGATTAGATGGTAAGGGTAAAATCTCACTGAAGGTAGTGATGGATTGGCAAGGGAAAAGCTTCTCTAGCTGAATAATTAGCAGGGAAATAAGGTACTGTTTTTCCTTTCCAGAATCGCTCAAGACTGCTGCGGCCTCATAACAAAAGCAGGCACCACTTCTTAATGCAGCACATTTTCCCAGAAAACCTCAAAGGACTTTCCCTTTTATCCACTCATTTCATTTTTTAAAACGATTTTTAATGGTTTGTGGGAACAATTACATTTTAAGTAGTGCTTTAAAGTTTACAAAGTGCAAGTGTTATCACTGCCATTTTACAGATGAGACAATTGTGGTTCTGAGGAGTTAACTGACTTGTCCATTATCTCATTGCTAGTAAGTGTCTGAAAGCAGGATATAAAACGTATGTCTCTGGACTCTCCTCTCTACCACCAGAACACCAAACTAGGAGATGGGAAATCTGGACCCAATTCCAACCCTGCTGGTAATATTAGCTATATCACACACACACACACACACACACACACACACACACACACACACACAACACATGACTTAACTGGGAAAAGACAAGATATTTATGCATTCTTGAGAAAGTTAAAAAATAAATTGTTTTCTGCTTCTTCTCCTATGTATATTACTGTCTATTGGGGATTTAGGATCTTCATTATAAGATATGGCACAAAATAATCATCTCAGTTCCACAGAGGACAAACCTATGCAAATTTATGTAAGTGTCAATATATACATAGCAAACTGTACCCCTGGTTCAAATTGTGCCCTAAGCAGCTGCCTATTTTGCCTATTCCTTGTCCTAGTTCTCTGTCCCTGCCTTACCTTCCTCATCTATAGAATGAGCTTGAATCCTTTCAGTGCTAGCAAAGAAAGCATGGGCCAGAAAGGTTAACTATCTCACTCACTATTTGTAGATAATGAATGATAAACTTGAGCATCCCAGTGCTTTTAGACCAACTTTCTGTCCATTAGACAATATTGCCAGATAGCTACAAACGAATGTGAAAGGGGAAAGCTGTAGATGGATCGACTGTCCTGCTATCTGCCTGTGACAGCATAGCCTTCGCTCCACCAGGTATCGTTACCATCTGCCACAAAATGCCCAACAGCGGGCAATATTATAGGATCATAAGTTTTACAGTTGAAAAGGACCTCGGAAATCATCTGGTTCAGTTCTGTTCATGCTATATACTCAGGTAATATAGACCTATGAAAATGAAGTACTTGCCCAAGTTTACAAAGGTAGTCAGTAGTAGATATGAAATTCAAATTCACTTCTTCTAAGTGCAAACCCAGGACTCATTTCATTCTGTCATGCTACACTCTCTCCCAGTGATGAAGGATGGAGTTGTCCTGAAGAATGACATATATAATTCTGAAGCTAATTCTGTAGAGCATGTCATTATCATTTAAAATCCCCTTTTAGGAGTATTCTTTTTTTTTCTTTTTGGAGGGCAATTGGGGTTAAGTGACTTGCCCAAGTTCCCATGGTTAGTTTTTGTGTTAAATGTCTGAGCCAGATTTGAACTCAGGTCCTCCTGATTCCAGGGCCAGTGCTCTATTCACTGCACCACCTAGCCACCCCTAGGAGTATTCTTTATATTAGTTCTAAACCAGTGTCTGAACTGGCCATATGCTATGCCAAGACAATCAGGAATCTACATGACCTCTCAACTGCTCCTATCACATATCACACTCCTCAAGGATATAGAAGGGAACCCCCAGACTTTACAACTCAGCCAGTAGATTCTGCTATCTATTTCCTCATTCTCCTACATACATGTCACAGTATGATTGGTCTGACCAGGGTACATCTCCGCTGAAGGAAGTGCAAAGTTGATTTATGTACCTACTAATTCCCTCGACCCTCATCTTCAATGAATAGTGCCAGGAAGCCGCTCTCCTTCTGGGCACTCTATAACCCGAGTATAGCCAAAGGGAGATGTCTTAGTTTCATGTTTCATAAACTCCTGATATATGAAACAAGAAGACTTATCCACTGTACCATGAGCATATAAGCTCATTCTGAGGGTTCCTTGGAAAGGAGTGTGCTAATTTAGCCATCTAAGTCTGTTCTACTGACTATATATTTCATGACTTCAGTCCCGTGTCTGCCACCTGGTGTCCGTGAAGGGGGGTTGCTCAAAATTTCCAAATGAGAAAACTGAACCAGAGACAGGTCATAATTTAAAGCCCTGATGTCTCATATGTTAAAGATAGAATCAACTTGGCTTCAGCACTGAACCTTCTACATTGACAGGGTCTGATTGATCAATACTGACCCATCTTATGTTGTGAAAGAAAACAGGGCAAACCAAAAGGCAAACCATGACCTTTGGAGACTGAATCACAGAGCATGTGGGAGTACTTTGAATGAAAGTGTAAACGTGACCCAGTCCACATTTTGGCTAGAGTTTACAGAAGAAGATAGTAATACAGCACAAAGTTTCAAAAGAAGTAATATGCTCTCAGATCAATTTTTAAAATGAGTCAATAACTGTGTTGGCTCTTCAGTGTTCATCATTATCGGTATGTGTTTGGGAAGAAGGTGGAGATGATCCTCTCCTACATCAGAGACCTAGACAAAAGAGAAAACTCTGCCTTATGAATGAGGACACCTTGCGTTAAAAATGTAAATTAAGAATTAAAAGGCAAAACAATGGAATTCTGCCAATCTTTTTTTACAGTGATGCAAATAAGTAATCAGTTTCCAATGTCATTCTGGCTAATTAGTTCAACAATAAAAGGAAAATGTAAAATCCAGAGACGGGGGAAGGGTTTCAGTCAAAATATTGAATTCAATCAGCAACTGTATATAAAACATCAGAACTTGCATGACCCCTTAGGAGAGGGATATTCAGGACATCTAATATTGGAATATGTGTCTTAGTAGTAAAGATAGGATTGTTGTTATTCAGTCATGTCCATTTTGGGGGTCTCTTGCAAAGATATTGGAGTAATTTGAAAATTTCCTTCTCCATCTCATTTCTGAGGAAACTGAGGCAAACAGGATTAAGTGATTTGTCTTGGGTCACACAGTAAGAATCTGAGGCCAGATCTGAACTCAGGAAGATGAGTCTTCTCGACTCCAGGCCTGACACCCAGCTGCTGGAGAGCCCTGAAATACTAGAGGACATCAAGGATGGATAGAGGAGAGGAGGAGAGACCCAGCAATTATATCGTACAGACAAATAAAAAATGAGGTTAAAACAGAAGAGACAATAGTATCCACTTTTCTTAATTGAAACCTATGTGTGATTGTGGATGAAAATGATGGTAATAATAATAATAACTAGGGTTTATATAGCACTTTATGATTTACAAAGTACTTTACCAACATTGGTCTTTATAATAAGCCTGAGAGGTTGGTACTGTGAAGACCCTGAAGCAGACAGAGGTTAAATGATTTCCCTAGGCTGGGGTCTGAGGTTGTATCTGAACTCAGGTCACCAGAACTCTAGTAAGACTCTATCCATTGTTCTACCAATAAGAGTTTCTTTGGAATCACAGCAAGGACTTAGACACTGTCTCTATTGCTCTCCTAAATGCCATGTCCTTCCCCAAGAGATTCAGAGTAATTCAGTCATTTAATGATATAAGCATGGATTTACCTACTACTAGTCAAGCACATAAAAGGGGAATAGCCCTGACTGCCTCCAAGTTTGATTCAACTTGTTGATGAAAACACAGGATACCTTACGTCATTAGGTAACCACCCAAAATGCACTCAGGTGTGGCGTAATCTTTTTACAGATCCTTCAACTGCATACATTAACATGAGTATCCTCCTTAAACACAGGCCTTTGCCCTTGGGCATGTAAATCCCATGGCATGAGATCCTTAGGTCTTGTCCCCCACTGTCCTTTACACTGCTTCTGCAGTTGTTCCTGTCTTATCTCTTCTATCCCCTTTTGCTCCTGACCAGATTCAGTTCTGCTAGGGTCAAACTATTTTGCAAATGTAAAATCTGGTCATGCTAGTTATGTATTTGATATGCTTCAAGTCCTCCATAGGAGTCCTTGAGATTGTCTCTCCAGCAAACATGTAGTTCTCAGACAATAGTCTAGACTAGTTCTTCATTGCTACTGACCAGCTTCCCACTGAAACCCACCTCTGCACCCTAGGGGGTCCCTCCCAATCTTATCTGAATATTAAATAGTCAGAGCTTTAAGATGGGGTTAAAAGTTATTTATCTGCAATACCCTCTGGCAAGTTCAGAACCATTTTTCTCCCCTCAGAAAAGGAAGTTATTTCTCACCTGACATCATTAATTGGCTATGCAAAAATGCATTATGTGAAACAACATTTTGCAGACAATTAGTTTCACAGAAACAATGTTATAAATTGGCAATGGGGCAAACAATGCTACAGCAGAGTTTTGTGACTTTTTGATAGGATCTGATTATAAATATTAAAATGTGATCTTCAAATAATGTTAGCTGGTATAACTTTATGTGGGTTATACCTATGGAGATATGCAATTAGTTCTGAATTTATGCACAAACTAAGCATGCTATAGTTTAGATTCTTGTAACAAGAGGGCTCTAGGGAGAAAAAAAGAACTAAATTTCAAGTTTCACATTACTGGTTAAAAATAAAGGAAAAAAAGGAAATGGTTGTGTTGAGGTCAGGGAATCATAACATGTTGAAGTTTAAGGTTTAGGGGTGCTCAAGACCCCAAAATACCAACACACCTGGTCCTGCCAAAAGAATTCAACTCAAGTCTTCTCTCAGTGAAAGTAAAGTAAAGTAAAATTTATTAGAGATTCACCATAATGGGTAGCCTCTTGAGGAGCCTAGGTATCTATGATGCTTGTATTGGACAAGTGGGCCAGAATAATCTGGCACAGAGTAAGACTGCACTTAGATAATCCTCAGCTCTCATGGAGGCAAGATGGAGCTTATACATAGAAAGGTTGTGGTGGGAATCTAGTGGTGGTATAGAGGAAGACTTTGGAGAGGGTCTTCAGGAGTCAAATGAAGTCAGACTCCAGTAATGAGAGATTAAGGGTGGGAAATAGCTGGAAGCTACCTGGAGATGACAGAAAATGGAGGGCTAGGCTAGTTTAAGAGTAACAAATTTGAGCATAGATATTTTGGCTGGATCAAGGATGCGGGATAGCTGGACAATGGAGGGCTAGGCTAGTAACAGAGAGAACTATAATGAAAGGCTTCTGATCTCAGGCAAGTGCCTCACAGGAGAAGATTCAAGGAGAGCTCAAGGGGGCTTCCAGAGCCTGTACCTCATCAGTTACATCCTTGCCTAGGTGCCAGTAAATGTACAAATATTGTTATTTCTATATTCATTGTTCTTCCTGTTAATATAATATATATTTGGGGGCTGGGGTTATAATGCAATAGGACCTCTTAAACTTGACATAGTTTAAGGTTTAAACATGTTTAATCCAGTCCCGTGTGCATGAGATGGGGCTGAGGCCAGAAGGGTGACCACTTAGTTCAATTCATCAGTGTCTTTTTAAAGGTAGCACATTTAGGGGGATCTTAACCACTGTACTGAATTGTTGTTGCTTTGAAATAAGTAATTTAATATGAACTTGTGTTTGATTTTTTTTATTTAATTTACACCATTATGAGAGTGGTATAAGAATGATTTTAAGGCTTAAAATTTTAAACCAAACTAAGTTTAATGTCTGACTCTTGACCTGTGGCAAAATCACTTGATCTCTTTGGGGTTCCCACATATTTAACATGGTAATAATGATACTTGTTCTACCTACCATAAAGAATTGAAGTGGGGAAAGCACTTTGTAAATGATAAAGTACATAAAACATGTTATTATTATGTAATCATATTTAAATAACCTAGATAACGATCATCATTGTGAAGCAGAAAGATACCTTCTTTGGGTTTTATTAGCCTTTCCTCCAGTACCTTTCCCCAACCCTGTGCCTAAAGAAAGGGCTTTGGGAGTTGTTTCTCTTTATATTGTCTGTTAACTGGCTTTCTCACTCTCAGCAACCGTTTCCTGGGCAGTCTCAAGGGTAGGGAATCTCCCAAAGGGATTAGAATATTTGTTCAAAAGACTTTACATAGTTTGAGATGCCATATTCCCAAGGTAGGAAGGGATTGGATAGGCCTAAAACCTTGGAATGTTCTGTTTTGATCATGGGAATTCACCCCACTTACTCTCTAAAGACAGTCATCTTAACCCTAGTTGCACTAATTAGAAATTAAAGACTTCAGAGTTTAATAGGGTAACACCAACTCTTCTTAGCCACTCCTAAACCAATAGTTTTTCACATTCCCATTTCTCTTTCTTTATTGCTCCCACAACTGAGAGAATGGTGAAGTAGAAAGAAAAGGGCCATATTTGAAATCAGAGGACCTCAGGTCAAATCCTGGCTTTGCCATTTACTTCCTATGTGATTCTGAGCAATTCACTTACCTCTTTCTTTGACTAAAAGATCTTGGGGGTCCCTTCTAGCTCATAGGAAAAAAAGGTCCAGGAAAGATCACAATCCCTGAGTCAAAGTTAGACTAGCAATGAAGGTCCAAAGCCCCTTTCCAGTAGTGGGGGAGTGTGAATATGGACTAACCCCAATTTCTCAGGTTTCAGCAGCAGTCTGAACCTTAACCAACAACCCAGGTCTGAGCTCTGCTCTCTGCCCCAACGCCTGGTCCTTTTTGACCCAGTTAAGAACCATATAAAAACTCACCCTGCTACACACTATGTTGAGCACCTATTCCATCCAGGATCCCAGTGGAATCCTATACCCATTCTCCTTTACTGTCCTTTCATTTTGCAATACACCTCAATAGGTCTGGCTTGCTTCACTTTCTCTATGCCCACTCATGTCTTATTATGCATTATGTCTGATAGTTCCCCACATCCCAGCTGGACCAATTTTCCCCTTGGAAGAATCAGCCTTAGCTCAGGGTCTCAGTAGCCTATCTCCAAAGCCTTGCCTTTAGTAAGATAGAATTTAAAAGATGGATAGAGAGCTGTATGGCTCAACTTTGTGGTCCTCTGCTTTCTTTCTTCTCTGCTCCTCTGCTGGGACTAGGGCTTTTTCAATGTAAATACCAAGTAAGGGGGTTGTTGCCTTTCTGTGTATTATCCTTTGGAATGCCAGTTCTTTCCAAATCTATATTCAGCCACCAATTCTATGATTTGCCTAGTCTGAAAAGAGAACTGCGTCTGAGAGTACTCTAGGTTGAAGCTTGATATAAGGAAGTAAGCTTATAGTTCCTATTGATCTAAATTAACAGTTTTAACATTCCTTTCCCTTCCTTTCTTTCTCTTTGCAATGTGGAAGCTTTCTTTCCTGTTTCTCACCTTTATCATTTTTTTTTCAAAACAATTATTTAGGGTTTGAGAATGGAGAATATACTTAACACCAAAACTGACTTGGCATTTTCCCAGGAAACCCTATGACCAAGTTCAAGGACAGAAAAATCTGTCACATCACTCGTCAAAATTCTTACTAAACTTGTATATGTTAAACAGTTTGAAAAGAATCTGATAGATCTGAGGTTATGTTTTTAATTCAGGAGCATTGGTAGTCAGAGAAAATATTATTGGCTCCTTATTCCCTAAACATATATTTGACAATATGCTTCATGCTCTGTTTGATACCAAAATTGTGACGTTGTAGTCAGTCTTCAAAGAAATGAGCATTTTTCATGACAAGAGAGAAAGAAAAAAAAGAAATACACTTTTTTTATGAGGCCATGATTGGTTAAGTCAAGCTCTAATAATGAGGAATCCAGATATTTATGAGGATCTATTTTGCCTTTATTATTGCTGTAGGTGGCTGTTGACAACTGCAATAAGCCAGTTCATATAGATTATAAATCTGCCAATGACACCCCATTCTAACAACATAAATGAGAAGGTAGCAGCTTTTTCTTTTTGTATGTTTCTTCATCTGAAATGGAAACAAAGCAAGAAGAAAATAACCTTCCTACAGAAAAGAAATGAAATTAAAATAATGATAAATCAACTGAAATATTAAAGAATCTGTTAGAGACTAATATCTCCATGATTCATGGGTTCATAAATATAGAGGACAAGACCTTCAAGGTCATCTAGTTCAACTCTTTCAATCAAAACTGAGGGTCAAAGAGCTAAATGAAGCAGACCCAAGATTGGAGTCCAGGTCCCCTTGCTCCAAATCCAGCATTTTCCACTGCACCATGCCCCATCTTCATTCATTTTATAAATACTGATTAAATACCTAGTGAGTATAATGCACTGTAGGAAGTGCTAAGAGAAATTCAAAAATAATGCCTTCTCCGCAAGAAAAAAAAACATCTGGATTAGAATATTTTTAAGAGTATGTGTGTGTATACATACATACATATACATTTATGTATGTATGTGTGTATGTATGAAATCAGGTGAGGGATAACCACATTCAGCTGAGTATAGCATGGAAGTTTTCATGGATTAGGAGGCAGTTGACAAGGGTCTTGAAAGATGAGTACAATGTCAATAAGTTAAGATGATATCAGAGAGCCTCCCAGCTATACTTAAGAGCATGAATAAAGGCATGCAGGTACAGATGCAGAAAGTACAAGAGACATCTTTCATGATGGAAAGTAGCCTAGTCTGATTTGAGTATAGAGTACAAAGTAGAGTCTACACTGTCAAATGAGGCTGAAGAGGAGGCTTGGAACCAGATAATAAGAAGGCCTGGAATAAGAGGGTAAGGAGTTTGGTCTTTAATTGACAGACCATGAGGAACACTTGAAAATTTATTTTCATAATTCCTGGAGCTAGACCATTCAGTGTCTATCACTATCCCATGTTCCTGCAATCAGACCATAAAACACACATTATCTTACCAACACATCTAAGTTAATCAACTTGAAGGAAATAGAATTCAATAACAAGTTTTATAGCAAGTTTAATTTACTGTTGTGATTAGTAGCTGAGACAATTAATTGGACCTTGATTCTTCCCTAATCGGAAAGCCATAGAAATTCACTTCTGTAAGGTTGTGTGGAACAGGGCACACAGTCGCACACAAAACGCCAATGCCGTAAGACACAATGTGATGCCTTAACCTTGTACAAACCCCAGCCACAGAAACCCACTCTCCAGAGCACAAAATAAAGCAGAACTTAACTTCTTAGAGTTGCAATGAAAATTGCTATTTTTACCTCAACAATAGCTAATTATTAAATTAATGTCTTTATTAAGAAAACATATTGATATCAGCTCACACAGATCAGTGAAATGATAAATAATTAGTTGTTCTTGTGACACAGTTTTATCCATGATTAACACCAGTTCATTTGGCTCACAGGGGTGATATTCATATAACCAAACATGTTTTGACACATTTTAGTTTGGGATTTTTTTAAATTTCTTTTTTATCAATTTTTTTTATTTTCTTGTTTACATCATTCATTTCCACAAAATTTTGAGTTACAAATTTTCTCCCCATCTCTCCCTCACCCACCACCCCCAAATAGCCATCCCACTGTATAACCCCTGCCCTAATCTGTTCTCTATGTCCTCCCCCATGTCCCCTCTGACTTTCCGGTAGGGCAAGATGGATTTCCCTACTCCAGTATATCTTAAGCCTGTATATCTTAAATTTCCTGTTGCATGTAGTTAATAATAATAATAATAGTTATATATATATGTATATACATATATATATTTAACATTTTTTATATAATTTAAAATTCTAGATTCTTTTCCTTCCTCTCTCATCACCCATCCCCACTAGAGAGACAAGCAATTCAATAAAGGCTGTACATGTGTAGTTAAGCAGAACATCTCCACAATGGACATATTGTGAGAGGCTGATTACATGTCCCTCCTTTCTATCCCGCCCTCCCCTTGTTCCATTCTCTACCCTGTCCCTGTCCCTTTACAGAAGTGTGTGCTTCTAACAACCCTCCCCCTGACCCTGCCCTCCCCTCCATCATGTCATCTCTCACCCCCATTCTCCCTACTCTCCTGTGTGGCAAGTTACCCAGTTTAGAGTTTGTCTTTCCTTCCCTAAGCCAAATTCAATGAGAGTAAGGTTGACCCTTTCCCTTTTGCCTTCCTGTTATTTCCCTCTACTGTAAGTTATCCCTTGCCTCTTCTATATGAGATGATTAACCCCATTCTATCTCTCCCTGTCTCCTCTTGTTCTATTCCTCTCCCACCTCACAATTTCACCCTTTAAAGTATTGTCCCTTCCTATTAAATTGATCCTGAGCCCTTTATGTACACATATATACATACTTGGATATGTATTCATACGCATACATATATACCCTCCTATATAGATATATGTGTAGGTATACATATATATATATATATATATATTTGTGTTCCCTTCACCTATCCTCATACTGAGAAAAGTTTCATAGTTACAATTTTTGTTTTTCCATGTTGGCATATAAATAGTTCAACTTTGATAAGTTCCTTATGATTTCTTTTCCATGTTTACCTTCTCATGCTTCTTGTATTTGAGTGTCAAATTGTCTTTTCAGTTCTGGTTTTTTTCAGCAAGAATGCTTGAAAGTCCTCCACCTCATTGAATGACCATATTTTCCCCTGGAATATTATACTCAATTTTGCTGGGTAGGTGATTCTTGGTTTTAATCCTAG
>CM053596.1:215426976-215468067 GCA_028646575.1 Pseudocheirus occidentalis
TCCAGGTCAGTGTTTTTTTCAGTGAGATATTTCACATTGCTTTCTATTTTTTCATTTGTTTGGATCTGTTTAATAGTATCTTGATTTCTCATCAAGTCATTTCCTTCCATTTGCTCCACTCTAATTCTGAAGGAATTCAGCTTTCTTCAGAAAGCTTTTGAGATTCTTTTTCCATCTGGCAAATTTGACTTTTTAAGGCATTCTTCTCCTAACTGGCTTTTTGGGCATCTTTTGCCATTTGAGTTAATCTATTTTTTAAGGTGTTATTTTCTTTAGTCAGGTTGTTGACTCTCTTTTCATGATTTTCTTGCATCATTCTCATTTCTCTTCCCAATTTTTCCTCCACTTCTCTTACTTGGTTTACAAAATCCTTCTTAAGCTGCTCTATGGCTTGTAACAAGTCTACATTGTTCTTGGAAGCTTTTGGTGTGGGAGTTCTGACTGTGTTGTCTTCCTCCTGTTCCATGCTTTGATTCTTTTTGTCCCCAAAAAAGGAATCTAAAGTTGGATTGCTGTTCTTACTTTGTTTCCTTTGCCTGCTCATCTTGCCAGTCAATTACTTGACTTTTTGGCTCTGTGAAATTCTGCTTCCAGAGGGGGAGCATTGTCCCAAATCGCTGGGGTTTTTGCAGCTGCCAGAGCTATTAGGAGGCTGCTGCAGCCCCCACTAGCTTTGGCTCACTGAAAACTTACCCCAGGACAACCACCCAAGACCACAATCTGATTCCAAGCAGCTCAAGGCAAGAGCACTTAGCCTCTGAATGATTGCTTGGCCCCCCTGCAATCTGCAGGCCAGGAGCTCTGAAGCAGCCACATGGAGGTGGCTGCAGGGTTGCTGCTTCTGCTGCTTCCTTTCCCTGGAGGCAGTTCAGTCAGATCCTCTCCCCCAAATTTAGCCAAGTTCCACTAACCTTTCACTTACTCCTTATTTCTTATGGCTTAATAATTCCGGAAATCACCACTGCTGCCGCTGATCCACTCTCCTGAAGGCTCCAGCTGTGGCTTGTCCTGGTGGCCCCAGGGTCAAGCCACTGTTTCAGGCTGGGCTGGTTTCAGCTCCCAGCATGCTGTGATGAACCCTTCCTGTCCTGCCTTCAGTGGGAGATGTATTTTTCTGTAATTGTGTGAGTTCTGGAGCCCTAAAATGTGTTTAGAGTCATATTTTATGGGTATTTGAGGTGATTATGTGGGAGGTACAGAGTGTTCCTGCTTCTGTGCCACCATCTTGGCTCCACCCCCTTGTTTGTGATTTAAAAAAAAAAATCCTACCTGAACATGTCTTGATTTTCCTACATTTCCTATAAGTAATATAATCTGTGTTCACTATATACTCATTGAATAAATGGTCAAGAAACTGATACTTGTTTCTTATTTCAAATTCTGAATGCTGAAACCCAGGTAGACACTATCAGTATACCATGTTAAAAAAATTTTCCTGACATTTTAAAATATATTTCCAATATATTTTATTTTTTTTAATTGTGCTTATTAATTAAGGGATAACAGATACTCAATTGAAAAAGTTAAAAATAGCTTCCTTTAAGTGAAGCCTTTTCTTTTTCCTCTGATTGAAAAGTAAAGGTATTCATTTGTAGCTGGGATTCTTAACATAGGGAAGATGAACTTTTAAAAATAGTTCTATAATTGAATTTCAGCATAGATAATTTATTTTGTAATCCTATGTATTTAATGAATTTAAAAACATTATTCTGAGAAGGGATCAATTGGCTTCATAAGACTGCCAAAGTTGCCCATTACATACACACACACACACACACACACACACACACACACACACATACACACAAATACAATTTAAGATTTCCCAATCTAGTCAATCAAAATAAATTATTATTTATTCCTTCTATTATTCCTTATATGCCAGGAATAAAATCAGTTTCTGCTCTCTAAGATTTCACATTCCAATAGGGGAGATAACATTAAAAAAAATAGGTGCATACAAGATATTTACAGACTTGATGGGAGGTGATCTGTGAGGTGAAAATACCTTTAAAGTCATCTAGTCCAACCCTCTCATTTTATAGTGGAGGAAACTGAGGTCCAGAGAAGTTTAATGACTTTCCCAAGGTGACAGAGGCATTAAGTAGCAGAGCCCACTTGAACCCAGGTCCTCTGAGTCCAGCATTTTCCACTATCCCATATAACCTCTGCAGATATTCATTCGTTCAATAAACATTGGCTGTTTCTACTAGGTGCAATGCTCTGTAGGGAGTGCTGGGGGAGATACAAAAATGATCTCTGTACCCCAAAATACACATTCTTGTAGGGAGAAATGAGACATAGACAAATATTATCTGAATTAGGACATTTTGAGTACATAAGAACAATATGAAGTCTAATAAAATCAGATGAGGGATAATCCCTCACATATGAGCAGAGCAGGTTAGGTTTCATAAATGAGGTAGCAGGTAAAAAGTGCTTTGAAGGATGAGTACATTGTCAAAAGGTAGAGGATGTAAGGCAGTTTAGCAACTGGATTGGGAAACAGCTGCAGCTGGCATTTTCCATCACTACTACTCCCCGAAACAACTATAATTCATACGAAGCAACAGTATATAAACAAGGACCAAAAAATTAACATAAATTGAATTCCTTAGTGTTGCAAGGACTAAAAGTATTAAGGAAGGTTCAACTCATGTTTAAAGCAAAATGGACAAACATTCTTCCGCCTTGCCCTCACCCCTACTTTCATCCATTCCTTTGTCATAGCCATTCTATAACAAAAAACTCTTCTCATTGAAATCCTAAAATCTTTCCAGAAGCATTAGTGATAGGAGTGCCTCAAGCCAGCCCCAGTTAATCTATGCCTATTCTCCAAGCAAATGGTTCAATACTTTCCCTAATGATCTGTATACTTTAGATTTACTTAGGGCTCAGCAGCAATACATGCAGAATGGCAAAGCCAAGAATAGAGAAATATATAACTACCTGAGACTTATACATTTAGACTATAGGCTGACATACAGCCAAGCAATAACTTAATCCCTTAGGCTGAAGGCAACTGAAACCCTTGACTTGACTTAACATCTGGGCCAAAAGTGATTCAACAGAGTGTAGGGGAAGAAAGACAACACATCCACATTCTCCTCTCCCTTTTCCTTTCTGTCTCTGTCTGTCTGTCAGTCTGTCTGTCTGTCTCTCACACATACACACTCTCTCTCTCTCACGCACACACACACACACACACATACATATAAACACTGGAAAATGTTATGGTTATTTGCCCTAGGATAACAAAATTGGAAAACAACTCTAAATCCAGACATGTTGGGGGGGGGGGTTGTTGTTAGTCAACATCCATTTCCTCACAATAGAACAAGAGATAATCTTTTGGGAACTCTGGAGTGGAATCAGACAACAGGTTGATTCTAAGCTATTTTCTAGTTGAAGGGTACCATAATATATCTTTAGTGAGAGCAAGACAGACTGGTGTAGTGCAAAATGCACTCGATTTAAAGTCAGATGAATCTTGATTCTGTTATTTCCTACCTCTATAGTCCTACGTGCTTAAATTCATCAGGCCTTGGTACCAGAGAGAGCTGTAGCTTGTTTGTAGGGAAGTCAAATCCTCACTGATACTTCTCACCTGTGTGAGGCAGAGCACTTCAGTACCTGGCACACATTACAGGCTTAATAAATGCTTGTTGCTTGATTCCATCTGTAAGATCAGTAGGTTGTACTAGATAACCCTATCAAGTTCCTTCCAGAGTTCAATCTGTGATGTTAAATAAAATGAAGGTGTTTGTCTGCATGGTTTCTAGGGTCAATTGCTGGTCTAAAACTTATTATAGTCCTCCTCCCAAAGAGGGACTGGCTTAGCATTTGTGAAGGAGCATGGCTAACCTGCCAGCAATCAAGAGGTTTCTTAATTGACTTGGGATTGTAAACTAACCAACTAAACCTGGAGTATCCATATGGATAAATGACAAGTAAACAGAAAATGGTATGGGACCAGGGTTAACAGCCTTGTCTGGGGGCCCATAAGGGAGCAGCACACTGTCTCATGGCCTCTAGGCCTAATTAAATCAAATTAAACCCTGTGGAATTTTAGCTAGAAAATAGTATAGGAAGTATAGCTACCACCCAGTATAGGTGGGGGAGAATCTTTTAGCGTGCTCTTAATTACTTGAAGTTTTATTTGTTGTCTACTACTCTACTGCTTTTCCTTTGTGAAGGAAAATAGCAGATATTAGGACACACATTTTTTGCCATCTAGAATTATAGTAGCAAAGATAAGAAAGGAAGAGGGTGCTAGATTTGATCATTAAGATTTGGAAGTAGTGAGGGGCAGCTAAGTGGCACAGAGAATAGAGCATTAGCCCTGGAGTCAGGAGGACCTGAGTTCAAATCTGGCCTCAAACACTTAACATGTACTAGCTTGTGTGACCTTGGGCAAGTCACTTAACCTCAACTGCCTTGCCTTCCCCACTCCAAAATGACAAAAAAAAGATAGTAGTAGTGGCAAAAAAAAAGGGGAAAGGTGCAGCAAATAGGATCTTGGGGATCATGTGTTTAAAAGATTTTTTCATTTTATAGATGGCCTAATTGAAGCCCAAAAAGGAAAAGTGACTTGTCAAAGGTTAAATAGTAAGTAGACAGCTAAATTTAAATGTAGGCTCCAAGATTATTGATTTGGAGCTGGAAGAACACTTAATGAACCATCTAGTCCAACCTTTCATTTGTATAGATGAAGAAAGTGAGGCACAGAGAGAACAAGTCACTTGTCTTACATTATCCTCTGGTCCCAGTATTCTTTCTATTTTACCATACTGACTGTAGGAATCCAGAAAGCCAAAATGGTTTTCAAGGATCTAGAACAGCAGTTCTCAACCTCTGGGTTATGTTCAATTTGTAACAATGAAAATACATCCTGCATATCAGATATTTACATTACAATTCATAACAGTAGCAAAATTACAGTTATGAAGTAGCAACAAGAATAATTTTATGGTTGGGAGTCACCACAACATGAAGAACTATATTTAAAGGGTTGCAGCATTAGGAAGGTTGAGAACCACTGATCTAGAAGGTCAGTCAACTCAGTGCCTTCTTTGAGTTGGGTATTCAATAATGAAAGATTTTCTGAAAGTAATGAAAGATAAAAGCTGTTCAATCAAGGCCAGGGCCATCTAGAATACTTCTGATGCCCCTAAGAAGCTGACAAGGAAACAAGACCTACCAGGAGGCTAAAATGAGCAAGGGCTATCAGAGAACTACATGGGAGCCAGTTCCTAACGGAGAAAGTCAATTGTTAAATTTTCAGCGTGAGTATTTACACCTCAGAAATTGGCCAATGCTAAGAAATCAGAGCTTGTTATTCTTCTTTTGATTGTATGGACTTAAGATAGTCCATATATATTTCTCCATAAGATGGAGAAAATGTTAATAAAGCAGATTAAACTTGAAAGTGTCTGATGCACACAATTTTTTGAGAGCTTGTTATTAAACATTTACCAGGACACCCCTGCCTAAGACCCAGGGCAGAATCTTTTATAGAAGTAGTCTAGAAGTCACAAACCCATGTCTGATGAGGTCTGGAACATCATCAGAATAAAAATCGTACAGGAGAGACAATTAAAAAATACTCAGAAACTCTGCATCTGTTTTTATGCCTCTGGGAGAGTCTAACTTATACTCTCCATTCTAGCCAAATTAGTATTCCTGGACCTGGTATCCTCAGATCTAGTCTTCCCACTTTCACCTCCAAGACCAAATCCAAACTGTTCCATACTATTGTTACATATACAAAATTGTGTATCAATCAGGAGCCAGGATAAGAATTGCTGAAGGAATAAAGGACAGTTGTTGAAATAATGTAGAGACAGGAATGACAGAAACCTGGAATAAAGATGGAGCCATGGATTCAAAGTCAGAGAGTATGGCCAAGTCGGAGGTTAAGGTACAAGGGCAAAGCCGAACCCAGGTGTACAGTCAGGAATCACTGTATGCTAAAGTCATGAAACAATGCCATTTGAGTCCACTATGAATGCATGCTCCTTAACCTCAACTGGCTCTTCACTACTTCATAACTATTCTCTTCTTCATTCCTCATGAATCCTTCATAAAGCTACCCAGAGTAATTGTTTCCAACATTTTTTTATCTCTTCACACAAGTAACAGCTCTATTTCCTTTTTTTTTAGCAGATGACCTCACTGTCTACCCAACTAAGAAAATGAAGATTTATCAAGTCTTCATTGCCCCTCTGCTACAGTTTAAAACTTAGATCTTTACCTACTCTTTCTTTTTCTGTCAGTATTAAAGAATAAGGCCTTCCTGCAAAGGTTAATACCTCCACTTATGCCCAAGAACTCATTCCTTCTTCCCTCTCCTGAGATTTCACTCCACTGACTTTCTCAACTCCAGTCTCTCCCTCTCTGCTGATCAAGCAATATAATACATGGAATAGCTTAGATAGTAGATATTAGTATTATTTTCTCCCATCTACAAGCAAGCTTGTGTCTGTCCATCCTAAACAAAAACTCAACACCGTTCCCTTAAAAGTTATCATCCTCTCAAGCTACTGCCCTTCCTCACAGCTAAATTCCTAGACAAGTAGTCTGTGTATCCTCTCTAGGAGCCATTGTCTCATTTTCTCACCCCTCTGCTATTTACCTTCTGACTTCAATACTCCTCTGAAACCACTTTCTCCAAGGTTAACACTGATCTATAATTTCTAATATATTTTTTATAATTACATATTAAAACAATGTTAACTTTTTTTTAATATTGAGTTCCAAATTCCCTCCTTCCTTCCTCTCCCCCCTCACTGAGAAGACAAGCAATTTCATATAGGAGATATATATATATATATATACATATATGCAGTTATGTAAAACACATTTCCATATTAGTCATGTTATGAAAACTAAAACAAATAAAAATTATGAAAAAAGGAAAAGATAGTATGCCTCAATTTGCATTCAGACTTCATCAGTTCTTTCTCTGGAGGTGGATAACATTTTTCATACATCCTTCAGAGTTGTCTTGCATCTTTATATTGCTGAGAATAGCTAGGGTTTTCACAGTTGACCATTGTACAATATTGCTATCACTGTGTACAATGTTTTCCTGGTTCAACTCATTCCACTTTGTTTCTGTTCATGTAAGTCTTTCCACAACCTCTAATTTCTAAACTGAGTAGTGTCTTAATTGGCAGATGGAGTAGGCTTCTCTTAATGTGTGTCCTTTTTCTGGCCCCTGCAAATGTTGACACTGTTCACTACTTCTCTTCTTTAAAAAAAAAAAAAAGGTTCATTGATGTCTCTTGGTTTTCATATCATTGCCATTTCTGGGAATACTTCTCCCTTCCTTTCTTCCCTTCAAATTACTCCCTTCCCTATAACAGGATAAAAACAATTAAGCCAAAACATCTGATACAATGACCATGTCTGTCAATGCATCCAACATTCTGGCCAAGGAATTCCCTATCTCTCTGCTGAGAGGAAGAAGGTATTTCACTATCTATACTCCAGGACCATTACTAGTTTTTCAGTGCTCTTCCTTTCAGCAATTCAGTTGCATTGTGTGGTCATCATGATGTTACCATTCCTCATACATGGTATGCCATTCTCATCATTTTTTCCACTTCTTTCTGTGCCTTTCTACCAACTGTCTCTCATATCTTGGAAGCATTCACCTCATTAAACTCTAGTTTTTATTTTTGTTTTTTCACGTCAACAGCCACCATTTTACATAAAACCCTTTCTGATCTGCCAGTTACTAGTGACTCTGCCACCACTATATCTATTTTGTATATCACTTTTCATATATTTATATATATATATATATATGTATGTATGTATATATGTGTGTGTCTGTATGTACATATGTACACACATGCTCATTTCTCCCTCATAGTCATACAAATACACACATATATATACACATGTGTAAACATGTTTATACATGGGGTTCTCCTGCAATAGAATGTTAGTTCCCTAAGGGTAGGATTATTTTGCTTTATCTTTGTCTCTGTTGTATCTAATACCTCAAACAGTGCTTGCCACATTGTAGGTGATCAATAAGCATACGGTGATTGATCAAAATACTCTTCAAGCAAATCTATGAATTCCTTATAATTTTCATTTCTTACCGCACAATAATATTCCATTGGAGGCAAGCAGATGGCAAAGTGGATGAAACACTGAGCCTGGAGTCAAGAAACCCTGAGTTCAAATTCAGCCTCAGACCCTTAGCTGCATGACTCCAGGCATATGACTTAACCTCTATTTACCTCAGTTTTCTCAACTGTAAAAATGAGTTGATAATAATAGCACCTGCCTCCCAGGATTATTATGGGGATCAAGTGAGATATTTGTAAAGTTCCTGGCAGCTTAATAAATGCTACTTGTCTTTCTTCATTACATTCTCTCATCAGTCATTCCCTAATTTATGAAACCTTCTTTGTTTGGAGTTACTTGTTAGTACAAAAAGTTGTTATAAATATTCTGATATATATTGGACCTTAGACTCTCTCTTTAACTTCTTTGGGGGGGGGGTGTGTCACACACACACACACTCAGCAGTTGGAATGCTAGGGCAAAAGATAAGATCAGTTCAGTCACTTCTTTTATATAATTACAAATTAGTATCCAGAGGGGCTGGACTAACTCAAAGCTCTGTCAATAGCACATTAGTGTTTCCTGTCTTCCTGCAGGCACATCAGGATTGGTTTTTGTCATATCTCCCAATTGATAGGTATGAGGTAAAAGCGAGGATTGCTTTAACTTGCTCTTCTCTAACTAGGGGATCTTTTAGGTTGCTTCCAGCTTTACATCTATATACTATCAACCTACAAACTAGGAGTGATTTGAAAACTATCATCCTGTGCTATTTGAAATACCTTTTTTGAAAATTGTTTGTTCTTATCCTTTGAGCCTTTATCTATCGAGAATGCCACTGTCAGATGCTTTCCCCATGTATCTTGACTGTAAATATTTTCCCACCACTTTGTTTTCTAATTTTACCTTCATTTTTATACAAAAACTACTGTTGTTGTTGTTGGGGGGGGGTAAGGCAAGGCAATTGGGGTTAAGTGACTTGCCCAAGTCACACCTCTAGTAAGCATCAAGTGTCTGAGGCTGGATTTGAACTCTGGTCCTCTGGACTCCAGGACCAGTGCTCTATTCATTGTACCACCTAGCTGCCCCTACAAAAACTTTTTTAATTCTCTGTGATCAAAACAGTTTATTTTAACTTGTATTATCAACTCTATACCACTTGTTTGATCTCTTCATTCCTTTGTGATTATCACTTCTATTCAGGCTTCTGTGAGACTGTTCTCTCCTGGTTTTCCTCTTACCTGTTTAAAACAGCTCTTTCTTAAACAAGTGGGTCAAGGACAACATACTAATAAAGTGTAGGTTCCCCACAAAGTTTGCTTCCAGGCCCTCTTCTTCTTTCCTTCTAATACTCTTTTCCTTGGTAATGTGATCCATTCCTAGGGTCTCCACTATCAACCAATACTATGTAGATGACTTATACATTGACATATGTAGCTTAGCTCTAATTTCTCCCTTGAGATTCAGTTCTTTTACTTGCAACTACTTGTACCATACTGCATCTGTATGTGCTGTTACCATCTCAAATTGCTTATGGCCAAAGCTGAATTTATCATTCTTTTTTCTCTCCAAACCTGCCCCCCCCATGTCTGTAAAGGGTACCACCGAGACATGATAGCTCTTTGAGTCTTCCCTATCCATAATCACCCACAACTAATCAGTTACTGTCACTTCTACCTCTAGAGTGTCTTTCATTGTCCTCTCATCTCTACTGACACTGTCATCTCCCTAGTTCAGGATCTAATAATTTCTTACACTGACTACCATAACACACTGCTTCCATTATGTTCCCTCTCCAATTTATGCTTCATACATATTTGTGTCAAAGACACAAATCTGCCCATGCCACTTCCCTACCGAAGAATCTTCTCTGGTTCCCTATTGCCTAGGAGATTAAATAAAAGCCTAGCATTTGAGACCTTCCCAAGTTTGACTTCATTCTCTCTTAACAGCATTATTTCACATTCCCTTTTACTAAATCTACATTTCATTTGTAATTGACTCCTGGCTTTTTCTCTAATTTAGGAGTTCTAACCTTTTTGTGTGTGCTCAGAATTATATTTTTAAATTTATGAAATTAAGTAAATAGAATTACAAAGGAAAACAATTATTTTGAAAGACAGATATCAAATGACTCCATTTTAAAAAGTTTAAACCCTTGGTTTAAGAATCCCTGGTCTAAGTTATCCTGTATTATCTTTCATCCGTGTATTTTTTTTGCAGACACTATTCCCTCCATGTCTCTGTTAAAATTCTTCTCTATCTACAAGGCCCAGCTCCTGGACCACTGTATAGTCTTTCCTAATTTCTTCAATTGAAAGTAATCTCTCCTTCCTCTAGGAATAGTAAAGCACTTTGCCTGGATCTCTCTTCCTTTCTTTCTAGTATCCTTTGTATAACATTTATTTGTACACATATTATATCTTATTAAATGGATTTTAAACTCCTTGTGAGAGCAGTACTGTGTCATTTTTTTATCATCAAGACCTCTCTGTCATAGTGAGAACTTCTTGAAAGAAGTTATCCTATGCCAGTTTGAAGCCCAAGAACCTAGTACCCTGCTCTGTACTCTGACACTTCATATGGTCTGGGTAATTGAGTAGTGAAGAAACACCCCCTCCTCCAAAGCATCCTTCCTTTTCCCTCTCCCAGCTCTGTCCTAGTTCATTTCCCTGCACTCCCTTCACCATCATTTCATCAGTAAAACTACGACTTTTCTCTGAGTTTCTTTCTATTTATTGTTGGAAGGAGACAGCCAAGCACACACTCTTCACTCAGTGTGGCAAATGACTGCTAAGTGCTCTAAACAATCATGTATACCAAATAAGATATTTACCTGACTCATGTAAACTGCCAGCACCCTATCTCCAGGCAAAGACCCATTGTATTATGGTTTCTATTTAAACACCACTGAATTTAAACACTATTGTATAATGTCCTTCCTTTAGCTAGTTTCTCAAGAAAAAGAAAAGGAAAACATTTGCTCCGGCTTTCAATTCTTTTTTCTTGGTGGGAAACAAAGGAGTCAGAGAACATTTCAATCTTTTGCTTTCAGGTAGATGCCCCTCTGCCTATGAATCATGGATAGAATGGAGGTAAGTGCTATTAGATCCCCTTCATGTAGTCTGTAGGCAGGTTCTTTGTGCTCATTGTAACTCACCTCTTGTTTGAGCTAAGTCTTAATTTCTATCTGGTCTAGGATCTTATTGTTGGTAGATGAACAGGGCCTTTAAAAGCTAGGAAGCGTATTATAGGGGATCGTGGGAGAATTTGTATTCATAATCTTCTCTTCTCCTGGCCCAGTCCCATCTGCCAATTCAAATCCTTCCCATTCTTCAAGGCCAAGTTCAAGCCTCCCCCCCTAACTACTACTCTACACCTCGTTAACCATTTCTTTCTCTGAACTCACTCCTACAGTACTTAGAGCCTACTTCACACAATTCAACCCTTAATTATAGACTGTCTTAGTTATTTCATGCATTTCATCTTATCTTTCCAACAAGAATGGAATTGCTCTGAGGACAAGGAATATGTTTTATGTTTCGGGGTTTTTTTTTAATGCTTAACAGTGCTGGGCACATAGAAGACACTTAATATATACTTGTCTTGGTAGGATTATGCTCTGGAGATAATTAACTATAAGTAACTTCCATTTCTTTATTTTATTCTCTTAAAATAAAAAGCAGACTTCAACTGGTAGTAATTAGAATCTTATTTAGTATAAGACAAGAAATCCTCATTCTGTGATGATCAAGTGTAGTCATGCTTGCAGTCAGAAAAATGGACTGTTTTATCCCACTTCTTATAAACATGCTCAGTCTAGGAATAAATAATATTCATTGGAAAGCCAGGAAGGTTTTCATTACATTTGTTCTTTCCAAATAAATGGGTAGCTCCCTTAATTGTCTGGACTCAGACAAACGTGAGCCCTTTTATACTGTTTCCATCAGAATTTCCTACCTTGTTCTCCATTGGCTAGGTACAGCCTCTTGAACTGCCTATGTCACGCTCCCCTCACATAGTTCAGGCATACAAGCCTCTAAACCCCTACCTGATCAGAAACCTGGCCCTGCTAGATCACAGCTCTGATTAGAACCAGTCACCTCTGACCCACATTCTGCTATCAAAGACAGGAGCACTTTTAATTATGTGGAAACAAAATTCCTCCCATTGTTTCCCACATCACTGATCCTATTTTTCCTTTCTTTGACCCCATCTTCAATTCTCTTCAGAAAGCATTTAGATTGTCCCTTCTATGTTCCTAGCAAAGGATAAAGGCTATAGGTACAAGAAAAATTGGGAAAATGAAAGTAGTAAGAAGTTGGAGGTAAGGGTGGTGAGAGATAAAAAATGACCATCTTAAAGTTGGAATAATGAAATTTAAAATCACCTGAAGATTGACTTGGCAGTTCATGTCAGGATAATAGAACACATATCAATTATATACAGTTCATGTGCAAATGAAATTAATGGTCTTTGTAATTCTTTTACATATCAGGATGTGTTTCTGCAAATCACCCTCTATAATCCCAGGTCTGAAAGACCAGTTTTGAAAGGGACAAAGAAGGAAGCCTCACTGAAAGATCAAATCATGCTTCTTATCAGAATGGTGCATTTTAGCCACAGTGGCATAAAAAGGAAAAGGAAAAGGAAATTCCAAAGCTGGATAGATATTTAAAAAATCAATGAGCTCCAGCAATTTCCCTGCCTATCTGGGACATTGCTTCTTGCTGTTTTGAATCCTAGGAGTCTTGATATTATTCCCTGACACATGTCACCCGTCAAAGCTTCATAATCTGATACATCAAGGCACCAAATGGTTCTTGGCACTTTATGTACAGTCCATATTACTTGTGTTTCCAGGAGGCAGAGCAGCCTGCCACTGGCAAGGCAACCCAGCAGTACAGGACAAAATGGAGTTGACTGCAGGCTCACAATGAATTTGCATAAATTTGCACAGCCCTTCAGAAGCTCTTTTAATCTTGAACCACAATTCAGAACAGGCAGAAACTTTAATCTTGAACACCAGCAAAGAACTGGGAAAGGAAAGGAGTGCTCAAATAAAGGCTACAGGGCCTTTAGAGGTAGAAAGGGAGGGTTCTATGTATAGAAATTTTCCCATGACACCTTCCTGTTATCTTTTGGTCATTGATGCTCATCAGTTATTTATCAGAAATCACATTAGTTTTAGGTTCCTATCTGGGTTTTAAAGTAATCCCATCCTTTGTGGTCTATGCTCTCTGGAAAAGGGAAAGGAGCTGTGATGAGCACATTTAGCTCTGGAGTAGCAGCATGTGCCTTTAGATACACCAGCCTAAATTACAAGTAATTATAGTTTCCATATAGAAAATTTATAATCCTGTATTCTGATATTAACCTGTCTAAAAGGGAAGATTAGTAACTGTGCTGAGCCCAGGCCTTACCCTTATTTCTTGAAATGAAGGTGCATAAACCAAAATGTTTCAGAGTGGGGAAAAAAAATAAGTCAAGTTAACCACCTTTGGAAATCTGCATACCATCTGCAGTTTTATTGAGCACTAATGGGGAATAATTATACTGCTTGGGCAGCTCAATAACTGTGTACATCTATGGAAGTCAGGCTGGCTTCCCTGCTCTTCAGAGCCACTGTGGTCTGGCAGAGGTGTGAATTAAAAGCCCAGGCCTGTGAAGACTCAGAGGAGTCTTGAAAAACTGGGTTGCTTTTTGGATTTAAGGATAATAATGAGTAACTGCAGGCTATGTGGAGAAAGGTACCCCAAATTAACTTACTTCCTGCAAGGGAATGAATAGGAGCAAACTGTTTTGGGGACAGAAAGTTGGGGATGAGAGAGCATATGTGTAACTATTTTGAATGTACTCCAGCCAGACTCTGACAAAACTTCTCTAAGACAGCTTCTCTGGAGGAGCTCTCACCAGCTGGTCGCTGGCAAGATATTTAACACTGTCAAGGAGCTCCAGTTAATGCTGGTTGACAGTTTTGGAGGTTGGTACTATTCTGTGTACCTTAAATGGAATATCAATTTAGCCTGGGCTCCTGCTGCTTGTGAGGGTGGGAACAGAAGGGAGAAATACAAAAATGCTGATCTGAAAGTTGCTGTCAGGAGAGTCAGGTCAATGGGCCGGGTGGGAGAGGACCTTCATTATTTCCCTTGTCTGACTTCATTCACATTCATCCTCCTCTTTGCCCAGGAGCATGGGTCCAAGGCATCTATCAATGAAAGTCTTCCCTTCCACCATGACCCTCCTCCACAGGGGTATCAAACAAACAGCCCAGAGACTAGACAGAGGGGTAAGTGAAGGCAGTAGGACAAAACTACTTCATCTGGACTTTCTTGTAACCTTAGCCAAATCATTTACTTCTTTTGCATTTCAGTTCTCTCCTCTACAAAATCAGAGATAGATTAAAGGACCCCAATCAATTAACAAGCACTTTTATGTGGAAGGTGCTGTGCTAAATGCTAGAGATACAAATAAAGAAAAAAATAATTCTTCCCCTCAAAAAGCATCTTAGTAAGTAATATAACAGGTAAATAAATAGACACAAACAAATTATCTACAGAAAATAAGGAAGATAATCTTAGTGAGTAAGGCCTTTGGGGGAACCAGGAAAGATCTCTTGTAGAAGGTAGCGTTTGAGTTAAGACTTAGAAGTGAAAAGGGAGAGCATTCTGAGCATGTTCCCTTCTAGTTATAAATATATGAACCTATGATCCTTTCTCAAAAACAGGGCCTCTTAACCTAGTGTTCATCAAGTTGAATTCATGAACTTGGACTACAAAAAAAACAACTTTATATTAATATAATTGGTTTTCTTTGTAACCCTATATGTTTTGTTTTTTGTACATAAAAACATTATTCTTAGAAGAGATCAATAGACTTCACCAGACATGACTAAAGGCATACAAAAAAGTTAAGAATTTCTATTCTAATGCTATAATAACTTTTGGATTCTACTCAGTTCTTTTAAGACTCTATTCATGCTTCAGGGTTCAAATGTTTGAACTCACCATGCAGTATTCTACAATTACACTACCCACAAACAAAATTCCCCTTCTTTAAATTCCTATTCCATTTATGTTCAATGGCCTTTATTTTGAGATTTCATCACCACATAAAATTAGCCCATTTATTGTTGGAGGAACTGACAATTATTATTATTCATATTTAAATTCTGTTGCAAACCTAAATTTTCTAAAAGACCAGTTTCCAAGGACAGGTAGAATAAGCTAGGTATTTGAGGGATATGCCATAAAGAATAACATGGAGAAGTAGATGTGGAGTTAGTTCCCTAAGTAGGGATCATTCAATGAATTCAGAATCCATTCATCAACTCAGCTTTACCAGTGATATGGGATATTTTGATGCTATTCCATGTTACAGCTACAAGGCACACAAGAAGAGATCATGTGCCCTGCTGGCCATGCTTTGGTAATAGGTTTTATCATTTTTAAGTCTGATTTTCCCATGATCATTATTACCTAGAGAATGATCTTATCTTGCTTCAAAGGCTGGACTTTCTTTTGTACTTTTCACTCTTTCTTTTTATAATTCCCAAACTAATGGATGCTAATGGCCAGAATCTAGCCATGTACCTTTCCCACTAGGGCCAGATACTAAAACAAGAATTAAAGACATTAAGTTTCAGTGAAGAGTACTTCCTTAACAACAGATTAATGCAGCCATTCTCATAATGTGGTCGAGGAATACTGGGCAGAGGTGGGGATGGCCGGAGAGGGGACAGAATTCTGTGATATCAAAACTAGTTTCATAATAATACAAAGATATAACAATTCTCAATATGGTAAATACCAATAGCATAACAAAAGCTTTTGGGGGTCCTCAATGCTTTTTGAAAGTGTGAAGGCCTCCTAAGGGGAAAAAATAAAGCTTGAGAACCACTGGTTTAATGATTTTCCTCTAGGAGAACTGCCCAGGTGAGAGGGGTTAAGGTAATAAAAGATTTCCAAGGAAGTGATGATTGAAAGGTCAGTGTACAACAACCTTAAACCCAAGGAAGAAAATCTCTGAAGACCAAAGCTATTGGAAACAGAAGCAGGTTGGTCACTGTCTGTGGTGCTGATTCTACAAACCCATCAATGTGAATGTAAATAAACTAGGTAAGTATAGATCTTCAACCATTCCATACCAACTAGTCCCATTTTTAACAAAGATTTTTATAGAGTCAGTCATCCCAACACCTAATATCTGCTAAAATGAATATCTGCCCCACATAAAAGTCTGGTCTGATTATTTTTTCCATTAAGCATACTTCAGACAAAACTTTGCAGAGAGATTTCTGATCTCTGCTTCATAAGGTAACCAGCAGCATTAAATTGTGTTACTCATTAGTTAGCTAAAGAGTTAGAGCTTTAGCAGAATTGGTAACCCAAGCTCTTAAGAGTCTTAGCCTTAGTTAGACTGGTTTGGTAAGTAATGCTGCTAGTTTTCCCAGTTCTTCTAGAATCTGCTTCCCCATCTTATTTGCACATGTGTATCTCTTGGTTTCCTAAAATATTTAGCATCTCCCACTAATCTTTGTCAGAACAATTCTTTGCATTATTTTCAAGCCATTCTCAACAACAACAAAAATGCAGCCATTTCTCTTGCCCTTACTGACTGCTGGCTCTGGGACTTTCAAAAAATCTAATCCTAAATCTTGGTTCTCAGAGTATTTCTCAGTACTGTGTAACACCTCATGCTTTCCTAACATTTTAATTCCTCTATTGGTGGCTAAGTCTAGAGTTTTTAAATGCTCCATTTAAGAGACTAAGGAAAGATTGGCCTGAAACTAGCTCATCCTAGACCACTAGATATCTCAGATTCAATTAGTTTAGGACCAAATCCAAATTCCTTCCAATCAGCAGTACACATCAAACAACAGGGTACTTTAAAGGAAGACTGCTATCCTAGTCAAACTAGGCCAAAACACATATCCTGGACCACTGACAACAGCTCTGTTCAGGAACAGTTGATGAACTAAAACACAAGGGATTTAAGAGCTAACCCCCAGGCATGCCAGGGGGCAAGGTTTCCTCCAAGGTAGTCCATGTCCTTCAAAGATATACTCTTAATCAACCCTCTCGAGCCAAATGGGAGGTTAGGGATTGGACAATTAATGTAAATGGTAACCAGAAAGATCTAGGACTCTCTTAGTGGTTCTTAAAGGTGAGATCACCTTCTGATGCCAGG
The DNA here is from genome assembly GCA_028646575.1 of Pseudocheirus occidentalis. Taxonomy (NCBI): domain Eukaryota; kingdom Metazoa; phylum Chordata; class Mammalia; order Diprotodontia; family Pseudocheiridae; genus Pseudocheirus; species Pseudocheirus occidentalis. Next base: position 215,444,248 of record CM053596.1, read on the forward strand.
AGAAAGAGCAGCACTTCAGGTGAGAAGAATTAAGGAAGACCTGGGCCTGGATCTCTATACATTTTCAGTAAGTCTTCTTTGTTTCCACTAATCTACTTGGTTTCAAATCCTGATTCCAAGTCAAATTACTTGTTTGACCTTAAGCAAGTCACTTAAACCCACTGGGCTTCAGTTTCCATAACTGCAAAATGATGGGTTTGGAGTTGATGACCTTCCAACTCTAAATTTAGAATCCTATCACTAGGATTATTTCTACTTTTGTTTGTATTTCCAATACCTAACATAGTGCCTGGTAGATAGCAGATGCTTCATCAATGCTGACTGATTGATAGAGTAGATTATTTATGAGATCGCTTCCAGCTCTATATCTATAATCATATGACCAATAGCATTATGGCTATGAATGATGGAACACCACAATCTTGAAAGAATTAAAATTACAAGTAATCCAAAGGGCACATGAAAGATGTATGGATGAAATAATTAAACTGCAGTTTTATCAACAGTGACTTGAATGCAAGTAGCAGTATTAAAAGACATGATGAAAGACATATATAACCAGAAAATTAGATGAGTCATTGATGTAGCAAAAATAAGAAAATAGATGAGCTGTTTAAGAGCTGTATCAGTATTCCTGAAATATGAAATTAATAAGAGGAAGATTTTTGGCACAATGGGTAGATCCTCTCAGAAAGATGCATGGAAAGTCATGAGCAAGAATCAAACAAATTGAGAAGCCCTGAAAGGATTGTGATATGTATCAGTGGAATGAGAACCCATAGCAATGACATCCCAGATCCACCAAAGTAATTTTATAACCCTTCCATTTTTTTTACTATCTTAAATGCCTATAGGTTTTCCAATAGTTACTATCAATAAAGCACCATAGAAAATTGAAATTAAAAAGAGTTGAATCATAGGAGCATGCTAGCTCTAACCTGATGGCTGATAAAAGGCAATTGTTAAAATTTCAGTGTATTTAAACATCAGAAACTGGCAAACCTACAAATCAGGACTTGATTTATCATTTTCTTAACTGTCCAGAACTTAATAAGATGATAATAATTCAGATTAAACTTAGAATGAGTGCATAAATTTTCTTCCAGAGAGCCCATTCTTAAACATTTACCAGCATATCTCTGGTTGCCTGGATCTTTCAACTATGGAAGGGCAAAAGAGAAGCATATATTGTTTTTACAGAATAAACGTATACATAAAAACCCTGCAGACCAAGAGACTGAAGAATCCTCACTCACTAAGGGGGACCCAGCTCTGGGTCCATGAAAAATTCAATCATGAGAGAATCTCAAAGAGAGGAGTCAGAGCCATCTTGTGTTTTTTAGACAAGGAGCCTCACCAAAGAACCTGGGAATGGATATCTTAGAGTTTAAATTTGGCTCATGTTAATCTCCCCAAAAGATTGAGGGTCCTTTCTAGCAAGGTAATTAATGTACAAAGTAAATTGGGTATAGACAGCCATTTATTTACTATACCACAAAAGAAATACTTAAAACACAAATTACTAATACATATACTTTGACAATTACTTAAAACATAATATAGTAAAAACATAATATAGTAAACCCACCATACATTATAATTTCTCAAGAGTTTGGCACTTAATCCATTAAAACATGAAATACTCAGTGGAACTGCTGAACAGGCATTTCACTATCATCTGCACTATCTAAACAACTCACTCAAAGTCCCTGTCTTCTAGCAAACCAGGATATGAACTGGGCTCAAACTTCTACCATTAGTTAACTCCTCTGATAAACTGTTCCAAAGGTCACCTCCTGCTGAACAGTCAGAACCTGGACCCAAGAGCTCCTAACCCCTTAAACTCATGCATTTGCTGCAAAGACTAGGAACATCTATCTCAGGGCTGTGTTTGGTCACATTTCCTTAGGGAAAGAACACAAAGCAAAAGAGGAAACAAGGGATGAGATCCCGTCTCAGGTACATCGAGGCTTGTACACATGTGTATGTGTCCACCTTAGATGCTATCCAGCTAGAAGTCTCAGGAAGAAATCAAAGAATCTTGACAAACTGGACAGATGGGAAAATAGAGAGCAATAGTATTTCTCCTTTAAAAGTCTACCTAGTGGGCAACTCTTTCTGTATCTCAGCACTTCAATGTACACATCAGCACACATGTATCATAGAGACCAAGGGAACAATTCAGAAATTGCTTCATCATCACAGGGCATTTGGGAGTTGCCAAGTTACTTCAGTGCTTGAAATCACTAAGCCACAGTGTATGTGTCACCAAAAGTATACATGAGGACTCTGTTCAGCTAAACATAAGCTGTATAAGATGACCTGCCCTCAAGACCATTGCCACACATGCTCCATGGGATGTGCTTTGATCCAAACCCTGCTACCAACAGGAAAAATAGAAGGAATGGAGGACAATGGCAGGGGGAGGATCAGGAAAAACTTCACTGGAGAAGCAGGGTAGGGCTTGAATTGAGTTTTAAAAGGAAGGCAAGGATCTGATGTGGTGAAGGAGAGGAGTTTGAGCATTCCAGGCACGGGGATTGGCCAGTACAAAGGCATGAAGATCAGATACAAAGTGTGATTATGTTTGAAAACAATTGCTGATCGCCTTAGTAGGAGTTTCCTCACCTACTGATGAAATCACAAGTGTGGACCATCTATACATCATAAATGTATTCATGCATATATACACATATAAAAAGCATCATGGAGTGGTACTTAACCAGCTGGCCTCAAATTCAGAAGACCTAGATTTAGGTCCCACTTCTGACACATAGTGACCATGGGCAAGTCACTCTCTCAGTACCAAAGGCAACTCTGAGTGGCAGAATTGCATTGGTAGACAAAATTTCCTTGCTGGGAGTTCCTCACACCAGTGAAATCACAGGTCCAGATCCAAAACATTACATACTCACACACACACATACATATAGGGAAAGAAGGAGAGAGAGAAAGATAGCAAAATTCTTTACCTGTTACCTCATTTGATCCTCACAACAAATTTTACAAGGTAGTTGCTATTACCATATCCACTTTATAGATGAGACTGATTTTCCTAGGCTTGCACAACTAGTAAATATTTGAGGCAAGATTTGAACACAGATCTCCCTGATTTCAAGCCATTTTATTCTCTAAGATATCTAATTGCTTTTTACAAGAAATCAGTAGTCAAAAAGGGAGAGAACTAAATCAGATGTTGAGTGGGGTAGAGAAGGGGGACAGGAGGAGGAGCAGAGGTGACACATTAAGACCTGGGCTTTAGGAAGCTCACTTTGGCAACTGAGTAGATGGATGGATGAGAGATAGGAAAGAGTTGAGGCAGAAGCCTAGTGCAATAGTCCAGGCATGAGGTAATACAGTCCTACTCCAGTATAGTGGCACTGTCAAAGGAGAGAAGGGAAATATATGAGAGCTGCTACAAAGGTAGAATCAATAGAACTTGGCAGCAGATTGGATATGGGGGAAAGGGGAGTGTAGTCCAACAATGAGCAGTTGTTCATGATACCTAGACTGATGATAACAGAAGAGTTAGGAGTAGGAGAAGTTCAGGAGGAAAGATAAGGAGTTTGCTTCTAGACATGTTAAATTTAAGAGGCACATAGGATACCTAGTTCAAGATGTGACACTAGAGGTCAAGAAAGAGTTTTGTTGTTGTTATTCAGTCATATCCAACTCTTCATGACCCTGTGGACCATACTGTTTATGGGGTTTTCTTGGCAAAGATACAGGAGTATGGGCCGCTAGGTGGTGCAGCGAATACAGCACCAGCCCTGGAGTCAGGAGGAGCCCCTGAGTTCATATCTGGCCTTGCATGCGCACGCGCATGCACACACACATATACACTAACTATGTGAGACCTTGGACAAGACACTTAACCCCAACTTCCCACCTTCCCACCTGCAAAAAAAAAAAAGATACTGGAGTGGTTTGCCATTTCCTTCTCTAGTGAGTTAAGGGATTTGTCCTGGGTGATACAGCAAATAAACTCTTGAGGCTATATTTGAACTCAGGTCTACCTGATTCCAGGCCTTGTACACTATCCATTGAGTCACCTAGCTGAAAGAGATTAAGGCTGGATAAATAGATCTGAAAATCATGTGCATAGACCAGGCCTGTACAAGATACAGCCTGCCAAAGGATTTTGGGTGGATCATGATAAACATAGAGGATGTTAAACAGTTCTGCACATCATATTCCACGAGCCACTTTGGTGGGTCACAAACAGTCCACAGACCGTATGTTGTACAGGACTGGCATAGATCACAACTGAATCTGTGGGAACTGAAATCACCAAATGAGAGACTTTCGAGGGGGAAAATTAGAGGGCCAATGATACACCATTACCAGGCTTAACCTGTATGAAGATCCAGCAAAGCGGCAATTAGTCAAAGGCAAGCATTCAACAAATATTTCAACCCATTGAACAACTGAATAGTTATTTATTGAGAAACTTGTATAATAATAAAAACAACAATGATCACTATGCTTACCTGCTGCTTATATTTATATCCATTATTTCATTTGATCCTACACTCCCATAAAGTAGATACTACAGGTATTATCCCCATTTTACAGATGAGGAAGCTAAAGCTCAGAGACTAACTAGCCTTCTCTTTGTCATAAAGCCAGTGTCAAAGATGGGATTTGAATCTACAACTCTCCTGAATTCAAGTCCAGTACAAACTACTAAGGGAGACAGAAAGATGTACAAGGCATGGCTCCTGCCTCAAGTATCTTAATATAGAAAATGAAGACATAAACATAAGTGAATGAACAATAATAGAAGTTTAAAATAAAGAAACAAAAGATAACATAAGGCAGGATGTAATTGCATTACTAGATGAATATATAGACAGTATAAGTGGTATAAGTTTTGGGGAAGAAGTCAGGTTGGGCTCACTTTTTTCCACAAATGAGACAGATTTGAGTTGGATTTTGAAGACAGGATGAAAGGGAAATGAATAATCAACAAACATATAACACACTTATTAAGCACACAGCATTTTTTAGACACTGTTCTAAGCACTGGGGACACAAAAAAGCCACAACTTTGAGGGCACTCTCTGTCCTCAAAAATTTTATATAAAAATCAGGAGAGGCATCATTTAAATTGATACATGTAAAACACATGTTGAGTAATAATTGGTATAATAATAGAATCCATTTACATAGTGCTTTAAGGTACTTTACAAACATTTTATTCTCACAAAAACCCCTGGAGATAGATGTTATTATTATCCCCATTTTACAGATCAGGAAGCTGAGGCTGAGTCAGGTTAACTCTCTGGCCTTGGGTCACACAGCTAGTAAATGTCTGAAGCCCAAACAGAATTCAAGTCTTCCTGACTCCAGGTTCAGCACTCTATCTGTCCTGTCACCTAACTGTCGAGAGTAAAAGGAAGGCAAACTTAGAAAGAAGAATCCAAGAAACCTACAAACAGGGAACGGTGTCAAAAAGAATTACAAACACAGAGGGCTGAAAAGAAAGTGCTTTAACATGAGCTTTCACATGAAAGCTTTCAATAACGCTGTGAAACTGCATGGCTGAAAAACCTCAGCAGCAGGCAAACCTGCCTTGGAAAGGAACAGATGTCCTATCACCCAAGGAACAGAATGCCCTCCCCATAGGAATTTTCTCTCTCTTCCCATAGAGCAAAGACTCTCTTGATGGCCCTGCCGTCGTGGTGACAAATTATAAGGCTGGAGATTTTCTCCAGGGAAGAATTTGTAAGGACCACTCATCTTTTTCATTCACACCCACAAGCAAAGAAGGCCTCAGTATTAGAAGCAGGATCTTAAAACAAATCTACCTGAAAATGTTTCAGTGCAAATCCTAGGAAAACTGCAATATCATAAGATCTTAGGTTTAGAACTAGAAGGGTCCTTAGAGTCTATCACATCCAAACCCCTCATTTTACAGATACAGAAACCAAGGCTGAGAGACACTAAGTAACTTGAGTAGGTCTCACACATCCAATTAATGTCTTCGAATTAGAATGCTTCCTGACTCCAGGTCCAAAGCTCAATCCCATGCAGCCACAACTCTTCCTTCTTTCCTTTCTTCTTTCCTTCTTTCCTTCCTTCCTTCCTTCCTTTTTTTAAAAAATTCCCCTACCACATTAATGCTCTTTGCTCTTGCTCCTGCTCCCCATGCCCAGCACTTTCTTGCTGTCCTTTCTTTCCTTTTACAAAGAAAAGCAAAATGGTGAACTTATTCATTCCAAGGTTTCAGATTTAATATGTGATATTTCTCAGTGAGATTTGCATTTAACAGAGAATAGAAGTGAAAGAGTTATGCTTAAATTAAGAAATGAATTGAGGGCATCAATCTCCATCTAATCTAAGGCTAAATACTATTTTCTGCATTTAGCAGATACTTTTAAAGTAATTTTTGAATGAATATTTAATTCCAGGTATTCTTGAGGGAGATATTTGGGGATAAGGTGCTCTTTTGTCATTATTAACAAATCAAACATTTATTAAACACTAATTATGTGCTAAACACAATCATATATATGCATGTATACACACACACATACATATACATGCATACACAGGATAAATAGGACATAATAAGAGGAATTGGGAAAGTCTTTGTGTAGAAGATAAGATTTTAGTTGGACCTTAAAGGAAGTCAGGAAAGTCATCAGGGAGAGAGTTGAGGAGGGAGGAAATTCCAGGAATCGGGGACAGCTGGAGAAAACCCCAAAAGGCAAGAGATGGCATGTTCAGGAACAGTCAGAAGGCCAGTGTTACTATACTGAAAGGTAAGTGGCAGTATATAAGATGAAAGAAGCCTAGAAAAGTAAGAAGGGACTAGGTCATAAAGGGCTTTGAATGAAGAACAGGGCATTTTGTAAGGAGTCACTAGAGCTTATTGGGTGGGGAAATGAGATGGTTGGATTTGTGCTTTGGGAAAATCACTTTAGTAGCTGCATAGAGGTTGGATTTGAGTTAGGAGAGATTTTAAGCAGACAGTACAGGTGTGATGAGGTGATGAAGGCCTGTACTAGAGTGATGGAAGAGAGAAGGGAATATATTAGAAAGATGCTACAGAGGTGAGATCAACAGGCAATAAATCGGATATGGAAATTGAGAGATAGATAGTAAAGAGTCCAGAAGGACTCCTATAGAAAAAGTGGGAGGGAAGAGGCTTTTTAGAGGGAAAGAACGAGTTCCGTTTTGGACGCATTGATTTTAAGATGCCCACTGGACATCCAGTTTGAACTATCTGAAGGGCAGGAGGAGATACCAGATAGAGGCTAGGACAAGGCAGGTAGATTTGATAAAGGTTAGAATAGAGATGGCAATTAAATCCATAGGAATTGAAGAGATCAAGTGAAAGACTTTATACAGAGAGAAGAGAAGGCCAGGACAAAACACTGAAGGACAGCTACATTAAGAGGGCAGGATCTGGAAGAAGAGCCAGAAGAAAATACTGAGGAGCTATCAGACAGGTAGGAGGTGAATGCAGAGAGTGGTGTCCTGAAAACCTTGAGAAAGAGGGAATCAAGGAGGATAGTGGGATCAGCCTGTCAAAGGCTACAGAGAGTGTGAAGGGAATGAGGACTGAGAAAAGATTATTGGATTTCAGTTTCTGTATAGTAAGATCATTGTGGAAGGGATTCTTTTTCAGGTATGGGTTCTCCTAGATGACTTTGGACTCTAATATGCTATGATTTCACCCACTATACCAGCCCAACCTATAATTATGGAGATCAAAACTAATGTCCATCAGGCTAATAAACACAAATTACCCCCCCAAAAAAAGAGACTGGATTATGGTTATATTGACAGTTCCATTTACCAAGCTAATTCCTTCTCTATTCCTTGTACACTATTTTGAAACCCAAGAGAGTTTAAATGGTAACAGAGTGAAAGAATATTCAGTATTTTACTGAACTGTCTCCCCAAAAGATTTCTTTACATTCTAAACCAAAGCCTCAAATCAAACGAGGTATTGGTTCAATTCAGGTTTAGTGTGAAAAATATTTTGATATTCCAGCTTTGTTCCAGTTCAATTGTTTTAGAAAATGAATAGATCTGCTTCTCATTTAAACTGACTCACTAGATTTGGGGTTTGCATCTCTCTCTGAATTTATGTATTTTTTTCAATCTCTGATTCAGTTAATGGGTCAATTAAAAAAACACTAATCTGGAGTTTAGTTCAATTCAAGGGGCAACAAATTAGTGCAGTTCATGCTAGGTTTTGGTTTGGAATTATGGCCTTGGACAAGTCATTTAACCTCTACGTGGTCCAGGCCAGTATCTAAGATAATAAATTACATGGGTAGAGGAATCTGCCTATTGTAGTAGGCATCATAAGGCTGGTCCCTATCCCTATATCTTGCCTTGTATTTCCCAGGAACACTAAAAGCTCCTTCCACAACAGCAGACAGTATCTTATACTTCCTGGCATTCCCAATTGCCTTTAAGGTTAGTGCCCTCCTTCTAAGATTGTCTCCAATTCATCCTCTACACATACTGTCTATACAACTGTTTGCATATTGTGTAGAATGTGAGTTCCTTGAGAGCAGGGACTATTTTTTACTTTCTTTGTACCCCTAGCACTTAGTAATATTACCTGGTACATAATAGGCACCTACAAGCCTGTTGACTTAGGCACTCAGTAGAGGACATACTTACATGCTCTAGTTTAAACTAATGTAATAGATTCACAGGACCATAAACTGAGAGCTAGAAGGGTCCTTTTAAGAAATGAGGAATGTGAGCTCAGAGATGAAGTGACAGTTAGTAGCAGATATAGGACCCTGGTTCTCTGACTCCAAATCCAGCATTTTTTTACTATGCTTGCTTTTTACACTGTTCTGCTTGCCTTGACAAATAACTGTAAAGTTGGAGGAGGAGATGAGCCAAGATAAAATGCTCTGTGCCCAAAAGAAAGGCCTCAGGCTCCCTGTACCCTGAGCATCAAACCAAATTTCACAGAAGAGAAACATTACATATCACTGTATGCCAAGTACATATCTGTCTAACTGGTCTTATTTCCAGTGACTCTCCCTCTCTTATTTTCACCATTGCCCAAGAAATAATCCTAATATACGACTCTAATCATATCATCAGTTCTTCTACTTAAGAATCTTCAATATAGCTCTCTGTTGACTAAAAATCACAAATTCACAACCCCAGCATTTAAGGTACCCAACAATTAGGTTCTGACCAACCTCCCAACCTAATCTCATTCTTTGTAGTCTGTAATTTTCCAGTCAAACCAGGGTACTCTTCATTCCCTGTTCTCACCCTACTTATCTCCATACCTTTACTTACATTATCATCCATGCCTGCAATGTCCCTGTCTGTGGAAGTCCTTCCCTTTCTTCAAGGTACAATCTAGCTTTCTCCATGGAGACTTCCCTGATATTTCCAACTGAAAAGTGGAAATATCCTCCTCAAATTGTATTCCCTTTGTGGAGAGTTTGAACCATCATTTTTATTGTTTTACAAAAACTGAGAATTTGTTTTATCAGAATTTCTGAAATACATATGGTCATTTCCCCCTGTACTAAGATTTTACCCTGTCTCAAATAGCAGGCTCTGTAGGAAAAAGATTCTTAACCTGGGATCCCTGAAGGTTTGTTTGTTTATTAGCTTACTAAGTATATTTCAATATAATCAGTTTCCTTTGTTATCCTTATATGCTTATAAACATTACGCTAAGAAGGGATCCATAGGCTTCCCTAGGCTACAAAAAGGGTATATCACATGAAAAAAGTTAACACTATAGTAGGGGGAAATAGCACTTACGCTAAAACCTAAGCAAGAAGCCTGGGAAATCAGGAAAAATCTATAACCAGCTTTTGAAATTTTTTCTCAAATGAAATGGGTTTGGATGGAACAGAAGCCAAATTTTTTCACAATATTAAGAAATGTACTTTATTTCTGAACATTCCCCACTTAAGCTCCCTGAAGGGTAACACTGCAATCAGCAGAAACAAAGGAAGGAGGCTAAGAGCTGATTAGGATGCCTCCTACTTCTCTTCCTCAGTAGCCCCTCTATATAAATTCCCCCAAGCACTTAGTGGGGAACATATCATATATACACTTCAGACACCAAGATAAGGAGACTGAACTGGAAGATTTAAAGAGGCTGAATTTCCTTGGGTTTTTGTCAGCTCAAGTGGAGGCCTTTGCATCCCTAATGAGGCAGCCTTCAGGGAAAGCAGAGGAGCTTTCTGGTTGTGTGGGAGGGAGGCAAAGGGGGAGCATTTGGGGGAGGAAGAGAGTAGCAACCAGATTTGTAATCTGCAAGAGGAGGGAGTGATGGGACCAGGAGGCTAATAGGTAGGGCCCTAAGGCTCAAACCACTCATCTTGGGTCCCACTATACCTAACTGCAGAGCGGTGTCACAGGCTCCAAGAAAATAAGGTTTAGCCTGTTAGCAAAGAGAGGCCAATTCTCCTCAAAAAAAAAAAAAAGTCACTGTCTAGCACCGTACATTTTCAGACAACCTAAAAGAGAAGACTTGGATGTGGCCTATGGAACCATGACACAGAAAAGCCCTTTTACTTAATCAAATTAGAAGTTAAAAGGAAAAAATATAGGTAGAGAGTTGAGGGAGAGAGAGGACGCCTAAGCAGGATGGTTCACCCTCACACCGCACGAAGACCCTTTACACCATGGGCTCTTAACCTGGAAGAGGGCTCTGTATAAACATTTCAGGGGATCTGTTAACTTGAAAGAGAAAGAAAAACACCTTTATTTCAATACAAATCCTCTCTTTTGTAATAGTAAGTGTTGTATCTTATGCTTTTAAGACCACTGTTCCAGGAAGGATTCCATAGGCTTCCCAGGCTGCTGAAGGGGTCCATGACACAAAGGTTAAGAACTCTTACTTTAGACATTTTTAAGGAGTATAATGTCTTTACCTGACTTTCATGGTTTTTCATGATCTGATCCGACTCTACCTATCCACACTTAATGCCTACTACTCCACATTCCCTTATACCCAACCACTTCATGGTCTTCTGGGCAGACCATACTCACTAAGTTTTGCTTCTATTGTTCTCAATATCTGCTATGCCCTCAGATTCTGCTTTCAGTTATCTAAATCCTCCTCTTTCAAGACTGAGCTAATGCAGCCTTCTTCAATACGTTTCATCTAATTTAGTTCTCTCCCTTTTTGACTACTGATTTCTTGTGAAAACAATTAAATATCTTAGAGAATAAAATGGCTTGAAATCAGGGAGATCTGTGTTCAAATCCTGTCTCAAATATTTACTAGTTGTGTGACCCTAGGAAAATCAGTCTCCTCATCTATAAAATGGATATGTTAATAACAACTACCTTGTAAAATTTGTTGTGAGGATCAAATGAGGTAACAGATAAAGAATTTTGCTCTCTCTCCCTCTTTCCCTATATATTTACATTTATATATATATATATACACATACACATATGTGTGCACACATACATACACGTGCATACACATGTGTACATATATGTATATATGCCCACATATACACACATGTGGCATGCACACGAGTGTGTGCACATATAAGCACATGTTATTATTTTAAGTTTTTTTACCTTTCCTATATAACCAATGTAATATCTTGGATTGGACCTTGAATTATGAATCCTGGGTTCAAATCTCACTTCTGACACTTAAAACTACCTGACTATGGGCAAATCATTTAACCTCTCTGAGGCTCAGAAAACTCTCTATATAGCAGTTCATACCTATGAAAATGCATGCACTGAACATTTTCTAACTTGTGTTATGTGTTTACACATGTGTGTATATCATACGCCCCTAATCGACAGTAAGTTTGCCCCACCCTTCTCCTCTCTGTGTGTTCTGGCCTAGCACAGCGCTGGGATTGAGAGACTTAATAGATGCTCGTTGAATTCTCTGAACTATTACACTCACAGTTAACAGCATAATTTAATAGTTAATCACTCTGTAATTGCTTCTCTTCCTCAACTAGAACATAAGCTCATTGAAGGAGCTTATACTTACGCTTCTTTTGTGTCCTTCACAACATCTAGCCCAGAGCTGGACACTTAAGAGATATTAGGACTAACTGATTATCATTCTGGGACTCTAAATGACCTTGAAGTGAATTAAAAGTTCTCCCAAAGGATCTAGCTTCTTACCAGGCAAAATATTTACTATAAAAGGAAATGAATCTAATGAATGCCTTTCTCCCACAAAGCTGTAAAAGACCAGAATTTTAGACTCAAGAAGTCTCCTAAGAATGTTCATAGATAGGGATGGTGGCTCTTCCTCTCCTCCCTTGGAGCAGGATGTACCTTGGAATGTACAATGTGACTTGTATGCAATGCCAAGTCATCTTCTCAGAGCCAAAAAACCATCTCTATTGCTACTATACCTTCCTGGGCTATGCCAAGCAATTCTCAAGAAGAAATCAAAGTCATCCATAGTCATATGGGGAAAAAGTCTCCAAATTACTAATAATTAGAGAAAGGCCAGAAGTAAAGGAAGGAAGAAGCTGAGGAAGAAAAGGGAAGAAGCATTTATATAGCAACTACTAAGTGCCAGGCACTGTTCTAAGCATTTTTAAAAAATAAATATTATTTCATTTGATCCTCTCAATAACACTGAAAGGTAGGTGCCATTGTGATCTTTATCTTATGGTTAAGGAAACTGAGGCAAATAAAAGTTAAGTAAGTGACTTGCTGAAAGCTACACTAGTAAATGACTAAGGCCATATTTGAACTCATCTTTTTGACTCCTTAGTGCTCTATCTGCTGTACCATCACTGCTTCTGAATATGGAAATGTAAATTAAGGCATCTCTGAGATTCCACCTCAAAGCCATCACATTGGTAAAGCTGAAAAAAAAAGATAAAAGATAAATGTTGTATTGCTGTGGGAATACAACAATACACTATTGATGGAAATGAGAATTGGTCCTGCCACTTTGGAAGGCAATTTAGAACTATACCCCACAGTTATGAAAGTGTACATACTTTTTGACTCATTATTAGCAGTAAGCCTATTCGCCAAAGAGATCAGATCAAAAAATGGAGAAAAGCACCCATTTATACAAAAATATTTGTAGCAGCTCTCTCTGTGGTGGCTCGCCTCCTGCACATCTTCTTGAAATCAAGCTCCACAGAAGTCCAAGCAAAAAGAAAAATACAACTTATGCAACCTTGGGCAAGTCACTTAACTCCCCTGGTCCTTGATGACTTCATCTGTAAAAGGCACTGAGGAGGGTAAACAAGAAGACCTCTGAGTTTCTTTGATTCTATAATCTTACAGCAGTAGAAGCAGCCAGTTAGTTGCTCTGGTGATCTATGAACGCATTTTTCTGTAAAATTGCTTATAGCAATCATGGATGTTGCTGTAACTTCAGAAAGAGATAGTCCTGGAGCCATTTCTCCTTCAACCAACCTCTTCTTTCAGTCAGAGAAAGAGTTTATATTTGAAGTGAAGGTTGGAGGATGTAACTTCTTCCAAGAGTCCTTTGAGACGTTCCATAGGTCCTAATCTAGATCATGACCTAACATTCAGAATTAAAGCACTAGCCAAAATGTTCTTAACCTTTTTTGCCCCGTGGTCCCCTTTGGCAATTTGGTAAAATATATTAACCCCTAATCAGAATAATGTTTTTAAATAAAATAAGTAGGCTTGCCAAAGATACTAATTATATTGAAATTCAGTTCTCTCTGTCTGTATACACATATATGTATATGTAAATATGCAATTTAATATATGTAAAAAGTTCACGGACCCCAGGTTAAAAATCTTTATTCCACACACCTACTCAATCTCAAGACTAACTCTAAAAGTAATCCCTTGCCTGACCTACCCTTTTGAAGTGGCCAATTTATTTCTTACTAAAGAGATGAAATCAAAAGATTAAGAAATGCTTCTTTGAGGGAAGAAAGGAGCATTAAGACTATGCAGATTTCACTTGAAGAAGAAGAAACTGTAGTCGAACTGTTAAATCCATCTACTCTCTCATTCAGAACAGGGTTATTGTGAAAATCAAAGGAAATAATATTTGTAAAGCACTTGACCTGGTGCCTGGCACATAGTGGCACTATAAATGCTTATTCTCATCCCTTTTCCTTTTTCTTCTTTGCCCTAAGGCATAAAGTTGCTGTTGAGGACTTTACTGCAAGAGCAAAGCTATCATTTTATTTGCCAAAACTCAAGAGAAATCATTCATATTAATATGTGAAATTTTGGTGGGTTTTTTCTCCAAACCATGCACCAGTAGTATCAAATTCAAGCAGAAATGGATCCCTGAATTTGAATATTGACTTAGAAAATGATAAATTAACATTATCTGAGTTGTATTATATTTTTTATTTTTGTTAAACATTTTCCAATTACATTTTAATCTCGTTCTCAGCACTCATGAGTTTTACGCCAAAAACATGTCCTCCACCTTCACAGAGAACTTTCTGATGAGTCTCTGAAGATTTCTCTTCCTTTCCATCAGTCCAAATACACACAATTCTTTGTTCAATCAGTAAATGCTTTCTGAATGTCTACTACATTCAAGTCATTAGACTACATCAGCATTATAGGGGGAAACAGAGGTGAATAAGAAAGAGTCCCTACCCTCAGAAAGAATTACAGACTAGCATTTACTGAACTACTGATATTAGACAGCCTTATAGTACAGTGGACAAGGTACTGGCCATGGAGCCAGATATCCTAGGTTCAAATATCCTTTCAAATATGCTTACTACCTGTGTTACCTTGGGCAAATCATTTAACCTACCTGGGCTTCAGTTTTCTCATCTGTAAAATGAAGGGGTTAGCATAGAATACCCTGAGATTCCTTCCAGTTCTGTACCTAGGACTCAATGTTTCAACAATATAATGTGCTGTGGGGGAGTGATGGAAATGGGTAGTGCATTGGGTACAACCCCTTGGAAGGGCTGTCACATCGTGCATTCTCAAATCTATAGAATGCTCTAGGTTTGAACAGACCACACAAACTGCTCGATTTTCCTATCCCTCTCTCTATTGAGAAATGCTAGAGAGTCTTATAGGGTCTGAAGTTTAAAACAAAAACAAAACAGAAAGAAATAGCTACAGGAAGGCCTGGTTTTTAGCAATACTAAATGACAGAGGTTACCATTTGTATTCCCTATGGTCAATCATAGGCAAGGATTATTACCATTTACACACAAGTCAAAGGTGATTGGGGAATAACCATGAAATCTGCGACAGGCAAGAAAGGTCACTGAGTTCTCATTGAATACTAGCACTGAGCTCAGGACTGATTCAGTACAAACCCACACTGACTAGATGTCCAGTGCTGCCTAAGGACTCATTAGTCATGAAGTCTAAGGAAGCCATCCGCATTCCTCCTGATACTTAGCATGCCCCCCTGCTATGGGTGTCAATTGTATGTGTTTAAATAAAGTCAGCCTCCGTTGGCCCAGGTTCCTTGACAGCTTAATCCTGCAGAGAAGCTGTTTGTGACAAGGTTAATGGAGAAAGACTTGGAAGCTCATGCTGAGAATTCACCATGGGTCCTATGGTCTTATCCAAACTTCAACATCCAAAAGAACAGAAGAATTGGCCAGGGAACTTAAACTATCTTTGGCTCAAATGTTTTGGGGGTTTTTCCAACTTTGTTCCATTTCTACCTCCCCTTTCAACCATTTGTGCTCACTACAATTTAGCAGTTCTCTTAGACCCCAAAATAGTCAACTTGATAATGATCATTAACAGAGGGTAATTTTGCATGAGAGAGCATGCATTAAAGAACAACGAAACAAACCAAACTTATATGAATACCCCCATGAATCCATCCCTACTACTGCCCACATTATTTAAATTGATGTACTCTATATTTTAAAGCTGAAGTGTGTGTGTGTGAATAACCCAAATATTTGCCAGTGATTGTCAAGAGGATATCTCCATTTTTTATATATTTCAGTGGCATCTGTTCAGTCTCTTTTTCTTTGCTATTTCACAATATTTTCAATTCCCCTTCTCACAAGCTGAGAAAACAGAATTCTATCCATCAAGGTCCCTGATGATGGCACTAGCTCTCCTGCACTTTTTATTTCATCCCTTTTATTGATTTGTTAAAGCACTAGAGATAAAGATTATTTATCAGGACTTTTGGTTCCAAGAAATCAGTAGAGATATTTAGATAATCCCTAAAGTATAAGGTAGTAGTCTATTAAATCCCCCAAGGTCACACAAGTAGAAAATGGCAAAGTTTGTATTTGACCCCAGATACTCTGACTCCAAACCTAACATTTCTTCCACCATACCACTTGTATCCCATCTCACTAAATGCCAGTAGGGAAGGAAAATCTAGGAGGTATGAAAGGTTAATAAACTATTTGTCTCCTATACAACCACCATCATCAAACAACTGCAGAGTTATAAATTCCTTCACAACTTTCATCTTCCCTCCCTTCCACTAATGTTTCTACATGCCACCACCCAGTGATAGGTAAAACAACTGAGGATGCCAACAATGAGGAGGTCATACATTGTCTGAAACTGGGTTACCTTTGGCCAGAGTTTCCCTTCATGGCCTAAAAGTACTTTAATATAATCCAAAACCTATTTTCCCTAGCACAAGGTGAATTCCATGAACATAGAAGTCTTCCCCAGCTTGAAATATTTGCACTATGTATTAAACAAAACTCAACTTAACTTCAGCACTGATAAGCAATTGCTCTCAGATGTCAGCAATAAAAATTCATCTTGACATAGATGGCACAATAAAGATGGTAAAATTGCATCCCATTACTATCATCAGATATTTGCCTTTGAAAAATGTTTCTTGTAGCTACAGAACCAAGAAGCACTTCTTTTAATCACACATTGAAGCACTCAAATTCATCATTATTTTCAGGGCTTGATCTGTGTTAAGAGTAGAACTACCAGATTTCCCTGCTCTCTTCTTTCATCCACAATAGAATTCTTTTGTCCTATCCACTGTCACTACCACCGTGGTGGGAAACTTGCCATGGTTACTGCTGAAAGCATTATTATGAATACAGCAGCAAACCTCTGATCACCGGGAACAACATCAAATAAATACATGAGATTGCCCCACTCTAGGCCTGAGTCTGCTTAGCTGAGAATACATAAAAAACAGGGTAAGCAGCAGTGTCTTTATTCAATCTGTCTGGAGGTAGAGCTTTGGATGAAAGGCAACAAAAGCAAAGAAACAAACATCAAAAGAAAAAAATGAAATCATTTTTATCCACTGAAAGAAGGCCACTTAACCTGCAAACATTAACAATCACTCTTATCAAACATATCACCTTGAGAGCCATGGTGAGAAGGAAGAGGTGGTAGAGGGAAAGAAACCAGCCTATAAATGAAGAGAGGCGATGAGAGGCACCCCAGAACCTATATTCACAATGATGAAAAGGATTAGAAACGAAACACACAAGGTTTCCAACTAAGGAGATGGGGATGAAGACAGACAAAGCAAACTCTCTCTCACCCTGTATTGTACCAAGTAATTTTCAAGGCCAGTTGGTTCCCCCATTCTATTCCCACCTAATTTCAGGGAAAGGTGGGATCTCAGATTGTTCTGCAGCAACTAAGAATCTATAAGCCTAGTCTCTTCAGCATTTCTATTAACATTAGATGACCCCTACCAAAAACCAAAGTCTTCTTCAATAGTTTCTATTGGTGATGCATCCCACAATATAAGATTGCTTTATATGAAAACAGGTAACAGGACAACCATGTTCAGTGCCCATTATTAAAAGTTTTTGACCTTCAGTAGGGCATATGAAGGAAAGGGAAAGAGCATGTTCCTCACAGCTTCAGAGACAAAATTGCACACAACCTTTGATTCTAACCCACAGTCAAACTGCAGTTATAATAGTTATTGGTCCAAATCATTGATAACAACATCGAACTCAGACACCCTAATTCACCTATCAACAATAATCAGCAACTGATGAGATCCATATACTGGTTCATAAATTCTGTACCTCAGGATGAACAACAGTTACCTTAGGTTTTCCTGACAGCAGAGCGAAACTGCAAGTAGAGGAGTTGCCCCAACAGCTATAATTACCTAAGTGGTCGCTGAAACCTAGTGAGCAAAGGACACAAACCCTGAAAGTCCAGACACACCAAGAAGGTTCTCTAAAATGGTGGTCCAATACAAAAATTAATTTCCAATTTACAATCGGAATTTATGATTCATGTTTAGTAAATCATTAAATTACTCCAAATTAATTGGCTATTAAAAAAATCCATACTCAATTGTGAAGTTTATTCGGTGTGTATGGGGTAGGTAGAAGGCAACAAGAAAGGGGCAGTCACTAAATTTAGCCAAAGTTCTTGACTGTACTTTCTAATTTCTAAATTAAGCAGAGATCTCACCAGCCAAGTAAAGCTTGCATCTGGTAATTGAACAGCAGCCTGCTACATTTACCCTCTAAGTGGCTACAAGCTGACATTTAAATAATCCTCTTCACTTTCCAAATATTAACCATGAGCAGTTGGCCATTTGGGTCTACAAACAGCATTTGAAAGAGCACATTGCAGATAAAATTCTGGAAAAATACTCATTTGCTTCATTTTACTTTCTAAATGATTACCATCCTCCCAAGTTCAATTAAACTCATTTGAAATTAAAGCTCACAAGTATGCATTTCATTTAGATTTACTGAGAGATGTCAGCCACCCATTAATTGGCCTTAAAGCAGCAGAGCCCAGAGGTGCTTCACAACTGGCTTCAGTGTCTTTGATTTATAGCTGCTCTTGTTAATAGAATCGATTGTATGACTCATCCAATATTTTTGGCCAACCAATGATTATTGACCAGCCTGCAAGCTCTGACAACTAAATCAGATGCAGATTTCACATTTTCTCATAAGCCTATGATTTGCCATTAGCCTCTGCAGCCAAAGAAAGGCAGAGGGTGGTAGAGATTACTTGAATACTGGTGACCCAAGAGTGCTCCTTAAATGTCTGGAGTATCTGAAGGGTTTCAGCCTTCTAGGTGGTATATATTCAGGCACTTGAGATTTTTTTTAAGTTATTTTAAATGTGGGGAAATAACTTAAATGCAATTAGTTTAGGAAATTAGGTTTCATTTTAGGTAAACCACTAGAATTTATTATTTCATTTAATAACAAACAAAATGCCTTTCTAAAAGAATTAGTCAATTAATTAATCAACAGCTATGTACCAAGTACTTAATATATGCCAACTAGCATAGGTGTTGTAAGACATTGTCCTTGCCTCATCAAGCAGCTTACAATCTGGGGTGCTGACAGGGGAGGAAGTCCAGAACACATTCATGAAAGAATCTGAAAATATAAGACATCGCATTATATAAATAAGTGCCAAGTTGTTTTGAGAGGCTGTTGATACCTGTGTGTCTACAAAGGGACTATCAATGACACTGATGGCATCGTAGTATTGAAATTTAAAAAAAAACTAAAATGAGTTATGTAAAAAGCTCTTCATTATCTGGCGCCATCCTACCTTACCCATTTTATATCTTACTTTTCCCCCAACATACCAGTATCTTTTGGTTCATGCATCTGTTATGTTCATTCCAGCCTTCATGTTTTTCCTTATACTCTTCCCCTGACTTAGAATGCCCATGGTTTTCCCCAACCAAGTCTTACTTTGATTTCAAAGTACAATTCAAAGTCCATATATTCTTCCATGTAGTTCTCTCTGGCCACTTGATCAACATTGCTCTTTCCTTCTATGAGTGCTAGCAATTATAGTCAGAGCCACATAGCTTAGTACTTCATTGTTTGCAAGTTCACAGGTCATAGGCTTCAGTTTGGTTCAATATTTATTGAGCACCTGCCATGTGCAAGGGCCTCAGGATAAAAATTAAAGAGAGATAGACTAGCTGCCCTCAAGAGCTTTGGTTCTGTGGAATATATATCGGATACAAAGGTAAGTTACATGTGGTAATTTAAGAAAGGAGGAATTTTGAGTCAGAAAAAAACCTTGCATGTCATTAGGTCAAAGGCAGGGATAGGAAAAAAAAAAAACCTGAGGTCCTAGGAGATCCACCAGCCAATAAGCATTATTTATTAAGCACATACTATACACTAAGGCTCTGTGATAAGCACTGGGGACATAAAGAAAGACAAGAACAGTCCCCGTACTCAAGAAGTTCACATTCCAATGGGCTAAGCACATGTCTAGGAAGGCATCGCTATCTTCTCCTAAATGCCCTATTTTAAATCGCTGCTTCTACTCCAA
The DNA here is from genome assembly GCA_028646575.1 of Pseudocheirus occidentalis. Classification (NCBI taxonomy): domain Eukaryota; kingdom Metazoa; phylum Chordata; class Mammalia; order Diprotodontia; family Pseudocheiridae; genus Pseudocheirus; species Pseudocheirus occidentalis. The sequence continues at coordinate 215,464,423 of CM053596.1, forward strand.
TTTTCCCCTGTGTGACATGAGTATTAATTCTGCTTCCCTCAACTAGACTGTAAACTAAGGCGTGACAAGAAGAATCTCATATTATTTTTTGGATCTCTCATGCTTCCATGCCAATGCTACCTACGTAGTAGGTATTCAATAAACTCATAGGATGCTAGAGCTAAGAAGGACCTTAAATATGATATACTTCTATCCCTTGTTTGACCAGTCAGCTAAATGGAATAATGTAGCTAGTTGGTCAAGTGGATAGAGTGGCAGGCCTGAGGTCAAGAAGATTCATCTTCCTGAGTTCAAATCTGACCTCAGACATTTACTAGCTGTGTGACCCTGGGCAAGTCATTCAACCCTTTTTTCATCAGTTCCTCATGTGTAAAGTGAGCTGGAGAGGGAAATGGCAAATGATTCTAATATCCCTGCCAAGAAAACCTCAAATGGGATCACAAAGTGTAGGATGCTACTGAACAACAAATGGCAGAGTATGGTTGGTGTTATGGCAGAAAGACCTGGGTTCAAATCCCATCTCACTGAGTGACCCTACACAAATCTCTTAGACTCAGTTTCCTCAGCTATAAAATGGGGGAAACAATGGAATCTATGTCACAAGGTTCTTATAGGCAAAGTTTCTTGTAAACAATAAAGTGTCATATGATTGCAAAGTATCATTATTATTTTATAAATTTAAAAATTAAGATCCATAAAGATGAAATTACTTTTCCAAGGCCACAAAGGTAATTCATGCTAGAGCCAGACCTAGAACCCAGGCCATCTGGCTGCTAGTCCACAATTCTTCCCACTCAACTTCCTCTCTATAAACACTATAGGACTAACATATGACCTATTAGGAAATTTGCTTGAGTGGGATTTGTTTACAAAAAGAAAGAAATCTGATTAAAAGAAGAATGTTGTTAGAATTTAATCATTTCCTTGATGGAATCTGAATGCAAAACAAAGCACACTTTTTTAAACTTTATTTTTCTTGGGTTTTTTTTTGCCCGTGTTTTCTTTTGTAACATAGCTAATATGGAAATGTGTTTTGCATGAGTGCACATGTATAATCTACATCAAATTGCTTGCCTTCTCAAGGAGGGAAGAGGGAATAGTAGGAGAGAATTCAGAATTCAAAACTGTTTAAAATGAATGTCAAAAAAATGTTTTTACATGTAATTGGAAAAATATATACATTTCCCCCCCAAAAAATAATTAAATCAGTTCTTTGAAGAGAAAAGCCTTGCAAAACTTGATTAGTCAGATTGGGAACATGTCAGCTGAATTCATGCCTGCCTGAAGAAAGGGCTCTGCTTCATGGCCATGGAAGCAATCTATGAGATCTTTGTGCCCCTGGCTACAACAGACAGTACTGAAGGGCCCTTTTATTTCTGAAAAGGAAAATTAGGAGATACTGACATTTTTCCCAGAGGGGAAAATTAAAAGTCTAAAGTCATTTATTTAAAAAGCTTCTTTTAAAATACTGCCACCACTTCATATTTGTAGAGTACTTTTCGTCCTCATTAAAGTAATTTCACACCTTTGATCCCATTTTAACCTCACAATCTTGAGAAAAGAACAAGGCAAGCATCATTATGTTCTATATACTGCATCTCCCACCTCTTTGCCTTTGCAGAGACTGTTCCTCATGCCTGGAATGAACTCACCTCTTAGAAACCTTCACTTCCAACAAGGTTCAGTTCAAGTGCAACCTTTGACATGAAACTTCTTTCATCATCCTCCAGGTGAGAATGTTCTACCTGCCCCCTTTAAGATCCTAAGTTATACTTATACTACAATACACACATACATGTTTATTGTGTATGCATGTATATGTGTATATATACACATGTATGTATTAATACACATATGTAATATTAATATGAATGCAGATATATGTGTGCATACATAAATAAGCATAGGTGTATATGTATATATATATGTGTGTGTGTGTATACATATATATACTTATATATACACACACAGATAGATGGATGGACAGACGGATGTATGGATGGATGGATGGATGGATGGATGTACATACACACACATACATCCAAATAAAATCTGTGGTTATACCTTGTGTTGACTCATCTGTCAATCATACTGTTTCTACCCAGGAGAATGTAAGTTCCTTAATGATAGGATCAGTTGTATTTTGTCCCTGTTTTGTCACTGATTATCATAGCGCCTTGTTCATGGTAGGCACTTGTTAAATGAATGGATATTCCACAAAGAAGGAAATGGAGGCAAATAGACTAAGTATAGTGTAAAGGAAAGAGCATTAGATTTGGGATCGGAAGAGGTAGGTTCCAGCTGGCTGTCTCACATACTAGCTAGGCAACCTAAAGCAAGTCACTTTACCAGCAATCTGGGCCTCATCTGCTCACCTATAAACTGAAGTGATTAGAATGTGATTTCTAAGGCCTCTTCTTAGTCTAACACTCATTGAGAGATTAAACTATGCTTAAGGATTTGTAGCTAGTCAGTGGAACTTTAGCATTAGAAGCCTCTAGGTTCTCCAGTTGCATTTTTTTCCACTAGAAATGCAATAATTAAAGTGGTGTGCAAGGGCCCCTTGAGGAGTCTTCATCTGACTCAAGGTGTTTGTGATCAGACAATAAGGGGGCAGCAAGATGGATCTCCTTCCACCCTCCTTGTGACTTTTCTTTCCCATTTGTCTTTATACTCCAACACTACCCCCATTCTGCTCTCTCTCCCTCCACCATGCAAGTTCCCATCTCCCCCATTCATCTGAGCCCTACTCCATTCCCTTCTAAGCCTGTCCCTGACTCTCAGGGCAATTATAACCTGAGTACAAGGTGGAACCCATGGCAGTAGTTTTATGGGTGACATTGGGAAAATAATACACAAATACACACACACACACACACACACACACACTCACACACATCCTCACCCTCTGAAGTATACCTAGCCCATGTTCCAAGGATCAGCTTGTGGTTGCAGCTAGTGACTAATGAGTAAGAGTCCAAACCCCATACACAATCTCCTCACCTCCCCTACCTCTACCCACTTCATTTTGGGTGGGACAAAGTGAGCCACTACACAGTATGAGCAGGCACAGATAAATGCGCTGCAGTCAAAATGATTTTCCTAAAGCAGAAGTCTGATGACATACATTCTATTGACACTAGGTACAATTATTATTTCTTCTTAACCTTACTTTTTTGAAAATATACATAATCAGTGCAGGAATACATATATAATTTATAAATAAGTAAATATACACACAAAGAAAGGGTATGTCTTTTTTTTCTATTAGGGGTATACAATCAAAAGTTTGGAGACCACTGAACTTGACCAAACTGCCATGAAACAGAATACAGACAAACTATTTATTTCTCTTAAGATTCATTCAGGAATGAGTGGAAGAATTGATCAACAAGAATTTATTAAGTCCCTACTAATTCCAGAAACTATGCTAGGAGCTCAACATACAAGTATAAACATGAGAAAGATTCTGCCCTCAAGGAGCTTATATTCTCCTTGAGCAAAGTTTCTGTAAAGCCAATCAGCAGTAGATTCCTGAGAGAATGCTACTGTGAAGAGCTTTTAAGATTAGATTACACAGTATTAGTGAACACTCTGTTTATTTCATTACAAAATCAGATTCAGTACAACGTTCACAGTTTCAAC
>CM053596.1:215468567-215490196 GCA_028646575.1 Pseudocheirus occidentalis
CAAACCCTTCAGGACTTCTCTTGCCTGGAACTCAAGGATCAGCCAGGCCACCAACAAACAAAGTCCCATCCTGTTCATATCTTCAGTCAGCTTCACTGAGGAACCAAATCCAAAATCTGTCTGTTTCTCCAAAATTCTCCTGCTTATAAACGCTGGCCTTCTCCCAAGTGAACAGGGGAGTGTCTCAGCCAATGGCGTTCCTCCACTTCAACAGGGGAATTCACACCTTCCAGACAAGGCTCACACCTTCCATACAGAGCTCACACCTTCCAGACAAGGCTCACACCTTCTATACAGAGCTCACACCTTCCAGACAGAGCTCACACCTTACATACTTAGCCCTCAATATCCAACAAATTGATTACCATTACAGGTTCTTACCTGATAACTTTGATCTTGTATTTTGAAAAATATTTTGATAACTTCATTTCAATATAGCTGGTTTCCTTTGTAATCCTGTATCTTCCTTTATCTCTCTAAAAGCAGTCTGTGAAGAGATTCCTATCCTTATCAGTGTGCCAAGGAGGACCATGACACACACAAAAAGTCAAAGGCCCTTTCCCTAAAAGAAGGAACTACAAATACTACATGAAGGTGACAATTTTAGTGTCCAGCTACATTTAGTTATGCAATGGATCCTCTTCCCCTCCCCTTACATTCATTTTAATCCAATTGAAGCTTCCAGGGGTTTCCTAACCTATCAGAAAGTCATTTAAGAACCTGTGCTATGCAGAGAATGAACAAGCCAGTGGCTAACAGCTGCATGATTCTCTTCTCCAACAGAGAATTATAAGCCTGGTTTGAGCAGAGAATCAGGAAAGAGCCTGGAGAAAGACTTTTCTCCATAGGATGCAGAGACAGAAGGGAAAATAGATGTCTGTAATCCTGGATTCAGAGAATTGGGTTTTACAGCAATTGTTATCCTTTTAAAGGTTTGGACAAGGGGGTAGAGGAGGAAGAGGAAAAAAAATAGATAAGAAGTTGGTTGGGTTTTTTTTAAGAGGAAGAAATGCATTGCCTGTTAGGAGTAGGAACATGCAAAGGTCTAATCACAAGTGGTTGCAAGATAGGGATGACCAGGAGAGTGAGATGATGTGTTTGTAATAACATAGCTCTAGGCAGGAAACAAGTGGCCAGTTTTAGGGACAGCTGTGTGAGGGCCATACAACAGATAAGAATTAGAGTGGGAATATTGAAAGCCAGGATCCGTCTCTGAAGAATCAGGAAAACCAGTAGTGAACAGGAAGGACTTTAAATAAATAGACTGCAATCAGCAGTCACAAGATCAGACACAACTGTTTCCAGACACAAGATCTTGGGGGAGGGAGGATCTGGGGTCAGCTCAAACAAGCAAGTCCAAACACCTTTCTTTAAGCACCAAGATTACTCTAGTAGCTGACATACATTAAGTATTTAGTAAATGCTTGCTAATTAATGAACACTAGCAGTAGACAAGGACTATGACCGTTGATTCAAGAATAGAGGTAAAGCGCCCTCTGCTTATTTCTTGCTGATGAGGAATAAGAGTTGGCAGGGGTGAGCTAAGAGTCAGACAGAAGGGTGGGGGTAGAGAGGAAAAAAGCATTTTAAAGTACCTACTATGTGCTAAACACTAGACTAAATGCTTTACAAAAATGATCTCATTTGATAGTATGACAGGCTTACCTTGAAGTTCCTTGGTTGGTCACAATAACTAATTGCTGTTGTGGCCACTAGTTATCTAATATAAAGGCAATAATTTTCCTAAGCTACATGGTATGCCAGCACAGATCTACTGAGCTCCCATTCAGTGTCTGTGTGTGTGCGTGTGTGTGTGTGTCTGTGTGTGTGCGTGTGTGTGTGTGTGTGTGTGTGTGTCTGTGTGTGTGTCTGTGTGTTAGACGTTATGAGAATACAAACAAATGCTAAGGCAGATCCTGATCCTCTGAGGTATAACTAAGAATTCTGTCTCTGGCAAATTCATTGAAAGAGGACAACATGATTCTCCAACTGATAAATGGTCAAAGGATATGAACAGGCAATTTTCAGAGGTAGAAATTAAAGATATCTTTAAACATATGGAAAAATGCTCTAAATCACTCTTGCTTCAAGAAATGCAAATCAAAACAACTTTGAGGTACCACATCTCACTAGTCAGATTGACTAAGATGACAAAACTGGAAAATGACAAGTGCTGGAGAGATTGTGGAAAAACTGGAATACTAATGCATTGTTGGTGGAGCTGTGAACTGATACAACCATTCTGGAGAGCAATCTGGAACTATGCCAAAAGGGCTATAAATAACTGCATAACCTTTGACCCAGTAATACCACTTTTGGGGTTGTATCCCAAAGAGATCATAGAAGTGGGAAAAGGACCCATATGTTCAAAAATATTTATTGCAGCTCTCTTTGTGGTGGCAAAAAACTGGAAATTTAGGGGATGCCCATCAATTGGGGAATGGCTGAACAAGTTGTGGTATATGAATGTAATGGAATAGTATTGTGCTATAAGAAATGGGGAGGACATGGATTTCATAATTACCTGGAGAGGCTTATACAAATTGATGCTAAGTGAGAAGAGCAGGCTCTTGTACACAATCACAGACATATCGTATGTGTGATGACCAACCTTGATAAACTGGACTCTTCTCAGCAACACATAGCTATAAGACAACTCTACAAGTCACAGGATGGAAGGAGATGTCTACATTCAGAGAAACATCTAGAAAGAAGAGAGTTTAAATGGAGACTGAAGCAATCTACATGCTATCATTCTTTTTCATGTTTTGCTTTCTTTCTTTTTCCCCACTGTTCACACCATTGGTTACAACCCTTCTATACAACCAGAATATGGTACAATGTGAAAGTACTTGCAGATCCTATACATGATTGTATGCCACCATAGTGAGGAGAGGGGGGGAAGGGACAGGAGAAAATTTGAAACTCAAGGGACTGTGGAGCTGAATCTTGTAAACTAAAAGTAAATAAACAAGTCAATTAAAAAAAAAAGAAAGAGGATAACACACCTAATCTGCCAGATAGTCACATGGAGATAAGAGGTGACCTGTCTTGGGGAAGAGCCCATCATGCTTCACACACTTCCCAGTCAGCCATCACAGCCTGCAGGCATCTTGCTATCAGTCTTGCCACAGCAGCAGTTTTTCCTCATCAGAAAGAAGGACCCTCTATACCCAGAGTACTAGAGACCATCTTACAGCATTTTCCTTGATTTAATCCCCTGAACTTTGAGATTCTGTACTGGGTCTGAGCTGTCATGATTGATGGGTGAGTGAAAGCTCAGGCTATTATATCTAGCCAACTCCAGGCTATGCTTTACATCTCACTCATTCAGCCATCCATCAGGACACACATAAGGAAGGTACTTCCCTCCCCTTTTCACTTCTTGCTTTTTACTTTGGGAACAATGATCAAGTTAATGTTACCACTGCTACTACGAGTATAACCATCTATTTTCCTTGGGCTCACACACAATTCCTGTCACTGCTTAGACTACAATTCTCTTCCCTGGTCACCATTCTCCTATATATATTGGATCCACCTAACGAAATAAAACCTCCTTGAGAGTAAGAACTCCTACTCTTTATCTGCAGGGCCTAGCACAGAGACTGGAATGTAGCAGGCATTTAATAAATGCTTGCCTGGTTAGTGGAGTAAGTCAAAGGGAGACTTTGCTCTCCACAAGGGTATTAAGGAGACACTTGATTTTCTACTAAACTCAGTGGGAGAAAGAGCTTTGTTTATTCTGAAATAAGAATTTTGGTACTCTGGGTTCAAGGCACTGCCAGGAACAGAAGTAAAGGTTAAGTGAGTAGAGGATTCACACAAGACTGGGCAGTTGCCTAGCTTAGAACAAAATCATTGGGAGGAAGCATGCCCTCCCCACATCAGCTACAGTAAGCACCCTGGAACAAATCAGCAATCACTGCCTTCCTGGTTGAATTTCTGTTATACCCCAAGGGAAAGTCAGACTAGCATCCCGGCCCCCAACCTGAAATTCCTAAGATGGATGCTTACAGTCTTCTTTCACATCCACTCGAAATTTGCACTTGTAGATGGACAGAAAAACCTGCTTGTTTGTTTCTTATGGTTTTCCTTCATACCCTTCCCCCATCACTTACCAATACTTTACAGTACAGTGAATGTAGGACATTTTTGAATGCCTTTTTATAGTACCTCTGAGCAGTAGGCAACTTTGGCATAAAAGTTTCCAGATGCTCATTTTTTTGTTCCAAAGGAATCTTTGAAACCGTAGCTAACCATCTCAGGAGGGGAAGGTTGGAGGGGAAAGTTTTTTCAACTGGATTTTCCTCTAGTCAGCATTTAAGTGGGTCTTGTCTCCTGTTGGTGCTCACATGAAACTCCCATTAACTTAATGGGTTCTCTCAATGCTCCGAGGGGAGAACCAGCTACTGAATTCAGGGACTCCCCAGCTGGCTTGATATCTTGTTGAACTTTCCATTACTTTGGGGTAGAGTAGTTGCCTATTAGTGATTCATTCTCTGCTGCCTCAACCCCCTCCTAATAACCAGAGGGTAGTTTACATACACACGCTAACTGTCTTATTAAGGCCAAATGAAGCACATGTTTAAGTGTCTCGTCCTGTTACTAAAGTACGTTATTTGCTATTCAATCTCACATGGCCCGCAGAGGCAATAAAGGGCAAAGGGAATTACCTTTTAATGTATTCTGAAGGCGCAAGCGCGCACACACACACACACACACACACACACACACACTCCCAAGGATAACAATTTGCCAATATAACCTTTAATTAAATGAACAGAAATCATGCAGACCCCATGGAGCAAGATGGCGCTAAATAGAAGAGAATTATGTATGAGTTGCCCCTAGCCACTCATTTTCCCTTGAATAGGATCTGTCAATAGGGCCTCAAAAATACTCAGAGGGAAAATAGGGAGCTACCTTCTAATTCCTATCAGTCAGAACTATCTGTAAGGCACCAAAGAACCTCCCTACAGGACATACCTGGTGAGAGGAGCAAAGACCTTTCAAAGGAGAAGATACCCTTGAGAAAGTAGACAATAATGCTCAGAAATGCCCAAGCTGGTGGGCAAATACCAGTTGTCCCTGGACAGGGACACTAAATGCTTCAATGGTGAGGGAATCAGCAATGCACCATCAGTGAGCACTTTTGCCCTCGATTCAAAATGTTGCAGACAGAGGCTGCATTCTGTGGGAACTCTCAAGGGTGGCATTAACTGGCTGGAAGCCAACACTACTACAGGCAAAAATCATTACATTCCAGCAGCCTGGAAATGGCTCCTTAAGTGACAGTGTTCAAGTGTTGTTTAACTTGGAGAAAGAAAAGAAGAAGAAAAGAATCCATCTCCTCTCTATCTCTTTTAGGAAAATTTGATATAAGTAGGGCCAGGTTAGAGTATCTCAGTAGACTAGACAAGTGCCCAGAATGCCAAGTCGCAGTTTAGAAATCTTCTGGAGGCAGTATTTCAGGAATGGAACTAACTAGAAGAAGGGACACAAGTCTTTGGGGGACCTCTGAGTCATTCTGTCAGATATTGTTAGGAAGTAGATAGAATCCAAGATTAGCCCATAAACTTCAATACACCTTCCTTCTGCCTTCCAGACAAAGTCCAGAACAACCAACAATTCAATTCAGCAAACATAAATTAAACACCTATTGTGGGTGGTAGATGGTTGTGGGGGGAAGAGGGGAGGAGAAAGAGGAGGAGAAGGAGAAGTAGAGAAGTTAGGCTATGACACACTCTCTTCCCTGCTACAACTCATGGGCTAGTAGGGAGATAAGCAAATACTCAGATAACTATGAAACAAAATAATACATGCTAAATGCATTAGAGGGGTAGAGAAAGTGCTAAGGAGAACAGCAACATGTTTAAAAGGTAGGATCATAGTTCTAGAAGGAAATTTAAAGGCTCTTCATTTTACGGATGAGGAATTGAGACTAAATCAGGATTTACCTTATTGTTATGATTATCTCGATTTAAAGTGAAAATTCTGAAAAATCAGTTTTTAAACATTTACCTGCATGCTTTTCTCTAAAGAGGCCAATTAACATAGCCAAGACCACACAGGACACTAGTGGAAGAACAAGGATTCAAACCAAGTCCTCTGACTCTAAATCCAGTACTCTTTCCAATTCATATGCTGCCTCTTCACAGTTATGAGAGGTAGATGATAAAGAAGCACCCAAATGTCCCTGAGGATTGAGTCGCTTCAACAGAAGTCAGAATAAAAGGTAGGAGTTTTTAGGATTCTAGAAATCTGAGTTAGAAAGAACTTGTATTTCACTCAGTAGTAGTATGTAGAGTAGCTGCCACTTCCATTAGCATTAGAGATCTCCTTTTTATCCGTCAGCGTCCAAGCCAAGTCCCATCTTTACCATTAAGGCTTTCTCAACGACTTCAGTCCTCACTGATTTCTCTCTTCTCTGAATTCCCAGTTTAGAATCTGGGACTACACAATTTGAAATACATTATTAGAGGTGGAGGGGACCTTTTGGGTCACTAGTTCACCTCCCTCACTTTACAATTGAGGAAACTGAGTCCTATAGACATCAAGTGAATTGTCAAGGGTCCCACAGGCTGTCAATGGCAAAAGCCTGTTTCTATGATGACAAACCCATTTTTTTCACAGCACCAAACTGCCTCATTGGTTAACATTGTTCACTGCTTTTGGATGTGATCTGGTCTTCTCTTCCCACCTATGTTTGCTCCATGAGGACAAAGTCTAATCATTTCACTTCTCAGAGTCTAACATAGGCCTTAAATCAGAGTTGTCTACAAAGGTAGGCATTAGAGAGAGTCTGAGACACTGGATTACACAGACTTTACTTTGGATCATGGAAGAGAATTTCAAAGAAACAGAGGAGGAAGGTTCTTTTTTTGCTTGATGGATTGATTGGTTGGTATAAGCAAGAGAGACAGCATGCAAGAGTGGACAGAGAGCTGGTCTTGAAGTCATGGAGACCAAGATTCAAGTCTCACTTTGACTGAATCCCTCAACTTTTCAGTGCTCCAGGAAGTTTTTTAAGACTATAAATTGCAGAGAAGAAAGGTACTGACCTACATTGGTCCAGGGAGTTTCCTCATCTAGGAATTCTCTATGCCAATAAAATCATAGGTCCAATCTGTTCCCTGTCTTACATAGCTTAACATAAAGAGCACTGCATTTGGAGCCAAAAGAGAGAGGTTTAATTCCTGGTTCTGCCACCAGTTACTAGCTATGTACCCAAAGGCAAATCCCAGCTGCTCTGAGCCTCAGTTTTCCAATCTTTAAAGTAGAGATAATATTGCATATTGCATGAACTAACAATTTCATGAGAAGAGATCCTAGCAAACTTTAAATCAATCAAGAAAAAAGAGCTTTTGTGTTTGGATAGCTACAAAGTGGGACAATGCTATTTAAAGCATCTTCACCATAAATAAAAACACACCTACTATGTGCATGGCAACATATTGGGTATTTTAGGGGCTGCAAAATAATACAATAACCACAATTTATTAAGTGTTCACTATATGCTGTATGTGATAATAAGATATACTCTCTGCCCTCCAAGAACTTCATATACTCAGTCTACTAAGGTTTTGTGTATATGATTACATATGAAATTATTATATTACAAGGTAGGATGTGGTCTAGGGATCTTTGTTGGTGCTTAATTCTTTCAAAAAATAGATTTTCACTGAGATCTTTTGCCTTTAAATTGACCATACTTCCCCCTATATCGACCCCTCTGTCCCACCTCAGAGATTCATCCCTTATAACAAAGAATTTTTGTTCTAAAAGATGAAGAAAAAACATCAAGCTGAATTATTTCTATGTAGCATCAGATGCCCAGAGTTTTGATGGATTCAACACAAATAAAGACAATATAAGACAAAGTCCTTGCCCTTCAGAAGCTTGATATCCAAAAGAGAAGACAGCACAAGGTACACAGGGACACCATCCAGCAATATATGCATACACACATACATACACATGCACATGTACATAGAAATACATACAGTGATTAAAAGGCTACATATAAGAACTAAATTGAATGATGGGGAAAGCACAGGTTTGGGGCAGAAGACCCAGGTTTAAATCAGGACTCTGTTATTCACTAGTTGTATGACCCTGGGCAATCATTTGACCCCTCCTAGGCTCCATTTCCACAGTGATCAAAGGATGAGTTGAACTAGACAATTTCTAAGATTCATCCCAGCTCTCCATCCTAATCATCTTCTGAGTAAGGACCACAATAAATAGAAAAAATAAAATCTCATCATTTCCTACCCCCTTCCCTTTTATTATAGATTTCAGCCTATGTCAAGCCTGGTTCTCTCTGTTAAATTTTTTTATCAACTTTATATTTACTTGAAATACCAATTTAGAATTTTACATTCTTTTTTCTTCTTAAAGTTGTTACTCTTAGAGTGGCTCATTAAAGGAGATCATCTAGCTGGTCTGAAAACAGTCATATTTCTCATGTTTCTCCACTTGGGTGCTGAGTTTCCTGCAAAAGTTGCAACTTCTTTAGAAGGTAGCCAGATATGTGCCTGGGCAGTAGCCTAGAGATTCTGTACAGTACATTTTTTCACCCTTGCAGCAGAGAAGAGATACCACTGAGCCTAAGCGAAACTCTGCCCAGAAGCCATGAGTTCCAGGGGTTTTCCCTTTTACCATAGAAATAATTCAGCTTGATTTTTTTCCTCTCTTAAAACAATAAGAGATGAATCACTGAGACGGAGCAGAGAGAGGTATACAGAGGAAAATATAGTCAATTTAGGCAGAAACTCTCAATATTAATCTATTTTTTTAAAAAGAAGTAATTCACCTCTGGTCCTGAACCCGAAAACTTCTGCTAGTTTCCCCGGTATTCTCTCAAAGCACTAAATGAAAAGAAAACAAACACTAAATCAAAAGAAAAATAAAGTGGAACCAAGGAATGCACCCACAAAAGAATGAACTTGCATTTTTTCTGTCCTTATCAGTGAAATGCCTGAAGATAAAGTGATTCTAAATGAAAAATCAATTCAAATTTAAAAGAATCATTGGAAGATGGGGAAAATATGTGGGATACCTTGCTTGTCTCAACAATAGCCACTCATTTAGGTAACAGGCAAATCCCATCACTTGATGGACTTCCTTTAGCCAATCATTACCTAGATATTCATGTCAGAAATGCACATTCTACATGACCCATCAAAGGCTCGTATGTGTAGGTGTTAAAGAGGCCATGAGGGGATTTTGAAGGAATCTTTCGAAAAGTGAATATGAAAGATGGAAATGAAACTATAGCCTAGGTTCTTGAGGTTACGAAAGCCCTAGGGAACACTTCTAATTCTCCCACTAGAAAAGGCTTGGATTCAAGTTTCAGGTTCTTCACTTATTAGCTATTTAAGCATGATTAAATCACTGGATCTCTCTGAATCTCAGTTTCTTCCTTGAAATACGAGGAAATACTTTCTCTACCTTACTTCACAGAGTAATTTTGAGGACCAAATGAGAGATGATGGCTATGAAAGAGCTTTGAGAAGTATAAAGCATTATGCAAATATGACATTGAGATAACTTTGTCCTACCTAGCTTGAAAATCTCAGTGAACCTTTGTCTGTGCTAAGACAGTAAAGAATATTCCTTAAATGGGACCAAAGATTTAGAGTTGAAAGGGACACTGGGAACCATCTAGTCCAATCCTCTTTATTTTACAGATAATGAAACTGAGGCACAGAGAAGTTAAATGGCTTGCCCAAATTCAGTAACTACCAGAGCTGGGATTCTACCTCGGTCCTTTGATCAAAATCCATGGTTCTTTGCATTGTAACATGACATCTCTTATATTGGACAAAGTCGTTGATCTAAAAACCCAAAGTAAGCCCACCCTGGGGCATTCTATGCCTTTAATGTTTTGGCAGTGTCCTCTGATTGTACATCTCTTTCTCTTCTGGGGTTAAGATAGGGGACATTCTATTGACATTACAGTGGGGTGGAATTAACAAGATCAGTTACTCCTAATTAACTATGTAGCTCAGAAAGCACATCTTCCTGAAATTGTGAAATTTCCTTTCTGCTCCTAGAGAGGCAATAATTTATTTCCTCAAGTCTGAGAGTGGTTAAAGCCAATGAAGCTACTCTGAATACAATAAGGGGATATGGTATAAGTTGGAACTATGCTGTAAGTAAGCCAAACATCAATTTGGGCACCACACATCATGGATTGGTATCAAATGTATATATTCCTTTTCTCTCTATTTCACTCTTTTCTTAAGTTACACTATGCCTCATCCTACCTGATTTCAAAGTTAGTTAACCTTTAAGCACACCTACATACCTTCTGTACCTTCCTTTTCATTTAGCTATTGTAGGAAAAAAAAACACTGAACTGGGAGTCCTAGGTTCTAGTCTCTCTGCCACTGGATTTGCCTTGAATAAGTGAATCTATTTGTCTAGCCTCATGAGATAACATGATCATAAATATGAAACTAGGAGGAACCTCAGACCTATAGTTTCTTCATCTGTCAATAAGGCAGCTGAATGAGATGATTTCTAAAGATTGTTTCAGCTCTAATATCTTATGATTCTACCTAAAGTGTCTTTAGGAGTCACTAAGGCTTATAAGATGCAGCCTATTGAAACTGCTTACCTCTCTATGTTGAGAGAGCATATATTTAGCATGATAACTTACTTACATAATGTGAGGGGAAAGAAAGGTCAAATTAGTTTCCAGTGACCTTGGCAGCTGTCATTTAAACTCCATGATACTTCATTGTGTGTTCTTAGAGTGAGCATGAGTAGATCTATCCATCACAATTCATTTAAAGCACATGGCAGCTCACTCCCCTCCTCCCCCAGTCACCTAGGAGCCTAGTTCCACAATTAACTAGCACAGCAGCTATAATGTCTGAGCAGAGAATAAGGAAACAAAATTCGAGACTGAAACAGAATTTTAGCATTTCAAGTCATTATATAAAACAGATGAATAACTATAAATGAACAGTAGACATCGACCATATTCAAAGAACTATGCCAAGCACTAAAGTGAATAAGAAAATTAAATAAAATAACAATAAGTAAAAGAAATGAATAAGTAAAAGATATGATCTCTGCCTTCAAGGAGCTTATGGTCTAGAAGAAAGGCAGAGATGTCCAACCATGTCACCCTGCCCGCCCCCCTCCTGCCCCGCCATTAATAAATTCCAGGGGCTACCTATTGCCTGAGGATTCAAATACAAAACCTTCTGTTTGGCATTGATAGCCCTTCATAACCTAACGCTCTCCTACCTTCTTACACCTTACTCCCTCTCCCACATACTCTTCAGTCCAATGACACCAGTCTCATTATTCCATGAACAAACCATTCCATCTCTCAGCTCTGGGCATTTTCTCTGGCTATACCCCATGCCTCAGATGTTTTCCTTCCTCATCTCCACCTACTGACTCAGTTGACTTCAAATCCCAACTAAAATCCTGTCTTCTACAGGCAGCTTTTCTAAGGCTCTCTTGATTCTTCTGCCTTCCCTCTCCTACATACTTCCTCTTGATCCTGAATATGGCTTGTTTATACATATTGCTGTTCATTTCTCTCCCATTAGATTGTAAGCTCCTTGAGGGTAGATATTGTCTTTTGTCTCTTTTTGTATTCCCAATGCTTAGCACAGTGCCTGGCACATGGTAAGTTCTTAATAAATATGTATTGACTGACCTAAAAAAATTAACAATATAAGCAATATATGCTAATTGGCAAGTGAGTGGTCCAGATGGTAAGTGCTACAGAAATTCAGAGCAATGAGAGTTAGATTGCTGTAGATCACTATAGACTGGGAAGGCATCCCAGAGAAGATGGGAATTAATCTGACCTTGTCATTTAACACCATTCACTCAAGAAGAATGGCTTTTGAAGAAGGGTAAGAATAGGTGGAGAGGGGTGGGCACTCCAAGACCACAAGCAGTGTAGGTTGAGAGATGACCCTTCCACTCATCATCACATTTCTTGGGGAACCAGAATTAAACACCCGCAGGGGTGAAGATGATGGTGAGCTGTGAAGCCTGACAGAATTCTCTCCACTTGGCCCTCTTTCTCAACCCAGATCACTCAACTGTCACCTACCCTGCTGGTGGCAATTACACCAGAAACTGAAGCCACTTATTAGACCCCTATAGGTTTCCTCCAGGCCTTTATAGAATGCTTTCCTCTAACTCCTTAGCATAACCATCTGCTCTATCCTAATTCTAATCCTTCCCACTTCTCTGGGGAGGGAAGTGGTATTTCTAGTCCCATCCATCTCCACATGATAAACATCCAAGCATATCAAAGGACCATTACTCAATTATATCTTCCCTGTTTTTTCTCCAGTCCTCATCCCCCCACAACCATCCTTTTAAGTCCTAGCAAAGACTGCAGGTTGATTAAATGAGGAGAGCAGGAGACTACATACCAGCAACAGCAGGATACTCAGAGCAGCAAATTGTATGTAATGCCTCCAGATCAGGCATGGTATAAAATAGTTGAGTATTTTTTTATGTAGGCCCATTTAGTTGGCAAAGCTTATGGTTTCAGTGGAATGGTCAGAGTTCTAGCAGAAGACAGAATGGTATAATAGAGTTCTAACAAAAGGTCCATCTCACTTTTTCCCTTCTCTGTAGGAGTATTCCTAAAGCAATGTGAAGTCAATTCAACTTTTACAGTATTTCATTGGCAACTATTATGAGCCTAGAGAGGTAGAGTGATCTACTGGATAGAAGGAGGGATTTGAAGAATGAGAAATTATCTCCAACTTCAGGAGACAGGAGAAATCAGAGAAAATTTCACAGAGGAGGTGGTTCCCAAAGCGTGTCTTAAAGGCAGGGGGAAAAAACCTTACCATAGAGAAATGGCATAAGGGGTAGAAGAGTTGGGGGTGGGTGAAAGAGAGTGAAAGTTTATTCTGCACATGAAGAATGACATGAGAAGACTCTGAGGGTATAAGAAGCAAATCAAGATAAGGGGATAGTGAATGGTCCAGCTGATCCTTAATAAAGTATGTATGGGGCACCAGGTCTGCACTCAGGAGGACCTTTGCTCACAACTGGCCTCAGACCTGCTGTATGACCCTGAGCAAGTCACTTAACCCCAATTGTCCCCAAAAAGAAAAAGAAAAAAGAGAGAGTATGTATGAATATGAAGGACAGTGCTAAGTAATAAAGACAGAAAATCAGGCAGCAGGCTATATAAAGTCTCACTAAGGAGTTCGTATTTTATTCAGTAGGCAATGGAGAGCTTTTAAAGATTTCTGAATGGGGAATGACATGATCACAGATATGCAGCAATAAAAAGAATGGATTGCAGGCAGGGAAAGAGAATGGATGAAGAAAGACCATTTAAGAGACAAAAGTTCAGGTGAGAGGTATTGATGGCCTGAATTAGGATTGTGTCAGTGAAAATGGGAAGAGGATAGATAAGAGATATTTTGGAGGTGAAATCTTTAGCATGTGTCAACTAATTGGCCACGGGGAATAAGCGGAAGGGAAGAGCCAAGGATGATAACCTATAACATACAACAGTATTGTGCCAGGTGCTAGTGGAGATAAGGCATGAGGGCAATATCTATAATTTCATTGGCAAAGGGAACTAACTACTGGATGAGGCAACTCCCTCTACCAATGCACACCAGTACCTTTAAGGAGTTATTAGAGAGATTAACTGACATACTCTGACAACCGTGGCCAGTATGTGTCAGAGACAGGATTTAAGCCTAGCTCTTCCTGGCATTAGGGCCAGTTCCCTACCCATTAGACCATACTGCTTCTCAAGCTCCTGGTACAAATATGAAGGTAAATAAACATGAAACATACCTCCAAGAAGCTGATTGTTTCAGTTCCATCACTGTTCTAGCTTTATGATCTTGGACAAGTCACTTGATCCTCTGCTTCCTCATAATGGAGATATGACCTACCCTCAGTTGTAGTGAAGATAAAATGAAGTAACATACGTAAAGTGCTTGGAAAAACTTAAAGCATTATTTAGTTACCATCTACAACAATCGCTACTACTCTAATACTGGATGAGTAATAATATTCAACTGCTGACTGAGAAAATAGCTGGTGATGCTAAGTGTCAAGACATGGAAAGGTCACGGGAACTATATAAAGGAGTTCCCCAAGGACTCTGGATCATTCATACATCATAAATTCAAACTAAGTATTGAATCTCTTGAATTTTGTGAGATGGAGACAAAATCCTGGTCTATGATGGAAGAGGACAATAAGAAACATGCACAAATAATAATACAAAATAAACATATTAAGTCGATAATAGACAAAACAAAGAACAACTCAAATTGGGGGAGGGGGAAGAAGAATGATTTCCTGCTGCTCAGGGACAACTGGTCAGGGAGCTAGGGCCAGAGGAAGAATAGAGACCAAGACCTCACAAAGCCATTGAAGAAAATAAAGAGAGAGATCATCAAAGATGACTTTGCATTCTAGGCAGAATAAAAACAGAGGATGATAATTGCTAAGCATCTTTGCCTACCAAGAATCATACTTAAAAGCTTGGCATGTCTTATAAATATAATTGAATTTCTACTCTTCTTGTGTCAGTTGGAGGGATGAAGCTGATGAGAATAGTGAAATGCTTTTTTGAAAAAAACAGAAATCGTTAAATCTGATTGAAGCCCCCCATAAATGACATTAAAATATCAACAGATTCATTAATAAAAGGCTGAACCAAGACCCGAAGTTCTGAAGGAAGATGATTTCTAGACTCCATAGTGTAATAGGAGTTTATCTTCTTTTGCCCAGAAACCCAATAACTTATTTGGAATATTCATCAATATGAAAACTAGATGGCAGTTGAAGGTTTATTTGAAATGTTGCCATTTAAAAACATCCTGTGGGGCATCAAGATATTAGGAGAGACCCTGATTTCCAGAGTTAGGGACCAGCAAGCAAGCTGTGCCCTGAGCTTTGCATAACAACAATCCTTTGCTCTTGCACTCTGAATGATCTCACCCTCTGGCAGAATCACATAATTATTATATTGCTTTGACCAGTACCAGGTGCTCTCTGAGCTAGGACAGGCACTGAATAAGCTCAAACAAGAAGCCATGCTTGGGTCATGAAGCCCTGCTACACATCAAACTTGTCTCATTGTCGCTGTTAGCCTACACTGGAAGGGCTACAGGTCACTGCATAGCCATAGGTATGATTATTGAGATTGGCCACACTAAAGGGGGTCCCCCCCACTAGGAGCAGGGCCTAGCTCACGTGTCCTTGCTTGCAAACCATTTCCCTCACTTTGTAATTAAACTTCTGTTTGACTCCTGACTCTCCTGTCTCTAATGTGCTCTGTTTGGTTCTAGCCATTCACAGGTAAGAGGCCGGTTCAGACCAACTGACAGGGAGGTAACTAGCTAGAATTCCGAGCCCAAACTATTTTTCTTTATATTTGCAACATTCCATATAACAAGGGACTGACCTTACCTTTCATTAAGGGAGGATACTTAAAAGGTTCCTGGTTCTGTGGCATCCAGAGGGATGCAGAAAAAAAAATCAATTTCAAACTCCTTTAGGTGTTGCATGATTAAAGAAAGGAATGAAGCTTAAAGTCTACTTAGAGGCGAGGTATTTGCAGTCTCCATGAAATAGCAGCCTTACAGCAGCAAGAGTCTGATTTAATGAAATATGAAATACAGTTTCCAGAGGTTATTAAACATTTTCATCTATTGGTTATCTGCATAATTCAAACATGCCCTGAAAGGACAAATCCCAATGACAGGATACAACATGCTATTGTTAGACTGAAGAGAGAAAGCCAATATCAGCTGTTCTGCAAGTGTCTAGGAAACCTGACTTCAGCAAGAAACTTGGAATTCTTTCTCCCAGATGAAATGGGACAAGTTACCAAGGGGCAGTTACCACACTGGTCACCTCCTTCACTAAAACTCACCTCTCCAAATACCCTGAATTGACCCACAATGAACAAAACTAGCAGAGAGGGGACCTCTGGTCTAGTTGAATTGGGCTATTGCATCAGACACTGGTTAGATGTTGATGTTAGCAGTTCACAGATAAAATGCAGGCAAAGGAAGAGTAATATTCGAGATAATTGATTGAAACAGAGTCAGGGGTGGTTCCAAAACTAAGGAAGAGAAGGAGACAGTGTAGAGTGGTATGGCCAGAAAGTTAGATCATGATCAAAAAATTAGAGGAAGCATGGACAAGAACCAGAAAGTCTCTACAAATAGAAAAACAAATGACCAGTGCTCATTGTTATATTCCTTAATTGTTTCTTGTGTTACTTTTGTCTCCTCAACCAGATTTTAAGCTCCTTGGAGGATCTTATCAGGTACTTTACACATATCCTGAACAGTCATGAACACAGTACCTGGCACATACCAGGACCTAAAAAAATAAAAATAAAAACTCCTGCTTGACTGTGCCTAAAACATTCTATTCTTCAATACCTCAAAGATGTGTGATTTTAGGCAGTTAAGTGGTATAGTGAATAAAGTATTGAGCCCTGGATTAGGAATACCTGAAGTCAAATTTAGCCTCAGACATTTGTTAGCTGTTATCCTGGGCAAGTCGCTTAACTGTTGTCTGCCTCAGTTTACCCATCTGTGAAATCATGGTAATAATAGGACCTACCTCATAGGGTTGTTGTGAGGTTAAATGAGATAATATTTGTGGAGTTCTTGACAAAACTTGAACTATGTGCTAGGTGGTATGATTATTACCATTATTTCCTCATGTTGAGCACTCCCATTACAAAGTGCCCTCTAAGTCTTTGTCTGAGAACTAAAATTTTGTCTTGCTTCAGTCAACCTGATAATGAGGAGCTACAAATTTAGCCAGATTATTGCTCAGGTAACAGACATATAGTCCTTCATGTGGTCTATATTTGAATCCTTTCCAGCTTGTTATAATTAACCTAAAGAGTTTAGGGTTATCGGTTTACCGTTAAAGTGAAGCTAAGAGGTCCTTTTGTCTAACCCTCTCATTGAAGCACTATGTGAAGAAGTGGCAAGGGTTTAGAGTGCCTGAAACCTAAACAAAAAACATACAGAAGAAACTGTTTTCATAACAACATATTTTTTAATAAACTCATTTATTGATTCTAAAGAAAGTTCTAAGAGGGGAATAGGACAAAGGAATGACAACAACTGCAGAAGGTGTTTTTTGTAAAAAAATAAAGATCCTGCAATGTAATACAGAGAACCAAATCCCAGGTCACTGCACACGCCTGATTTGTGGCCCACCATTAAGCCCCATTTATATTTCTGTCTTTGTCTCTGTCTCTATCCTATATCTTGTCATCGCTTGGAACAGCTTAAAGGCATGCCTGGCCATTGCTCAGAACCTATTAGCGTTCTAGATATATTTCTTTCCTTGAGTCATTATGAGTGTACAAAGTGCAACTCAGGGTTATGGTGTGATGTAGAGACCACCTTGTCCTGTGCTGCTGACCAAACAGGGTCCCCACACGCTCTGCCTGGAACATGACTCCGGCTTGTCCTGGGATTTTCCAGTTCCCCCTTACCCCATGATCTGCCACCCCATCCTGGAAAGAGCTGACTACCCCTGCTCTTCTGAGGGACACCTGAGTCACAGGAAGACTGCACCCCTGTACTCTCACACCATATTCTAAAATTAGCCCTGAACTATAGATCCAACCAACGGCTGTTCTTTTGCTTCTGTACGTCATGCTTCTGCTAGCTCCCTTCCCTGACTGTGGTTTTGTGGTTTTGGCCCATAAAATCAAGTCTGTAAGGCCAAAGATCACTGCCTGATTTGAGTGTACACTCCAGGTAGTCGCGCGTTTGATCAATAAATGCACACCTAAATTTATATTGAACACAGGTCTTGGCTCGCTCTTATTCTCTGCACAACAATGATTACTGATTCATATGTCTGGTTTCCCTTTCTAATAAAACAACTTCCTGGAGCAGTTAGGTGGTACAGTGGATAGGATACCAGTCTGGAATCAAGAGGGACCTGAGTTCAAATTTGATCTCAGACACTTGACAGTTAGCTACTCGTGTGATCCTGGGTAAATCACTTAATCTGGATTGCCTCTCAACAAAATAAAATAAAAAGATTGTGCTAATGGTCTAGGTAAATGTTGAGAACTGAATCATCAATAAAAATATGAGAAGGAAATAGAAAGTCTTTTGGAGGTGAGTTTTCCAAAGCAAACCACAATCTTTAGACTTACACAATTTATTGGGAAGTAGAAAGAATACAAGATCTTGCTACATTTATTTTTATTGATTTTAAGAAAGTATTTGACTGTAGAGCAAAATGAAGCCTTGAAGGCTCTCCTCAGATATCTCTCAAAATCTCACAACAGTCCATAACAGATGTGACTGCAGAGGTGACTGTTTAATGATATCCTGAGTGCTGATATAAAGTATGACATTAACAAAAGTTGTTTGCTAAAAGTGTTTGTAAAGACATCATAAAAAATGTTGTGTAGGAAGTCCAAAGAAAAGAAGGATTTCTTGTTGATTCTCTGAATACTTTTCTTTGGAGATAGGATCACGTTAAAGTCATTAAAACCTGGAACATTGCAAAATCCCCTCAGTGCATTTCACAATGGCTTAAATGACTTAACTGAATGCAAAAAGCATTTTGTAAGCATTTGCTATGTTCCAATCACTGTGCTAAGCATTGGTGATAAATATGTAAAAGTCAAGACAGTTCTCCACCTCCAAGGAGCTTACATTCTAATAAGTAGAGTGTGACTATATATATCTATATAGACATACACACTCACACACATATTTGGCTCCAAATTCTATGTAACTCTCCAAATCACAATAACTCTACGACATACATATATGTGTATTATATAAAAGCATGTACATACGTATACATATATATGGACACTGACAGAGAACTAACCCAAGTGTGTGTGTATGCATATTTAACCCAATGTGTTTCATATATTCCAATATAATAGGAGTAATATCACAGAAAAACAAAGTGGATGAAAAAAATGAGCTTTGCATCCATGCAAATGGACAGGAAGTCCTTCTAATTAACTATGTCTCAAACAGTACAGACTGATAATAAGGTGGACCAGATATTGAGAGGTAGAAGGAAGTCAGTCTGGATTGTACTTGGGAAATTACATAACGCTTACAAAGATTTCAAGCTAGCAAGTGTTGCAAAAGTTCGTCTCTTTAATACCAATATTCTCCTGTACAGGGGACAGCTAGGAAAGGATTTCATTATCATCTTGTTCTCTCCCTATTCTTTTCCACCAGCACTTTGCTCTCTCCTAGACCTTCTTTATCAACCATCCTGTGCTATACCTAATTCCAAATTCAGGTAGAAAGAAAACTGCTCAAGTGAGTTTCTAATATTTTCTGATATAGATCAAAGAAAGGGAAAGATCTACCCTCTTATTAATAATATGACACATTTCTTTTTATTGAAAAATCAGGCCAATACACCACCACAGAGGACAGCTGAGGCAACTGTGGTATAATGGAAACAAAAGACTTGCATTCAAATCTTGACCCTCCTAATCACTACCTGCATGACTTTGAGACAAACCACTTCATTCAATTTTCTCCTCTTTGAAAATGGGCAGGTTGGATTAGATGACTTTTAAGATACTCTTTAGCTCAAAATGCCCTGGTCCAACATGATTAGCTGACACTACAGCTAATTTATTTTTTGAAAATGAGAGAGAGGGAGAGAGGGGAAAGGGAAGAGGGAGGGGAAATGGGAGAAACTGAAGGACAAGCAAGTCATTATCACTACTGCACAGATGAGGAAACTGAGTCTCAAAGACAGAATCACACTGCTACTGCTATAACGCAGGGATTGTGGGAATTTAGGGAAGTCCCTGTCATCAGTTGTTTGTCTCTAAAATAAGAGAGCTGATTTAGCTATTTTCATCCTTCCTAGAAGATGGAAGTCACATGCCAGTGATTAGTCCTGGCACCAGTGAGAGAATAGCAGTGCCCTCCTGTAACAAAGAGCATCTTTGGAATTAGGATCCAAGCAAGTATAAATAGAAAGTCAAGGTTAGTCAAAGATCAGAATTTCTTTCAAGAACCATGATGAAGGGGGTTGAGACAGAAGCAGGAAACTGGTAGCAGAATAGAAAGTCTGGCCAAGTCAGTATCAGATTAGAAAGCAAATACAGGGTATGCTAAGGAGTTGCTCCCTCCATCCCCAAAAGCTTATCAGCCTTTTTACATTGGTTGCCTGCCTTCTTGATCCCCATCCTGGTCTGATATGTTAGCATGGACACAAGCAAAGAATCCTCTTCATAATCAACTGGAGCAGTAAGGGTTGGATAAAGGTGATCTCTTATGTTTCTTTACATTACAAATTCTTTGATTTGCTGACCAGTCACAATTCCAGAATAGAGAATGCTTCCCACCTCTTGGTAGGAAGGTGGTAGATGGCAGGTACATAATGGTATAAACTTTCAGATAGCACCAAGATGTTCATTTATTTGGCTTGACTATACTTATTTGCTGCAAAAAGTATTTTGGCTGAGATGGGTAGAGAATTGTGAAGGTTACTGATAATGACACAAAAAAATTAGAAAAAATTATCAGAGAAACATTTTTAAAATACATCTAAGGGAGCTTTAATTCAGAAGAGGATAATCTTTAACTCAGAAAGATAAAGCTCTGTTGATCCAAGGATGCTAGGTTTCATACGTGGGAGTGTGTGTGTGTATATACATACTTTAAAAAAGAAGTTGCATATACTAGGTAAATATGCACACACATATACATTTATGTAGAAACCTCCTTTCCTGTTTATTCTTTCCACTTAATAGTATTCTTTTGCAATTACATGTAAAGATAGTTTTCAACATTCACTTTTATAAGACATTGAATTCCAAATTTTTTCTCCCACTCAAGATTGCAAGCAATCTGATATAGCTTATATATGTACAATCATATTAAACATGTTTCCACATTAGTCACATGGTGAAAGAAGAATCAGAACAAAAGGGAAAATCCATGAGAAAGAAAAAACAAAATAAAGGGAAAATAGTATATGCTTCTGTCTACATTGAGACTCCATAGCTCTTTCTCTCCACATGGGTAGCATTTCCATTATCTTTTGGAATTGTCTTACATCATTATATTGCTGAGACGAGCTAAGTCTGTCACAGTTGATCATTACACAACGTTGCTGTTATTATGTACAATGTTCTCTTGATTCTGTTCACTTCATTCAGCATCAGTTCATGTAAGTCTTTCCAGGTTTTTTTTTCTGAAATCCACCTGCTCATTATTTCTCATAGCACAATAGTATTCCATTACATTCATGTACCACAATTTGTTCAGTCATTCCTCAATTGATGGACATCCCCTCAGTTTCCAAAATTTTGTCACCACAAAAATTGCTACAATAAATATTTTTGCATATGGGGTCTTTTCCCCTTTTTTATGATCTCTCTGGGATACAGATCTAGTAGTGGTTTTGCCAGATCAAAAAGTACTCACTATTTAAAGCCTTTGGGGCATAGTTCTGTATCAGCAAGCACCCTAGTATACTCAGGGCAGCTGCTAGCACAGGTTCTTAGATCTGCTTTTCTAAAGGAAAGCAACTCAAAATGGGTTAACAATCTTTCTTTAATCAAACAAACATATCATTTACCTAGTTCAGGGGGAAAAGTCAGCACCCTG
>CM053596.1:215490696-215544082 GCA_028646575.1 Pseudocheirus occidentalis
GTGGCCATTCCCAAAAAACAAGCCTCTCACCACAGTCTCCACGTGACCACCAAATCTCTAGGAGCCACTTAAGCAAAGGGGCTGGGGCAGGAAAGAGCTTCAGATTCCCATTACAAGTTCCAAATTGTTCTCCAGAAAGGTTGGATCATTTCACAACTCCACCAATAATGCATTACTGTTCCATTACTGAGGCCTCCATCAGAAACACTAGCTGTAAAAATTGTTTCTGAGTTTTCTGCTTTCCTTCTAATCTAGCACTGACTTTGTGTAAAAACATTTTTTAAATTTAATGTAATCAAAATTATCCATTTTGCATTTCATAATGTTCTTTCACTCTTGTTTTGTCACAAATTCTTCCCTTCTCCGTAGATCTGACAGGTAAAGTACCCCTTGCTCTCCTAATTTGTTTATAAGTATTACCCTTTTTGTCATGTGCACATTTTGACCTTATCTTGGCATATGGTGTGAGATGTTGGTCTATTCCTACCTAGTTTCTGCCATACTATTTTCCAATTTTCCCAGCAGTTTTTGTCAAATACTGAGATCTTATCCCAGAAGCCAGAGTATTTGGGTGTATCAAACAATAGATTACTATAGTCATTGACTACTGTGTCTTGTGTACCTAACCTATTCCACTGATCTATCACTCTATGTCTTTGCCAGTACCAAATAGTTTTGATGATTACTGCTTTATAATATATAAATATTACTTTATATCATATATAGTATATTACATATATATTACATATTATATGTATAATGATTTATAAATATTGCTTTATAATATAAATATAAGTCTATAAATAACATAATAAAAAATACATTATGCAATGGCTAGTTCACCTTCCTTTGTATTTTTTTTCATTAATTCCCCTTGATATTCTTGACCTTTTGTTCTTCCAGATGAATTTTCTTATTATTTTTTTCTAGCCCTATGACTTTTTGGCAGTCTGATTGGTATAGCACTGAATAAGTAAATTAATGTAGATAGAACTGTCATTTTTATTTTATTAGTTTAGTCTACATGTGAGCAATTGATATTTTTCCAGCTGTTTACACCTGACTTGATTTTTGTGAAAAGTGTTTTCTAATTGTGTTTATATAGTTCCTGGGTTTGTCTTGGCAGGTAGACTCCCAAATATTTTATATGGTCTACAATTATTTTAAATGGAATTTCTCTTTTTATCTCCTGCTGCTGGGCTTTGTCAGTATTATATAGAAATGCTGCTGATTTATGTTGATTTATTTTATATCCTTCAACTTTGCAAAGGTTGTTAATTATTTCAAGAAGTTTTCAGTTGATTTTAGTTGATTCTCTAGGATTCTCTAAGTATACCCTCATATCATCTGCAAAGAATGATAGTTTTGTTTCCTCACTACCTATTCTAATTCCCTACATTTCTTTTTCTTCTCTTATTACTAAAGCTAAAATTTCTAGCACAATATTGAATAATAGTGGTGATAATTGGCATCTGTGTTTCACTCCTGACCTTATGTGGAAAGCTTCTGACTTGTCCCTATTACATATAATGCTTGCTGATGATTTTAGATAGATACTACTTAACATTTTAAGGAAAACTCCATGTATTCCTATGCTCTCTAGCGTTAATAGAAATGGGTGCTGTATTTTGCCAAAAGCTTTTTCTGCATCTGTTGAGATAATCATATGATTTCTGTTAGTTTTCTTATTGATGGGGTCAATTATACTGATAGCTTCCCTAATATTGAACCAGTCCTTCATTCCTGATTAAAAAAAAATCCCAAGGGGCGGCTAGGTGGCGCAGTAAATAGAGCACCGGCCCTGGAGTCAGGAGTACCTGAGTTCAAATCCGGCCTCAGACACTTAACACAAGAAACTAGCCGTGTGACCTTGGGCAAGTCACTTAACTCCAACTGCCCTCCAAAAAGCAAAAAAAAAAACAATAAACAAAAAAAAATCCCACTTGATAGATTGATAGATAGATAGATAGACAGATAGACAGACAGACTGCATTATCCTAGTGACAAATTGCTGTAATCTCTTTGCTAGTATTTTATTTAAAATTTTTGCATCAATATCCATCAGGGAAGTTGGTTTATAATTTTCTTTCTCTGTTTTTGCTCTTCTTGGTTTAGGTATCAGCACCATAGATATCCGGTATTTAGATATCAGCACCATATTTGTGCCATAAAAAGAATTTGGTAGGACTCTATTTGTCCAAATAGTTTATATAGTATTTGAATTATTGTGCTTTAAATGTTTGGCAAAATTCACTTATAAATCCATCTGGCCCTGGAGGTTTTTTCTTAGGGAGTTCATTGATGGCTTCTTCAATTTCTTTTTCTAAATGTGGTTATTATTTGCTCTTCTATTAGTCTGGGCAATTTATTTTTTTTAATATTCATCCATTTCACTTAAATTGTCAGGTTTATTGGCCTACACTTAGGCAAAATAGATCCTAATTATTGCTTTAATTTCCTCTTCATTGGTGGTAAATTCAACTTTTTCATTTTTGATACTTGTAATTTAGTTTTCTTCTTTTTTAAAAATCAAATTAACCAAAGGTTTACTTATTTTATTGAGGGGGGTTTTCCCCATAAAACTAGTTCTTAATTTTATTTATTAGTTTAATAGTTCTCTTAATTTCAATTTTGCTAACTTCTCCTTTGGTTTTAAGAATGTCTAATTTGGTATTTAACTGGAGATTTTTTATTTTGTTATTTTTCTGGATTTTTTTTACTTGTATGCCCAATTTATTGATCTGTTCTTTCACTATTTTATTCATGTTAGCATTTAGAGATAGAAACTCTCCCCTAAGAACTGCTTTCCCTGTATTCCATAAATTTTGGTATATTGTTTTATTATTCTCATTCTCTTTGATGAAACTGATTGTTTAGTTTCCAATAAATTTGTAGTCTATCTTTCCATGGCCCTTTTTTTACATGTAATTTTTTTTGCAACATGATCTCAAAAGGACGTATTTAATATTTCTGGCTTTCTGCATTGGATTGTGAGGTTTTTATACCCTAATATATGGTCAATTTTTTTGTGCAGGTGCCATATACCACTGAGAAAGAGGTATATTCTTTTCTATCCCCATTCAGTTTTCTCCAGATGTCTATCATATCTAATTTTTCTAAAATTCCATTTACCTCCTTAACTTCTTTATTGGTTATTTTGTGGTTAGATTTATCTAGTTATGAGAGAGGGAGGTTGAGGTCCCTCACTAGTATAGTTTTGATGTCTATTTCTTCCTATAACTCACTTAACTTGTCCTCTAAGTATGTGAATGCTACACCACTTGGTGCATTTGTTTAGCATTGATATTACTTTGTTGTCTATGGCAGGGATTCTTAAACTTATTCCACTTGTGATCCCTTTTCACATTTCAGCAGCATTTGTTAGCACTGTATGGCATGATAACATGTGCAGTGCAAAGTGCACATGCTTTGTGTTCCAAACCAAGTGAAGTTGTGTGATGCATCAGGGGTAAGCACTGTCTAAAACACCATAATTTATTACAAGTTTGAGTTTGAATTAGGTTTTGATCATTGAGCATTCAGAAAACTTATGCTATTGCCAAATTTTTTGCCACAACCCACTGTTTAAGAAATGTTGATCTACCTTTTAGTACCTTTTAGCAAGATGTAGTTTCTTCCCTCATGTCTTTAAATTAGACCTGTTTTTGCCTTTACTTTGTCTGAGATCAGGATTACTACCCCTGTTTTTTTTTAACTTCAGCTAAAGCATAATATATACTGCTCCAGTCCTTTATCTTTACTCTTTGGTTCAGTGTGTAACTGGCTGATTCAAATGTGTTCTTTGTAAACAACGTATTGTAGGATTCTGGTTCTTAATCTACTCTGTTATCTGCTTTCATTTTATGGGAGAGTTCATTCCATTCACATTCACATTTATAATGACTGTGCATTTTGCTCCATCCTATTTTTCCCCATTTATACTTTTCTCTCTCCTTTCACCTTGTCCTTTCTCATCAGTGTTTTGCTTCTGGCTGCTATCTCCCTCAATCTGCCCTCCTTTCTATCAGCACCTTCCCTTTTCTTTCCTCCTTTATCTCCTACTTCCCTCTAGGATAAAACAAATTTTTATACTCAACTGAGTGTGTGTTATTCCTTCTTTGACCCAAATCCAATTAAAGTAAGGTTCAAACAATGTTCACTCCCTCCCTTCTTTCCTTCCATTGTAATAGGTCTTATGCTCCTCTTCAGGTAATGTAATTTACTCTATTCCATTTTCCCCTTTCCTCTTCTCCCAGTACAAGCCTTTTTTCCACTCCTTAATTTTTTTATAGAATCACATCAAAGTCAACTTATACCCATACCCTCTGTCTATGTATACCCCTTCTAACTGCCCTAATAAAGATACAGTTCTCAAGAGTTAAAAGTACCATCTTCCCAAGTGGGGATGTAAAAATTTGACCTTATTAAATAACATTTTTCTTTCCTGTTTACCTTTTTATGCTTCTCTTGAATCTTGTATTTGAAGATCAAATTTTCTGCTCAACTCTGCTCTTTTTATCAGGAAAGTTTGAAAGTCCCCTATTTCATCAAATGTCCATCTTTTCCCTTGAAAGATTATGCTCAATTTTGCTGGATAGTTGATTCTTGGTTGTAATCCAAGCTCCTTTGCCTTCTGTAATATATTCCAAGCCCTCTGATCCTTTAATATAGAATCTTCTAACTCCTGTAAAATCCTGACTGTGGCTCCTTAATATCTGAATTACTTCTTTCTGGCTGCTTGTAATATTTTCTCCTTGATCTGATAATTCTGGAATTTGGTTACAATATTCCCTGAAGTTTTCATTTTGAGATCTCTTATTGGTGGATTCTTTTGATGACTATTTTACCCTCTGGTTCTAGGATATCAGGGCAGTATTCTTTAACAATTTCTTGAAATATGCTATACAGGCTCTTTTTTTGACCATGGCTTTCAGTTAGTCCAACAATTCTTAAATTATTGCTCCTAGATCTGTTTTCCAGGTCAACTGTTTTTCCAATGAGGCATTTTACATTATCTCCTATTTTTTCACTCTTTTGATTTTGTTCGACTGATTCTTGATGCCTCACAGTTCAATAACTTCTACTTGCCAGATTCTAATTTTTAAGGAATTATTTTCTTCAGTTAGCTTTTGTATCTCCTTTTCCATTTGGTCGAATCAACTCTTTTTGTTATTGTTTTTAAATTTATTTACTATTAGTTTACAACATTCAGTTCCACAAGTTTTTGAGTTCCAAATTTTCTCCCTCCCCTTACCCCCTTCCCCACCCATGGTGGCTTGCAGTCCAATATAGATTCTACATATATCTTCACATTAAATATTAATCATCTTGTAAAAAACAATTATAACCAATGAAATGAATAATGAGAAAAAAGAAACAAAACAAAAAGAGAGAGCAAGTGGTTTGCTTCAATCAGAATTACGGAGTCTGAATGCAGTCTCTGGATGTGGCTAGCCTTTTCCATCATGAGTCCTTTAGCGTTACTTATAACCTTGCATTACTGAGGGGAGCCCAGTCTACCAAAGTTAGTCATCATACCTAAGATGTGTCTGTAATTATGTACAAAGTTCTCCTGGTTCTGTTCCCTAACTCAGCATCAGTTGATACAAGTCTCTGCCAATCCTACTTTTTAAGGAATTGTTTTCTTTAGTGATTTATTTTTCCAATTTGACCAATTGTATTTTTTAAGGAATTGTTTTCATCAGTCAATTTTTGTCCTTCCTTTTCCAAACTGTTGACTCTATTACATACCTCCCATTTCTTTTCCCAATTTTTCTTCTACCTCTCTTATTTGTCTTTTAAAATCCTTTTTGAGCTCCTCCAAAAAGGGGAGTTGAGATCAATTGAGATAAATTATTCACATTCCCCTTTGAGCTTTTGCATGTAAGCATTTTGACAATACTGTCCTTTTCTGAGTTTGTGTTTTAATTTTCACTGTCACTGTAGTAGCTGTCTATGATCAAGGCTCTTTTTTGTTCCTTGCTCATTTTTTGCCTATTTTGTGGCTTCTAAAGTTGAGCTCTGCTCCTGGGGCACAGGGGGCAATGTCCCAAGCCTCTTGTGCTGGGGCCTTAGATGCTGGCAGCTTGGTTACTGTGCTGGGATGGCCTGGCCTAGTCATGCCTATTGGTACCTGGGTTCCAGGGCTAGCAATTTACCTTCTGCAATGGGGCTAGAGACCTCACAACTGACCTGCTGTGCCACTGGCTTGCTAAGCCAGGACCAAGGGGCTCCATTGCTGATCTATGCTGTGACTAAGAGCCTCCCACTAGATGGCCAGAGATACCAGCACTGGATTGCGCTCCTCTTTTACGCAAGTGAGACAGACCTTTCCTGAAGTTTAAGTTATCTTAAGCTGGAAAATTGTTTCACTCTGTGTTTCTGTAGGTTCTGTCAGAATCCATTTAGAGGCTTGATTTAACATTGTTTCTAAAGGAAACTGGGGAGAGCTCAAGCTTCTCTTGGCCATCTTGGCCCCTTTTTTTAACACGCGGAAATATTTATGTTTGTTGAGGTTTGTCAAGTTCATAATTCAAAAAAAGAAAATTTAACAAAAAAAGGTACCTTGATTTGTCATCTTACATGTTCAAGGAATATGTGTAAATAGCAGAAAATCTTTGGGCTGCTCATGACCTCTGGGAGGAACACAAACATCTTGGATCTTTGTATACTGATTAGATCCAATGGCCTCTGGATCCTACTCTATTTCATCAATATCTCCAGGCTTGCAGCATGACATGGGAAAAGAGAGTAAATGATCAGGATGCATCCAGGGCTATAGCAATGAAACGTAACCACCAGCGTGTCAATGGACTTCTAATGAGATCTAGCCATCTTATTTAGAATTTGTACTTGTTTTTCAATTGCTAATGCAAGGACTGCCCTTGAAATGATATGAATAAACCATTTGGAGACCATGCCTTCCACTTTTTTTTTTTTACTGTCCTGTAGTACCTAGAACTATGCTGGGTACACAGAAGACAACACAAGAAATGCTGCTCCATTGAATAAATAAAACTGAAGTCTATTTTTCCTTAAGAGGAGGCTATGGCACAAACAGTCTTTGCATAGTCACCAAATTCTTTTTTTTTACTAGACCTATGATTTCCTTGGAAAAGGGAACCCCCAAAGAAGAACTGCTTCTCTCAGTACAGATTAATACCTTCTTTACAACTGATAGCCTTGGAGAGATGTGTGGCACTGAGAAGGAAGTGATTACCCAATGTGTTTCAGAGGTAAAACTTGAACCCAGGTTACCTGAAGCCTGAAGCCAACTTTCTGTTTATTCTCCCACACATAGCCTCTCACAGATTTTTTTTAACTGCTACTTTCACCATATTGCTAAAAAAAAAAAAAAAAAACCTTCAATAGATACTCATTGTCATGGGATCCTAGAAATGGAACTAGAAAACACAGTAACATAGGGGTTCTTAAGGTGGGGTTCGTGGAAAGTGTACTGGATAAATTTCAGGGGGCTGATGAACTTGTGTGGGGAAAATGACATCTTTTTTTCCCCACTAACTGATAGTTATTATCTCCCTCAATCATGAATATTTTACTTCCTTCAGTGATGAAATATCAGTCTGAGAAGGGGCTCATAGGCTTCACCAGAGTGCCAAAGGGATTCATGAAACACACAAAAAAAAGATTATAAACCCCTGCCTGAGAGATATTGAGTCCCTTTTTTAATAGAATAGGGAGATTAAAGTGACTTGTCCCAGGTCTCACAAGTCACAAGCAATCAGAGGCAGGATTTGAACCCAGTATTCCAAGTCCAGAGTCAGTGCTATTTCCATTGCAAGACTTGGCATCTATATGGAATAATGTCCTGATTCCTTGACCTGTCATTCATGAACTATACAACTGAACTCCAACCTATCTTTCTAGAGTTTGCTCCCACAATTTCAGGGCTTAAATGATTCCTCTGTTTCAACCATGATGTGCTGTGCTCTCAAGATTTTGTTCATGCCATTCATTCCCTGAACCTTGAATGGCCTTTGCTTACTGCAATCCTCTTATGTGTCCTTTAAAGACTCAGACCAAATCTCTCTTCCTTGATGAAGGCTTTCTTGATCACCCTAGCCCATAACAATTATTCCCCCCCTCTGAATTCCTCTGGTAAAAGTCCAACTTACAAAATATTCAACTAGAAATGACCCTTAAAACCAGATACCCACCATACCCCTCAACCCCCTCCCAACCAACTAAGGTTCTCAACACCACTACCTTGAAAGGTAACCTTAAAAACACCAGGACTTTTAGATTTCCTGGATTGAGAAATAGAAAAAACAAAGAAGCTATAAAAAAATCAAATATTAGAAACAGTCTCATGTAGAACCATGTTTTCTATGTGGTATTCCCTAGCTGAAAATATCTTCCTTAACACTGATTCCTCAGATGTGTTCACTTCACTTCAGGAAATTCTATCAGTAACAGATTCATTTAAATTGGCAAATTTCAATCATGCAAATACTTCTAGGATGATTGAATGGCTATCAGCCATTTACATCTGAGTATGAATTCATTTAATCAGATTGCCTCTCTTCTAGCAGGGAGCTGAGCTTTCCATACAAGAGCAATAGGAGTTCAGATTGCATATCGTGGGAGGAAGGAGGAAGAATAAGAGAAGTAATTTTGGAGCATGAATTGCTTCCAGGAGTAGTAGAGATTTACACAATAGATAAATAATTTTCCAAAGAAAGTATGCTGCAGTGTAACTGAGGCATTTGGAGCTTGGGGACAGGAGTACAGGGAGGTGGGGAGTGTTGCAAAGACAAACTTTGCTTATTTTGAAATTTTGCTAATATGGGCCCTCCTCTAGGAAAGAGGAAGAAAACATCTTTCTGCTCCTTATTCCTAAGGCCTCTCCTCCCTAATACTCAAGCTAGTGATTTGTGCTGTACTTCAGCTATTGGAAGAGGGTATTCTGAATCACTGTTTTGTCTGTTTGTTTTTTGATAGAGGAAATTTCTTGTCAAAAAAAAAAAACATTCCCCCTTATCTACTTCACCTTCAACAACTTATATGCATTGCATAAATCTTTTAATGTTATTTAGGGAACTTAGAGGTAAAGGGACTATGGTTTAGTTTAACTATGTTATAGGTTAATAAGACTTTTTTAGGCTACCATGGGGACCTAAGCACAATTTATAAAAATGTTTCCATGGGAAAATGTGTTTTGAGTTCCAAACCACTGATTTACAAAATTTTGGAACATAACCTTTTGAAAATCTGGAGATTGCTTGAACTCCCCATATGACAATACTTAAATATTGCTTTGTGTCATAGATATGTTTTATGTCTTATTTCCCCTCCTGCACTGTAAACATTAAGAGGGGGATGATATCTTATTTTTATATAGAGCCAAGCACAATATTAATATAATAGTCATGCAATAAGTATTTCTTAAAACTTTCGGTTCCTGATCTGAAAAAATGAAAAAGCTGAATTAGATAATCCCTAAAATTCCTTCTCGCTCTAAATCATGAGTGAGTGAATGAGTGAATGAGTGAATGAATGGATGAATATGGAAACTATTAATCCTTAATTCAGTCTAATTTCTAGCATGGTCCTAGGGCAACTCTGTTTAAAGGCAGGAAGCTGGATTAGATGACCTCTGGATGATTCAGCCACATTTAGAATTCTAATAATAATTTCTCTATCATTCCCAGGGCCCTGCATTTACAAAACACAGGAGCAAAGAACAGTGTGACCTACAGGATAGGCAAAGAGGAGAAAGATAAAAAGAACATTGCTATGGAGTCATGTATTCTTGCCTGAGTTATTAAAAGGCTTCCCTTGTAGAAGATAAATTCATCTCCTAGTCCTTTCCTGTTATAAGTTGCAATTATACCTCTCCAGGCTCCTTCTTCTTTTTGAAAATGACAAGCCTGTCCATTATTTTTTTTAATGGCAACTACTGAAAATCTTTTAAAGGAGAATGTGTTATAAGCAATTCAGTTGTCTGTGCTCCCAGTTAATTCTTTCATTTTCCACAGACTCCTGCATTATTAGTATCATACTCAGTTAAGAAAAAAGGCCTTCCCCAATCCCAGAGGGACTTGTTCAGCATTCTGACGTCCCGGTTAACTCAAGAACCAAGACCAGTTAGCAATTACCATGTGGCTATTTGCCTCCTATATTTCCCATTCAATATTCACTTTAAAGGTAGTTTCACAGTGCCACCACACACACACACACACACACACACACACACACACACACACACACACACCCCTCCCTCTGCCATAACTGCCTGGCTGAAAACTCACCTCCTCTAAGAAGCTGCCCATAGTTAGTCCTATCTGCTAGTTGGCACAATGTCTAGAGAGTGAAGAAATTCTGCCTGTCTTAGATCCTGCCTCAAATGCTTACTAGCTGTGTGATCCTGGTCTCGTCAGTCTCACTAGTCTCAGTTTCTTCATCTGTAAAGTGGGAATAATATTACAACAATACACAGAACTATTGCAAGGACCAGTTGAGATAACATGTATGAAGTGCTTTGGTGTCCTTAAAGCCCTATATAAATGCTAGGTATTATTATCACCATTCCTTTATTCTCCATTCCCTTAGTTTTCAATATTTTCTATTATGCTGTGGTCACTCTCCTCTTCCCAATTAGACTGTTAGGTTTTTACATGAGGAAATATCTTCTTTCATTTTTTAATCTGCCCGCCATAATCCTTTGCACATAACAGACTAATAGTGTTTGCTTGTAGGAGACATGAGATGAAGGCTCGGAGGAAGAGGTTTTGGCAAAGTGCAGGACAGACAGATGGAGGCAGAGTCCAATGTAGCAAGAATATAGTCTCTTCAATGCCGGTTTCTTTTGGCCTCTCCTTCACAAATTCCAATGTTGACTCGTGGTTATTACATATATTGGAATGTAACCACAAAAGCCACAGTTACTCAGAAAATAAAGAAGAATTATGAAGATAGGTTTGTTGTGTATGTCGGGCAGAGCAAAGGTATTCTGAAGCAGGAGTTATTAACCTTTTTGTTTGTTTGTTTCATGGATCCTTCTGGCATTCTGGTGAAATCTATGAATCCCTTCTCAGAAAATATTTTTAAATGCATAAATTAAAATACATGGAATGATAAAGGAAACAATGCAGCTTTTAAAATATTTTAAAGTTAAGAAACACTAGGTTAAGAACGCTTACTCTACATTTTACTCGGGGAAAACATCGTATATATATAGGCAAGTAATTGTGTGTGTGTGTGTGTATGTATATATGTTAAAAAAAAAAAAAGCAGTTTGGGAATGGGAGTCACCAACAACTGGAAGAACTTGGAAAACAATCAAGAGGGACTTATTAACTTTCTATTCTAAACCAGGCACTGTGCTAGGCACTGAGAAAAGACATTGAATGAGGCAGCAAAGGAACAGAAGTTTAAGGGATATTAAGGAATGTTGATTTTCAGGTGATGATTACCAATAAGAAAAAAATTTCTATCCTTTAAACAAAGGGATTACACTTGCTTTACATACATACATACATACATACATACATACATACGTATATATATATATATATATATATATCCCTACATAAGTACATAATGCTTACATCTGGAAGTGACCTCAGAAATCATCTAGTTCTAGTCCAATCCTCTCTTTTTTCACATGAGAAAGCTAACACCCACAGTGGTTAGTTATGAAATATCATTCATGAGCAAATGGCAAAATGGTGA
This sequence comes from Pseudocheirus occidentalis, assembly GCA_028646575.1. NCBI lineage: Eukaryota > Metazoa > Chordata > Mammalia > Diprotodontia > Pseudocheiridae > Pseudocheirus > Pseudocheirus occidentalis. The sequence continues at coordinate 215,502,391 of CM053596.1, forward strand.
CTCAAGCCCAGGTGCTATGACTCTAAGAGACTACTCTGTGCCAACTTGTCTCTCTAATAATGGGGAAAGGTTACACTGAGCCATTGACTGATCCTTGAAGACAAATGTCATGCTTTTTCAAGACAGTAAGTCAGGGTAAGGGATATGATCAGTGATTACAAAACTTTATTACTCATTTTCTACTGCAAAGCTAACTGACCTGTGTCATTGAACCCCCATCCTCAACCTTATTAGTGATGTGCTAATTGAACTTACCAAGACAAAATAGATAAAGCAACACCTTCTTGGGAACCTGTAAGATCATTATTTTTCTCCTTAGGGTTATCTAAACATTCAGATTCACAGTACCACTAAAGAAATAACCTCAAAGAATCAACCAAAGTAAATTGAAGTCTGTCTCCCGGAAATATCATTTTTCTAGATGGTATTCAACCAAGATATTTCTTCAGTATTCTGCTCTATTCCTAAGTGGTAGCTTTTCACCAAATGGAAAAGAAACAGACAATTTCAAACCTATCAAGAAACATCTAATTTTCCTGTAACAAAAGTCCTACCATTGTCAAGTTGTTCAGCATCTGAAGCATCTGCAGAGGACAATTCTATATTTTTAGCTGAGCAGTTAAAGTAATCTGTCCTCCGTCAAATCCATTTGCTGAGTGGCTCTCAGTGTATTGCCTGGGCCATCTTTGAAAGGCTATTCCTGCACACAATAAAGACTTATTTTGAGCTACACATTAGTCTGTCAACAAGATAGGGTTCAGGGTGGGGGAGGGGAATTAGTCACTGAACTTTGGTTTGCTTTTTGGGTTGGTTTTTTTTTTAAAGAATGACAGGCTCCATTCCATCATGACTTTCTAGTTTAACCTGCTCTTTGGTTCAACTACCACATCGCATGTTTACTGTAGGTGGTCACATTGAAAGTGGAAAGAAATTGTGCTTTGCAAATTTCCCCAGCAAATTATTTGTGTGGGCAAAACAGAATTCCCTACCATGAAGGGCACTTTTTTATTGATGCTATTATTAATGACATTTTGGCTGGATCCTAACATTTTTGGATTTGGTCCTAGTCACTGACACTAGACTTGTCAAAACTAACCATATATATGGGCTGAGTGCTCTTAAATAATGTACTGTGGGAGAAAGGAATAAAAATTATAAACGGAACAATCTAGCAAGTAAATAAGCAATTTATTTACTGCTTTCCCCACAGAGCCTTTTTGAGGCATAATCTTAGGTGTGACTTAGGGGGCAAGGAGGGATAAAGAATGACCTCAAACTATACTCTTCAAAAGCGTCCATGACCAATAAGCATAGTGAACTAAAAGGGACGTGGGACACGCCAATCTAGTGAAAAGAACACAGACATTAGTGTTTCTGTTAAATTTATTATATGTTGTCTTATATATTATGTTCTAATTGTCTCTCACCTAGGGTATAAACTTCTTTAGATCAGGGAATGTGACTATCCTTCAGAGCTCAACTCTAGTTTTACCCTCTTCCACAAACTGTTCCATATACTTTCCCTCCTTTAAGTGCCTATAACAAATATTGTCTTTATCACCAATTTGCTGGTGCTATGTATGACACAATGTCTTCTACATAATAGTCACTTTATAAATCACTGTTGGATGAATGAATGACTACCTTGTATTGTAATATTCTTTTCCTTTGTTTACCTAGAGCCTCTAAACTCTCGACTCTTTAAGCATAGTAATCACATCTTACAAATCTTTGTATTACCTCCTCAACACCTAGGATAGCACCCATGGCACCCATATTATATAGTCAATAATTATTTGCTGTGCTAAATGCACAGTAGGTGTTCAGTAAAGTCCTTTTTTCCGAGTATTCAAAAAATTGGGTTTATTATACAAGTGCTACACTCAGTCACAAAGAAAATTATTAGTCCAGAATGACAAGAGGGTCTATAGCACCAGATGAATTGCTTTTAGTCAAATAGAACTTGCATTAAAGTTGGAATGCTCCGTATCAAAGAGAATTCAAATGCTACTGAATCCCGTACCAGACAGTAGAGATAAGAGCTCTGAATTAGGTGGGAGAGGTGGTACGGTCAATAGGGTGACATTTACAAAGGAGCCTCCCATTGTTTTCTCTATTACTTCACTAGCATATTAAGGTTAATATGTACTTTTAAAAAACTGTATGTAAGAGAAGTTCACGGGCCCATTTACATTCCTCTTTTTCATTTGGCTTTTTGTATACTGAAATTTTCATACTTGTTGATAACTATCAAGTTGATAAGAAAAAAAGAAAAAATATTTTTAAATGAGTGTTCGTCCATTTTTCCTTGCCTCAAAATACCAAGCAAACTGGGACAATGGGGTGCAAGATTATCTGACATCCTTTAGGATTCCTGGCTTTCTTCCCAAAACTCAGTTTTCCTGAAGCTCTTTTCAAATGGTATTGAAAATTTTGTTATTAATATTTAAAGTACCTAATTTATTTTAGTATTTTATTAGTGCATAGAGTCTAGTTCATAGGATCTGAGTAACATATAAGCACTGCGTCAGTCAATCTCAGGTAAGATGAGTGAGCCTATGATGCTGCCTTCAACAACTGTACAAAACCTGAGTAGTGCACTCCTTTTAGCAGGGAAATAATTTTGTTGTTCAATCATTTCAGTCACATCTCAGTCTTCATGAGCCCATTTAGGGTTTTCTTAGCAAAGATACAAGAGTGGTTGGCTATTTCCTTCTCCATCTCATTTTATAGATGAGGAACTGAGGCAAACAGGGTCAAGTGATTTATCCAGGGCCACACATCTAGTGTCTAAATCCAGATTTGAACTCAGGTCTTCCTGACTCCAGGGCCAGCACCCTACTACAATACATAATTACTTGTCCTTGGTTCTACTTTTATTCAGTTACCTATCAGAATACATGGTCTTACACTCAGCTAGTCTCAGATAGGGTGATGCGTAACAATCCTTGATTCCATAATTCCTCTTTAGTCAGGTTCCCAAGGGGTATGCCTCCTGGACCTGTAAACCTACCAACCAACGCAAAGCAAAAGTGTCTGAATGGAGATGAAAAACCTTGACCATTTAATCTGTGCCCTTTCATCATTTTTTCAAGAGCTGCTCACTCTCTTCCCTCCTTTTCCATATGTGCCTTGGGGTCCTTGAAATCTTAATTAGGGAAGAAGTATGTGGTATCTCCCTACTCTACTCTTTACATGGAATTGGAAAAATAAAATACCCCTAAGGTTCTGGAGCTATTTGATTGGTCATAGTCTCAATATGGAATGACCTCTTGGCATATAACCTAGGCTTATAAATCTTTTGCAAAATTCCTCTCCTATGAGACTAGGCCCTTTCATAAACATGACAATATCAAGCAAATAAAAGCTATCTCTATATCTATATTGCATGTTTCAACATATATACATCTATATACATGTACATGTCAATTGATGACATAAATGTAGAACAATATGGCAGAAGGAATCTCTCAAATGGGGGTTTTGCCTTTGTAATAGTATCAAACACAACAAAGCTTTCTTACATTTCAGTGACAGGTCAAATGTTTCTATATGAAAATGTTTATAGGAATCTTAAGGAGAGCTTCTTGAATGGAGAATGTTCACCAATAGAAGTAAGCTATTCAAACCTATTCCATGACTCAGGCCAAAATGATCACCTTTTGGGCAACAATCAAGTAAACCAATGCCTTGGAAAGTGATCTTTATTTAATAGTATTTTATTTTTCCAATTGCACATAACAAGACAATTTTTGACGTTCATTTTTTATAAAATTTTTAGTTCCAGATTCTCTCCCTCCCTCCCTTACTCTCTCCCCTCCCCTAAGACAGTAAGCAATTTGATCTAGTTTATATATGTTCAATCATGTAAAAATATTTCCTTATTAGTCATGCTGTAAAAGAAGGGACACTTTACAAAAGGAACAAAACACACAAAAAAAATAAAGTGAAAATATTATGCTTCAATCTGCATTCAGACTCTATCAGTTCTTCCTCTGGATGTAGATAGCATTTTCTATCTTGAGTCTTTTAGAACTGTCTTGGGTAACCTTTTTTTTTTTTAAGAGTGTTGAACAGAAGTCAAGGGGTCAGTTAAAATTCCAGTTCTGCCACTAATGAGCTGTGTGAACATATGCAAAGAAATTTAACTTTTCTGGACCTCAGTTTGTTCATCTGACTAAGGGAGATGAACTACGCGACTTCTAAAGTTCCTTTGAATTCTGGAAATTCTGTAGGGAGTAGGTCTGGTATAAGAAACTCCCTGGTGAGGAAACTCCTCTATCAGTTTAGGTCAATGTCTTCTATATGACTATAAGTTGCAGAGATACACCACTTGGAAAACTAAAAGGCTAAATGATTTCTGCAGTCACACAGCGAGTGTTTTTCAGGGGTATGGCTTGAATTCAGGTGTTCCTGACTTTGAGGCCAACTTTCTATCTGACTCCATCTAGTATAGTAACACTGCCTCTCTAAAAATATTCCATGAGTTTATTAAATCCATGAAGGCCCCAAATTAACTAGAAAATCAGTATGAATGAATATTTTTCTGATCCCCTTTCCCCAAGGTATGTTAAGTTTGAGTGAATTAAACCTCCTGACATTAGTAGGAGGAGAGAGAGGCAGACATTGTTTCCTTTAGGTAAATGGAAAACTGAGGCATTGAGTCCATTAGTGACTGACCAAGGTCACACAGTAAGGGAGGGATAGAAGTTATACTAGAACCTAGGACTCATGACTTTGGCTCTACCCACAAGCCAGTCCTGTCCAGGATTATGTAGATTTCCTTCTGCTATGAGTATTTATTTACTAAACCAAATAGTAATTACTAATATTACCTGCTACAAAAGGCTTCATTGGATTGTAATGAAGATTGATGAGTCATTGCCTGTAGAGGGCTTTGAGTGCCTTAGCGACAAAAGTAATAAAATGCAGAATGTCATTTTAACATTCTCATCATTATTATTAAAATGGGCAAAGGAGGTAGAATGTGGTTTCAGCTATGCAATTTTTAATGGTCATAGGGAAATGTGGTTTCCGGGAACAATTGGTTGCAAAGAGCACTAACGTTACAAATTGGCTCCAGAGACATAAGTAATGTCTAAGCCATCAACTTTATTTATTTGAAAATGAAAGTCATCTTTGCCTCCCCCCGGCAGTGTTTTGCAAGTGCTTTTGGAAATAAAGCTTGGTTTGATGAGGCTCGTCCAAAAATTCATTTTGATGTATTGATTTCTGTGGCCAATAACTCCTTGGCCTTAAAGGTACATGACGACAGCATCAACACATGTATTTATCATAAACTCCCCTCCTTCCTTCTCTCTCTCTCAATAGAGCTAAGACGATTAGAGGACAAAAGACTGGAAGAGATCAGTGTCCACTCATGCTATGCCATTCACTTACTTTAGAATTAAGATCACAGATTATATAGTCTTAGAGTTGGCAGGAAATTTTAGATCATCCAGACTGTCATTCTCATTCAATATATGAGGGAACTGAAAGCCCAGAGGAAGTGAAATGACTTGTTCAAGGTCATACTGCTGGCCAGTGATAGGGATGATAGTGTAAACAGCCTCCTAGGTCCTTGGCCTGGACTCTATTCATTATAACACTTTTACCTATAGACGGTTATGTAACTATAATTATGTCAGCATAACCTTCCCTGTGGCAGGACTATGTTTCTCATTCTCCATTCTCTACCCAGTTTCAAATAACTCCCTCAACAATTCCACCAACCGAGTAAGCCATAGTTCCTCCCCAATCCCATACCTCTGCTAGCAAGGCCCTCATAGGTGATACAGGAAAGAGTCTAGGTAACAGGGGGGAAAGAGAAAAGAAATATCTTTTTCTTCCCACATACTCAATCACCCAAGCCCTAACTCCAGCCTGGCTTCACCAACAAAAGCCAATATAATTTGCTCTAATGTGGAATTTCCTGGGAAGGCAACCACTATGGTTCCTGTCCTGTTCTTTTAAGAAAGGGTTGGGAGGGGGAGTTCTCTGTTACTATAGCATGAGAAAACCTAAAATATTTCTGAAATGTTACAAGAATCAAAGACAAATCAAATACACAACTTGAAGCAAAGGAGAAAATGTTCTAAGTAGAGCATCTAACAGATTAATTTTAATGTCTATTCTGATTCTTCCTAGACTCTTAATATGTCATTTATAGCCTATTTCCTTTTTGTAAATAGCCTTCAGTTGTAAACTAAAGGTGCAATTCAACATCTGAGACAGAGATTTTGAGTACGGGAACTGAGCCAAAGGCTAATATTGCATCAAATGTAGTTGGAAAAATACTAGGTACATGAGTGGATGAGTCAGATGTCTAGTAACCAGGTCTCTAATCTTTGCTCCATAGGCCACTGATGCAAAATCAGACTAGCTTGGTGGTGACAAATGCTCCTTATCTGATGATTATTTCATGACCTTGGAGAATGAATCAGCTTCCGCTCCAGAGGAGATGTGCCCCAGGATTTCTCATTAACTAGCCTCCTGGCTGAGAGTCTGATCTCTTGAGAGAACAATGAGCCCTCCCACAAGAAGGCATTGGTGGCAGGGGCACTCAAGTATGGGTTCCCACACCAAAAGCTCAAGGGGGATGCAGGAGAAAAAAATAGATGGAGTTCCTGACGTCAAGATGCTAAATATATTGAAGAAAATAGGAGAGATATAAGAACATCTATGTTCTTACTCCTCAACACACTGATCACCACAGTGGATTGGAATATTCCTTGCTCCTCACAACCACTTCTAGACCCCAGCAACCTTCACTAAAAAACTTCTCCTTTGAGGTTCACACTATTACCTTCAGGCCATTCTCCTTTCTTCCTCAGTGAATTAAGAGCCTGGCCTACAGACTTTCTTTCCCCCTTCTATCTTGGATCATTCTAAAGGACTTAAACTTGCCTATTGATGCTCTTGTAAATTCCCTAAGTTCCCAGTTCCTCAATCTACTCAGTCCAACTATCTGGAAATGGTCCTCTACCTCAACTATTCATAGAAATGTTTCAGCCCTTGATCTTGTCATCACTTAAAACTGCTTCACTTATATGTTTACAAACTACAAAACTCCCTTATCTGATCATAATTTTATTATTTCCTCTTTTCCTGTGCTTTATTACCCCTAACCTAACTCTTTGTTCTTGGTCCTCACTGTGACCTGCATTGCCTCCACTCCTCACAATTCTTTCCCATGCCATCAATCCTGCATTGGCTGGCCTTTCCCTATATTGACCCCTTGATAAGCCAACTACACTAACCTCTACCTTTGAATCTCTTGCCCCCTTTTCTATTGCTGATCATGCCTTGCCAACTCCAATTCTAGATTACTTGCACCATGTACTTCCTTCACTTCTATTCACCCGCTACTGAAAGGAATTGAAGGAAAGAGCAAAACGGTGCTGACTGAGATCACTTCAAGTTTACATTATCTAACCTCAACTGGGCCACCATTACATTTAAGGCAAATGTCCTGCTTCTGCCTAATCTATTCCCTGGCCCTGCCACTATTACAAACTTTCTCACCTCTCCTCAAACCTTTCACAGGACCCCTTTTCTCTGACCCATTCTGAAGATGTGCTTTATCATTCACTGAGAAAAATGGAGAATAACCACCAAGAGCTCCCTCTTCTTCCCTCTTCCTCATCTCACTTCACAGACATCTTCTCCCACTAAGTCCTTCACTCTGGTTTCATTTGTAGACTTGGTCCTTCCTGTTTCCAAGGCAAAGTCCAATGTATCCTTGATCTGATCCTTTCCTGGTTTCTCCAGCAAATTACTTCCACCATCATAATAAGCTTCTCTCTATCAAATGATTCCTTCTCTGCTGCACACAATAATGCCCGTGTCTCCCCTATCCTTCAAAAATACTTATTTGATCATACCATTCTCACTAGCCATCAATATATCCCTCTCTTCTCCACATATAAATTTCTTAAGAAAACCTCTTCACCTTTTAAATCATCTCACTATGTTAATGATATCCCTGAGCTCTCATCCTATACCACCAACTACCTTTCAGACAGCTCAAAGTGGATTTCCAGAAAGCATCTCAAATTCAACATGGTCAAAACAAATCCCATTGGGGCGGCTAGGTGGTGCAGTGAATAGAGCACCCGCCCTGGAGTCAGGAGGACCTGATTTCAAATCCGGCCTCAGACACTTAACACAAAAACTAGCCGTGTGACCTTGGGCAAGTCACTTAACCCCAACTGCCCTCCAAAAAGCAAAAAAAAAAAAATCCCATTGTCTTTCTCTAAAAACATTCTCCTCTTTTCAACTTCCATAATACCATCAAGGGCAATTCCGGTCATATTTATCTTCACAACATGTTTCATTTAAGTCCCTTTCTTACCACTTACCACTACTATGGCCTTCATCCTCTTTCAGACTCTCACCATCTCTCATCTCAATTATTGTAATATACTTCAAACTTATCTCCCTTCCTCAAGTTTTTCCCTATTCCAATTCATCTTCTAATCAGATACCACAGTGAGTTTTTCTAAGTGTATGCTTGATATGGCTCTGAGGGTACAAACCCAGGTTACCTGGATGATGCTAGAATCCTAGATAGTAACAGAGAAATTGGCAAGATGGGAGAGTTTGATGGAAAAAATAATGAGTTCTATTTTGGACATGTTGCATTAAAGATGACTATGGGACATTCGGTCCACGATGTCCAAAAGACAGTGATGTGGAATTATAGCTCAGAAGAGATACTTGGACTGGGTCTATAGATCTGAGAGTCATTAAGTTCAATTCAATAAATATTTATTCGGTTTTTTTAAGCGTATACTTGGCTATGTTGCCTTTTCTGCTCAGTGAGCTTCATGACTTGCTTCTACCTTCATAATAAAATATAAACTTCTCTGTTTGGCATTTAAAGCTGTTCATAGCCTGTCTTCTTCTTAGCTTTTCAGCATTCTTACATTTTACCCCCTCAGTGTACTCTCAATCCAACTATATTAGCCTACTGATTGTTTCTCAAACATAACACTGTGTCCTCAATGTGTTTCCTTACAGCTTTCCCCCATTCCTCCTAGCTCTGCCTTCTGGGGTCAAATCTATTCTTCCTATGCTATTACCCTTCCAATACTTGAAGGCTGTGAGTGTGTCCCCTTCTCCCTTCCCCACCCTTTAAAATCTTCTCTTTTACAGGCAATATTATTTGTTTCCTTCAAATAATCTATATACATGGCAAGTGGTTTACCTTGTTCCATGGAGAGAAGGGTGTACTGTGGCGAAGCCTGGAAATAGTGTTAGATTTAGAGTTAGAGGAGCAGGGTTTAAATCACAGGTTCTGCTACTTTGTACCTGCATGACTGTGGAGAAAGTCACTTCTCTGCTCTGGGTCTTGTTTTTCTCATTTGCAAAGTGAGGGGGCTGGATTAGATGATTGCCAAAGCCCCCTCTCAATGTAATTCCCGTGACAGTGGAACAAACTCTCAGGTGCTGCCAGCATAGAAAGTCTTCATTTAGAACAGGGGCTTCATAAATGGAGACAATGTGGCAAAATGGAAAGAGGGCTAGATTTGGGTTTAGAGAGTCTGGGGTCCCAATTCTGGCTCTGCCACTTACTACCTATGTGACATTGGGTAACACCTTTATCAGCCTCATTGTCCTCCCCTTTAATATGAGGTAGTTGGAGTAGAGCAAGAGAGCTGGTAACACAGCGGATAGAAGGCTGGCCCTGGAGTCTGAAGACGCATTTTGGTGAGTTCAAATCTGAACTTAGATACTTATGTGATGCTGGGCAAGTCACTTAACCCTGTTTGTCTCAATTTCCTTGTCTGTAAAATGAGCTAGAGAAGGGAATAGCAAACCATTCCAGTATCTTTGCCGAGAAAACCCCAAATAGGGTCATAAAGAGTCAGACACAACTGAAATGACTGAACAACAAATTGGACTAGGTGATCACTGAGGTACCTTCCAGGTCTGAAAGCCTATTACAGGTACTGTGTCTTATAGGTCTTCCTGTACCCAAAAGTCAGTGACATGCTAATACATGTTTTACTGTCAGCTATCCAGGGAGAGAAACATATACATATTTATGTTTAATCTGCATTATTAACATTTTCTTTATCATTTTAAAAACTAAAAAATCAACAAAGCAATAAATCAAGTCTTGATTTGTAGTTGTTGCCTATTTCTGAAGTGTAAATGCTCATACTGAATATTTAACAATTGGCTCTTGTACTCCAGTTATGAGCCAGCTCCAGCACACCACTGCCCATAGTGCAGAGTACAGAGATGTTCAAATGATAAGCACTCAATAATATTTATTGAACAACTGCTGGAGAAGATGCTCAACTGATTAGAGCCAGGTGGCTTATGGAGAAGGTAAGCTTGGAGCAAAGGTCTGAAATCAAAGAGATATGGAACTACAGGAGAAAGAAGTGGCGATTCCAAAGAGCTGTTTGGTTTTGTTTTCAGTATCTAGGGAGAGACCCTCAAGCACTAAGGCAACACATTCACTGACTGTGACAAATCAAGTTTTCACTTGAAAAATCAAGACAACTCAGAGTTGTTCTTTCTTTTTTTTTTTTTTTTGGAGGGCAGTTGGGGTTAAGTGACTTGCCCAAGGTTACACGGCTAGTTTTTGTGTTAAGTGTCTGAGGTCAAATTTGAACTCAGGTCCTCCTGACTCCAGGGCCGGTGCTCTATTCACTGCACCACCTAGCCACCCCAGAATTCTTCTTTCAATAGGCAAACTTGGTGGCTATCACTTTGGTGTGATTATTTAGTCTTTTAAATTTTTGTATAGAAATACTAAAAATAAAGCCTCATTTCTTGATAACTATATATTATAATTCTTTGGAAAATATGGTACAGAGATGATAATCAAATGAGTATGGCTACAAAAATTTATGCCATTATGTCATCTCTTTTCCTATAAAGGAGAGTAAAATTTTTTCACCCTCCTAGAGAAAAAAAATGTGTGTATGTGTGTGTGTGTGTGTGTGTGTGTGTGTGTGTGTGTGTATACATACCCATACACACCTTCCCTATATAAACCTGTTGAGTTTACTTCCTCTTAACTGGGCTGGCTAATTCTACTTCTACATACAAGCCTTTAGTTTTAAAGCCAGCTCCAAATTTAACAAGTGACATAGCTCTGGTAATGTTACCAGTCTGATTTCTCCATACTGTCATACATGAATAACACTACTGCTGTCCAGCTACACAGATACCCAGACACAGACACACCACAAGGAATACAAAGCAAGCTGACCAGATGTGGACAAAGCACTCCATTGCTCTGAATCAGCTACTACTCAAAGCTTTTACGCATACAGTAGACCTTGTCTGGCAGGAAACTGGCAGGAAACAGAAAGGTCAGAATATGTATGTATGTGTGCAACTGATATGCTACCCTTTTTCCAGACTTTTTATTGGGATTTTTTTTAGCCTTTTTCCATGTGAGCTAAATGAAAAAATGTTTCAGCGAGTCTGTCCAGAGAAACAGTATGGTCTTTTATTCTCAAAGAAGACCCTGATATCAGAGAGGCAAGGCCATGACATGCAAGTGAATTGGATTTAATATTACTTAAACTTGGAGACAGAAGACCTGGGTTCACATTCTAGCTCTGATATTAGTTATATGACTACTAGCAGATTGCCACACCACTTCAAGCCTATTATCTTGTATATTAAGTAGATATAATAAAAGACAAATTTGCAAAGTTGTTTCAAAGATAGTGTTTTGTAAATTGTAAAGGACTATAAAAATGTGTTCTTGTTCAGTCACGTCTGACCATCGTGTCTCCATTTAGGTTTTCTTGGCAGAGACTTTGGAGTAGTCTGCCATTTCTTTATCCAGCTCACTGTACAGATGAGGGAACGGAGGCAAACAGAGTTAAATGACTTGCCCAGGCTCACACAGCTAGGAAGTATCTGAGGTTGTCTTTGAACTCATGAAGATGAGTCTTCCTGCCTCCAAGCCTGGCACTCTATCCACTGCCCCACCTACTACCCTATGTAAATATGAGCTGTGTTTAAATGCTTCCTAGAGTCTCAATGTGGAGAGAATTAATACTCCTTAGTGATGAAGCAGCTAGCTCCCCAGTGACAGGCAACTCAAAATTTTCTGACAACTTTTCATGTTAGACTACTTGGCACAATTACTGTCCCTAAGGAGTTTCTAGAGTGAAGCTTCTAGGCAAGCATTTGGATGAATGAATGAATGCATGCATGATAAAGCATTCATTTATGACTTATTATATACCAGGTACTATGCCAGGGGTGGGGAACCTGCAGCCTCTAGGCCACATCTGGCCCTCTATATCCTCAAGGGTGGCCCTCTGACTGAGTACAAGCTTCATAGAACAAATCCTTTGGGAATTCTGTGAAATCTGGATTCAGTTGAAGGGCCACACTTGAGGACCTAGATTTGTTCTGTGAAGTTTGGATTCTATCAAAGGACCACACTGGAGGGCCACATGTGGCCTCGAGGCCATAGGTTCTCTACCACTGTACTAAGCTATACCCTGGGGATACAAATAAAACATCCCAAACAAACAAAAAACAGTACACACACTTTTAAGTTTAATCTGCTCTATTAACATTTTCTCTACTACTTCTTAAAGTCTAGAATCTAGACAATCCACAAAGCAATAAACTTTGAGGTCTCTGACCTCAAAGAGTCTATGTAGGGGGGGACAATACATAAAGGACAGATAGAAGAAGGGAAGAGGAATTAAGGGCATGGTTTAGAAATGTTCAGGTAGATATAGAGAGCTGGTTCTTAGCAAACAAGGAAAAGCTCACCTGTCAGAGCCCAGAATGCAAGGGACAAAGCCCAGGTTTCCAGTGGTAAGGGGCAGGGATGGTGGTCACAGTACAGGTAACATAGCTTGGAAATGACTGAGATGATATCAAGAGGGCATACATTTGACTTGGAACTATAGAATCACAGAATTTCAGGACTGAAAGATAAGCCCCTCTTATACTTCACCTTTGTCCTCTGCCCTCTTGTACTATATAGTTTTTCAGCCTCCCACCTACCTCCAATGACAACATACCAAACGTTTAGATTTTTAAAGGGAATTTACTCTGAAGAATTGTAAAGGGATGTTTAGTGTAGGACAGGGATAGAGTCCCAATCAAACAATCAATAAGCAATTGTTTAGCACCTCTTGTGTGTCAGACCTGGTGCTAGGCACACAATTATCAAGGACAAAATAGTCTATTCTCAAGGAGCTCGCTTTTTGGTTTACAGTGTATAAAGATCCCTTTAGTTAATCGTAATTTTCCAACAGCTATAGGATATTTGCTCTCCTTTCAGTCATTTTCTTTTGCCTATATTTCTTCTTGATCTGGGTCTTGATCATAACTCAGTTCCACTCCTTTGGCTGTGGAGTTGACTGGCCAGAGCACGCCTTCACAGACCTCCAGAATCTGCCAGCTCTGCTCTTAATGTGATGAAGAAGAGTCTAAATCCTAAGCAAAGGACTTTCCTCTTAAAGTCTAGTTCAATTATTTTGGATTTAGGGGAATGACTGCTCTGTGATCAACACCCTCCTGGACTCTGTAAAATACAGAAGAAGGTTTATAACTAGGAAGTGCCAAGTGGCAAGAAAACTATTCTCCAATAGTTAGCAAACTCTTCTCTTCTCTGAATGCCTTTGATTCAGAATCACAGGTTCCAGGCAGAAGCTACCATTCATCAATTCCTTAACCAGGTCCAAGTCTTCTCCATCCCTCAACAGTCCTGCTCTGTGTTTCCCTCAGATTGTTTCCTTTAGAGTGTCCATTCTACTGATAACAAAACTCAATTCAATCCAATAAATATTTATTAAGTGCAAGACACTGTACTAAATCCTGGGGATATAAATAAGAAAAAGATACCATCAGTCCCTGTTCTTAGGGTGCTTACAATCTAATGGGGGAAGACAACACACAAAAGGAAACTGAAAAGCTGAGGGGGTGGAGAGAGGGGTGCCAGTGTGTACCCAACCTGGGGTCATCTTGCTTCATGGAGAAGAGTAGAGGAACTGAAGGGCAAATGAAGACAGCAGGAAGGCTAGAAAGTGGTTCCTCTATAAAGGAAGGCTTTGGAAGAAGGCTAGCATTCTACACTACATCACTCCAATCAGAGGGGAGAGGTAACATCTGTCTCAGACTTTTTTCCTTTCCTTAAATTCACAAAAGTCTGACTCATCTCCCAAAAGCCACTGTATTCCTGGCCTGTTGGCTGGTACTAAGTTCACCTTCTTTCATGCTTCCTGACACACTGGAGCAGGAGGAGGAGTAAATATAGGCCTTGCTCCACACAGGCACTCCTGAACCCTTAAATACCATTATTACTCAGCAACCTCTCTTCCTCAGCAATTCACATTAGTCGTTCAAATATCACTCTATCAGGGTACTGGTTGCTTTTATCTGCTGGGACCCAGGTCATTATCCCTCTTTTTTCAAGTAGCCCAGCACGTGGACCACAGTCTGCCTCCCTAAAACAACTCATGTTTCTATGCTTGAGGAATTTAATATATAAGATAATGTCATCTTAAACAACCTGTTCTATTCCTAGAATGATCATAGGATCATAGATCAAGAGCTAGAAAGAACCCTGAAGCCCACTGAATCAAAGACTACTGAGGCCTCAGTAAGATGAAGAAAGCAAAATTAGGAGAAATTAAGTGACTTGAATTTCACACAGCTATTAAGTAGATGAGACAGGATTTTAATTCAGATCTTGCTGCCTCAGAGTAAAGGACTTTATTCAGTATGTCAAATAGCCAAAGTACTCTCTTTCCACTCAGTGGGGAGGAAGGAGGATGCTATGAGGTAGCTACCACCTGAAGGGCCCTCTCTTTTCAGTGTAATTGTGAATAGGAATTCCCTTCCTAGCCAATAGCTAATTTAGCAAACCCTGCCTCTCCCAAGATTAGTCTTCCACTGCCTACCATTTATCTACCAAGAGTTGCCTTTTTGGTAGCATCTGGTTGACAGCAACCTTTTCAACAGAGTCCATGAAATCTTGAAGTACCTTCTATCCCTACAGTCTTTCCTTCCTCTCCCACCACTCCATCTTCTAGGGCTAACATTCCCTCTTCCCCTGCAATGATATAAGCTAGCAGAAATGCATAGCAAAGTGATCTCTGTTCCCAGTGGAAAAGTAGCATTCTCTGCCCTCCTAATCCCAGATATTACCAGCTAGGACAAAGTACCAGCTATCCTTTCCTGGTTAAGCCTCAACCATCTGAATAGGAAGATAAAATTAACACTTCCTGCCATATGACACCTCATTATACTGTTCAAATAGCTGAGCAACTCACTACAGGAAGTGGAGGAAAGCAAGTTTAGAATGGTATGTAGGCAGGATAGAGACAGATTGGCTGAAGAAAGGACTCATTCATTCTAAACTGTCAGAAAATAGGGTATAGGGTCTGCTTCAATATACCCCTTGAAAATCACTTCTATGAATTCCAGATTCAACTTCTTAGGAATCCTTTCTAACTTTAGGTCAAAAGACCTGAGTTTAAGTTGAAGTTCTACTATTTATTTGATTGTGGTCTTGGGGAAGTCACTCAACCCTCACTGAGCCTCTGTTTCTATATCTCATCAAAGTCACGTAAGGAATCTAGCAACCAGAAGAAGATGGAGCATACTAGGGGAAGGAGAGCCTAGTGAAGGCAAGTCTTTTCATAGGTTTGGGATGACTTAGGATCAGGGAAGGTAATGGGGGAAAAAAACACTTCCAGTGCTGATGGTAGGTCTTCCCATTATACACAGAAAAAGAAAAGTCATCACTGGGGGCAAGGGAAGGAAAATAAAAGTGTGCTTCCTAGAAGAGGTGATATTTGAAAGGACTGTGAAATATGGGCAACAACTCAGCTGGCAAGAGTGATAAAGGAATGTATGATAGACACAGGGAATGACCTGAGCAAAGGCATGGAGGTTTATTCAGCAGCCAGAAGAGTCAGGTTTAACTGGAGTACATCATGCATAGAGGGCAGTAATGAGAGAAACAATGAAAAGTAAAGTGATATCAAGTTTTGAATAGACTTGACTGCATGACAAATGAGAATAAACTTTACTAATAGTAATAGAAAGCCAGGGAATATTTCTGAGCAGAAAATAATTATATAATTTTTGATTTCTGAGCGGAGAATGAGTATATCTTTGTGTAAGAAAAAAATCCTAGCAGATAGTGGAGGCAGGAATACCTGGAATGAGGTTCTTTAAATAGTTCAGTTGGAAGATAAGTGCTTATATACTAAGGTAATAGCGCTGGGAATAGAGAGGAAGAAGCAAATGCAAAGAATGTTGAGAGGTAGATATGACTAATGAGTTTAACAACTAATGAGACATGAGAGGTGAGAGAAAGGGAACAATCAAAGCTAGTACCAAGGTCACACATATGGGGGAGTGCAAGAATGGTGGTGACACAGACAGAAACTGTGGTCAGAAGTAGGTCTGGGTCTAAAAATAAAGAAAACAAACCTGGTTTGAATTTAAGGTACTGAGTCTCCTGATAGAGAGGTGAGAAAATAAGTCAGAGTTGGAGATACATACTTGGGTGTCATATGTAGGTAGAAGTGGTAGTTAAGACCATGGAAGTGTATGAGGTCAGGGAAGAAGGTGTAAAAAGAGAATGAATAAGCAAGTGAAAAAGTGCTGATTATATATAGATGTATGTGCTAAACATTGTAAGGAAGAGAACCAAGGACAGTTCCTTAGAGCTTTATGGGATGAGGGGTACAAAGGGATAGAAAGATGATGAGAGGAGGAGGGTAATTAGAAAGGTAGGAAGAGAACAAAGCTATGAAAAGAAAGAATATCGAGTAAGAAGATCAGTAGTATTGAAGTTTACTACACGGAAGTAAAGGAGGATGAAAAGTGGGGGACGGAGTAGAATGAGAGAACATGAGTTGTGGCAATTAAGTCATTAGTAACTTGAAAACAGTTTCAGAAGAGTAACATCAATAGAAGGTCAATCATAAGGATGTGAGGACGATTTGGAATTAAAGAAAGTGACTAAAACGTCCATACCTTTTGACCTAGAAATGTCACTGCTAGATATATACCCCAAGGAGGTCAAGGACAAAAAGAAAAGCCTCATATATGCCAAAATATGTAGAGCTTCTCTCTTTGTGCAGAAAAATGCTAGAAATAAAGTAATGACCATGGATGGGAGAATGCCTAAACAATCTGCGTTACGTGACTGTAATGGAATGTTGCTGTGCAGTAAGAAACAAGAATGCTGAATACAGAGAGGAATGGATAGACGTGTGAAATGATGCCAATTGAAATAAGTGGGTCCAGAAAGAAAACAACTATATAACAATGACCATGGCAAAGGAAATAGAAAGAACAACAACAAGAAAACAGTGAAAATTAAATACTACAAAAGTGTACCAAACTTAGACCCAAAAAAGAAAGTACCTCTCCTCCTTTCTTTGAAGAAGTGGGGCACTAAGAGTGTTGAATACTGAATATAACCTCAGACTTCTGCAATCCTCTAGTTTTTCTGAACATTTTTTCTTTTTATTCTGTGTTATAAGGGATGATTATCTCAAGGGTAGGGAAAGAGTTACACTGGGAAATGTAGGCAATGTAAAAGCATAAGGTAGCTATATAAATTCAAGAAAATAAAAGACTGAAGATTAAGTAGATGACAAGCAAGTAGAGGCATTCTGTGTGGATAGCTTTTCAAAAAGTGTAATGCTTAAGGGATGGGAGAATGATTGGACAGTGTATAGACAGAGAGAATGAAAAGATCATTTTGGACTGAAATGATTGGGAAAAGCCTCAGAGAGAATATAGGACTCCAGGTAGCCCTTGGAGAACAAGCAGAATTAGGGAACTATTGAAGCAGCTAGGTGGCACAGTGGATAAAGAGCTAGACATGAGGTCAGGAAGACCCAATCCAATAAACATTTAGTAAGCACCTACTATATGCCAGGCACTATGCTAAGCACTGGTATACAATTAATAAAAACAAAGATAGTCCTTGCCCTCAAAGAGCTTACAATCACAGGGGGAGATAACACAGTAAAGGAGGCAGGAAAAGTAAGGAGGGGGAAGAGAACACTACAGGTTACTTGGTATGGGAGCTTCTTGTTCTATGGAGTTGAAATCAGACAAGACAGTTGATATAATGTGGAGTAAACTGAGAGTCACGTTTCTGCCCTCTATAAAGGAAGGTACTGGGAAGTTTCCTGCTCCACCTTCTAGCCCTCCAATAAGAAAGCAAAGGAGACTGAGGGGGATGGGATCGATCTGGGATTGAGTTAGCAGAATGATGGTGAGCTTAGAAGGATAACTGAGGTAGCTCATTCCCCAGAGTTGAAATCAGGCAGGACAGCAGATGCAAAGTAGAGTGCATTCAAATTCAGAAGATCTGCATTCAAATCCAGCCTCATATACTTACTAACACTGTAACTTGGGCAGTCACTTAACCTCCATTTGCCTAAGTTTCCTGAATTGTAAAATGGGGGCACTAATAGCATTATATTTTCCCAGGCTGTTGTGAGGATGGGATAAGATATTTTTTAAGTGTTTAGCACAGTGCCCAGGACATAATAGGTACGTAATAAATGCTGGCTTCATTCTTTCCCATTTCATTATTGTGGTCTTGAAAAATTCTTAAGTTGTATGACCTTGGGCAAGTCATTTAATCCCAATTGCCCTGACTTCCCCCCTCCAAAAAGACAAAAATAATTCTTAGCAGCACCCCACTTAGTACAGGGTAACTATATTTTTTAAGTGGTGTGATTCCTTCCCCCAAAAAGCAGGCAAATAAAGGAGACAAATAAATATTAATTTTTTAAAATACACAATTAAAAATACACACAAATACACAAAAATATGACCATAGAATTTGCTCTGTCATTTTTTTCCTGGACTGGAGTTTGAAAAATATGCTAAAAACTAAACTGTAGGGAGTCCTTTAAAGCTTTGTTTTTAACAGGTTCCAGCCACTTAACTATATGATTCAGCCTATAATGTTATAAAGATAAAGGATTTCCTTGTTAGTAAATGATGACAGAGTCTGTGAAGAAATGTTTTTAAATCCTTTCACAGTCTTAGCACCTTGTTAAATGCAGTTTAACAAGGCTTGTTAAACACTGTCCTAATCACTTTCAATTCTGTTGATTTCTGCCAGGTACATATGATGGTGACTTCTGCTAGGTACCTATAGTTGATGTTACTCTTTAGGAACCAGTGATCAGAGCATTTATTTGCTTAAGGCAGATTTTTAAAAGACAAGTTTTCCTCCTTGCTGTCTTACTCTTCTAAAAGGCTTCAAAGGATTTAGATCATTTGCAAGGAAAGTTCATCTTGGGGTTGAAACTAAGTAATTTCTATGAGCTCAGTTTCTGTGAAGTGGCAAAATTCTTCCTCCTTGTCTGCCCAAGGGGAAATGAGACATTATCCTCTAATGCTGAGCTTGTCTTCAATCAGACTCCTTTTCTTCCATGGATTCATTCACCTCAACAAATGTTTATTAAGTGTCTACCATAAGTAGATCAATAAACATTTATTAAGTGCTTACTATATGCCAGGCATCATGCTAAAATGCTGGGAATAAAAAGGTAAAAAGACATCGAGGACAGGTAGGTGGTACAGTGTATGGAATGCTGGGTCTGAAGTCAGGAAGACTCATCTTCCTGAGCTCAAATCTGCCCTCAGACATGCACTAGCTGTGTGAGCCTGGGCAAGTCACTTAACCCTGTTTGCCTCAGTTTCCTCATCTATAAAAGGAGCTGGAAAAGGAAATAGCAAACCACTCCAGGATCTTTGCCAAGAAAACCCCAAGTGGGGTCCCAAAGAGTCAGACATGACAAAATGACTGAACTAAAACAACAAAAAGACAGCTCTCGAGGAACTCATCCTCTAAGTTCCTGTAGATGAGACAAAAAGCAGGGTGAGGGAAGATCCCCTTCTCTTGCCCACCTCATACCAAGCCTGCAGGAACTGGATGGGAAAAGAACAAGCTCCCAACGAGGTTATTAGCACACACCAAAATTTCTAAGTTTAATGAGTGGCTACAGCCAAAGGCTGGAGAGATGGATCTAGCTAGAGTTGTTCTTGGGCGTATTGTGTGGGCTGTGTTGTCTACAGCATTATACAATAACATCTCCAGAAAAGGCAGTGTATTTCACTGATGCTTGTCGGGTAAATATTACTTCTATGTTGTAACAGAAGATTTTTTGTGATGTATGAAACTTGCGTGGTTTTTGCATATAAATGAGTAGAGTTTAGACTAGTGTTATGCTAATCCCAGTTTTCTTTCGTAAATAGTTAAGTATGTACGCAAGGCTACTTTTGACCTGAATTTTGCTAGTGAGCAGAGAACTGAGACAAAAGGGAAGGAGGAACCTGAAAAATAAAATTTTCCTCTCTCCTTTACCTTTACCTGAATATCAGGACAGTCAAAACTGATATTCTTCAAGCCAAAGGGAAAAATCAAAGAGAAGGTACCTAGTAGAGAAGAAAGACATCTATTCTACTAATTACATGATGGAGGATGGATGAATTAACAAACAAAACCAATTTTGATGGACTCATGACGTAGAATGAGAAATATTTTTGGAGACAATAAAAGAATTTTGTTTGATCATTTTGACTATGCATGTTTTCTGGTTATTGCAGTTCATTCCCAAACCCCCTCTATGGAAAAATGGGTAGGAATAAGAGGAAATAAATATTTGTTAATTAAAATTAAAAAATAATTTTTTTTAAAGTTTACCATGCATGAAGAACTGTGTAAATAAAAGCATAGGAGACAGTATGGGGTAGTGGACAGAGCAGTGGACTTGAAGGATTCAGGAGATATGGATTGAAATCCTATTTCAGACAATAACCGGCCGTCATGGACAAGTCATGGATATCTCTCCGAGCTCCAGTTCCCTCATCTATAAAATGAGGATACTGCTACTTACATCTCCTCCCTTACAGCACTGCTGGAAGATAACAGCTTCACAAATCTTAAAGTAGATTTTCAGTAATTGTTAGAATTATCATTATTCTAAAGACCCTGATCAGCATTGGAAAAAAGAGGATATGAAACAAATCATATAGGTGGTTCCCTAGAAACCCTGAGCACAGCAAATCTCCTCCTCTCCTTAGTCTTTTCTAAAAATTATCCAAATAGACTGATTTGAGATTGAATAACTCTTAATCAACAAGCATTTATCGAGTACCTCCTCTGTGCAAAGCATTATGAGCAGCTAAGGATACAAAAGAAGCACAAGATATGTTTCAAACCCTATAAAGCTGGCAACGAAGTATATCCGCAAGCACCCCAGCATACCCAGGATGGCTGCTAGCACAGGTCCTTAGATCTGCTTTTCTAAAGGAAAGCAACGCAAAATGGGTTAACAGTCTCACTTTAATCAATCAAACACATATCATTTACCTAGTTCAGGGGAAAAAGTCAACACCCTGAACTTCAGAGAATACATACACAAGTTACAAGCACAAGTTACAAGCAGACCAAGAAACAGATCAGCAGACGGGCTTCCAACCATCTGACCGTCACATCCAGTGATCTCAGTTACCAGAGAGAGAAGCATCAACATTTGGGTTTTCAAAGCCAGGGGGCTCAATGGCTTCCCAGAGTCTCATCTGGTCAAATCACACAACTCTTCTCTAAGTGAGCCCCAAAGCAAAACCTCACATCAAGGCATATATATAGCCTTCTCCTTGGTCAGAGAATGTCACAGCCCTCTTGACCCGCTGCCCAATTACAAGGTAACAAGGTGTGGGCATTCCTGAAAAACAAGCCTCTGCCACAGGCTCCACACAACCACGTTCAGCCTATTAGGGGGCAGAGTACACTTTCAAATCAGGGAAGGTTCTCAGAGCCACTTAAGCCACTTACGCAAAGGGTCTAGTGGCAGGGAAGATGTTCAGATTCCCATAACACCAAGCTAAAAAAGCTGTAACAATAAGACAAAAGTCCATTGCTAAACTATGATACTGGCAGAGTATAGAGGCATGTGCCTGTAATCCTAGCCACCATAGAGGCCTGAGTGTGGGGCCTCTTTTGAGCTCAGAGTTCTGAGCTGCAAATAGACTGATTAGGTATTCCAACTAAGTTCAGCACTAATATGATAAGCCCTCTGCAAAAATGGAGGGACACCAGGCTGCCTAAGAAGCGGTGAAATGGACCAGATCAGAAATAGAGCAGGTCAAAGCTGATTACACTGGGATTGGGCCCATGAGCAGCCCCTGTACTCCCATTCTGGGTAAGATAGAGAGTCCCAATCTTTAAAAATAAAATAAACTAGATGATACTGACAACCATAAATGGATAGAATTAGTCTTGGAAAGTATTGTAGAGATCATCCATTATTGTATGGATGAGGAAATTGATGCCAGAGAGCCAAAGCCACTTGCCAATGGTAATACAGGCAGTAAGAAGGAGAGCCCGTATCCTCTGATTCCACATCTGATGTTCTTTCCACACTGCCTCCTCTGAGTACTCACTTTCCAGGGAGCCGTAGAGAGGAGGAAAAAAGGAGAAAGAGGGTAATCATGCAAGTCTTCAAAAAGCTTCAGAGAAAGGAGCCAAATCTGCTTTGGAACACATCAGATCTCATATAAAAATGGCAAACCTATATATTGGAAAATTAGCATTTCAATGTTTTTAAATCCTTCCCATACATAGAGTAACAAAAATTTTTACATTTTTTCTCATTTGATCCATACAGTAATACTGTGAGTATCTTTACATGTTTGACAGTTATTTTTGTAATATACCCATGAAGACACAGAGGCTCTGAGGTACCATAAAATTATGGAAAGAGCTCTAGATTTGGAGTCAAAGGACATAGGTTTGAATCCTGTCTCTTTTACTTACTGTCTTTGTGACTTTGGACAAGTCACTTAACCACTTTGGGTCTCAGCTTTCCCCATCGTTTATCTGAGGGAGTTGAACCACATGACCTCCAAGGAACCTTCCCCATCTCCAAAATGCTGCCACCTATAGGTCAAGTAACTTGCCCAAAATAACACAGTGAGTTACTGGCACAGCTGAAAGTAGACCCACATCTGATTTAGTTTAGTTTTATTTCCACTGGACCACAGGCTCTATATTAGCAAATTCAATCCAAACATTTATTAAACACCAAGTGTGTGGAAGATACTGTATTGAGCGGTGGGAACATAGATGTGAAAAACAACAAAGTCCTTGTTCTTGGGGGGACTTATAGGCCAATGGTGTAACAAGATATGCTGAAATCACTATTGATTCAAGGTCAAATGGAAACTTAAACGGAAAAGTAGGGGTCCAGACTTAACAGAGACTTTATAAGAAAGATGAAGAGTTAGAAATTAATTTTTGTTGTAATAAGGTGCATTTTCATGCGGCACAAGATCCTGGTTCTTGAAGAAAGAAAATGATTTTAGTAGATGAAAGTATGGAGGGAAGGAGGTTATAGTAAAAAGAGGAGTAGCCCAAGAGTCCAAAGTCCTGGATTTTAGAGCCTTTTCCGGCTAATAACTACTGAAGGCAACTTCTTTCACCACTCTGAGCCATGATTTCTTCTTCTATAAAGTGATCTCACATACCTTTCCACTCTAAAATCTTATAGTCTTAGATTATATATGCTTTTCCTGGATATTCATGGAGGCTAAAGAGAGGAGGACAAGTTATGTGAAAGATAGATTGGAAGGGAGAGACTTAGGTGTAGAAAAACAGGTCAGAGAGACTATCTCAATAATCCACGTCAGTAGGAATAAAGGAATAAATGGGGGTGGTGACTATACGAATATAGAGGAGCAGACTGATGCGAGAGATATAGACAAGGAATTATAGGATCACCACATCTAGATCTGGAAGAGACATTACAGATCATTTATTCTACTGATCTTATTTAAAAGAGGGGAAAATTGAGAATCAGAGGTTAAGAGACTTGTCCAAGGTCACACAGTTGACAGGACTTAACAAATTATTAGATACAGGTAAAGAGAGAGAAGTAAATTATGATTTATTCTGCCTTTTTTTAAAATTGTTCTTATGACTCTACTGCCTTATTCTTCCATGACAAGTAGCATTAACAAGGCAAGGTGTCACTTTGGAACCAAACTAAGCTAGAAGGACATGTTTACTAACGAATGGGGGATTGACCTTCAAATTGTCCCTTCCAAGAGAGATATGTATTCCTCCTGCAGGGAAATGAAATCCTATAGACAAGTTGATTACAAACAAAAGCAGTATTATTACATTTGTCTGACACTTTGATAAAGAAAGCAAGCAATTTATGACTGAGAAATGACTCCTAGAAAAGTAAACATGAAATACTGAAAGAGCAAGATTGATGACTTGAATAACAGAATTCTAAGGGGCTGGGGAAATGAAGAGGATAATCTGGATAACTTGGGTCAAGATATACAGTTTCTTGAATATCCCCACATTTGAGCAAAAAATATGCATACAGGAAAGATTATATGTACATTATATATATACATATATATATGTTAATATACACCCAACTCATTTGGAATTGAATGTGATTCCATCAAAGCTGGTGCTAGAAAGAGGTAGCCTGGAGTAATAACAGGTAGACTACTAGACTTGGAGCCAGGATAGACCTGGGGTCAAAAACTGATTCAGACACTAACTGGCTCTGCAGCCCTTGGTAAGTCATTTCTTTACATTCTCTGTGTCTCAGTTTCCTGATCTATAAAATCTGAGAGCTCTGGACTCAATAGCCTCTATGATCTCTTCAAGGTGTAAATTTATACTCTAATGATGTTTCTTTTGCACTACTCAGTAAGAAAATGTTTGACAGGTCAATGAGTATGTCAACAAGCATGTGCATAGGGAGAAGTCAGTACTTAAAGTACTTAAGAATATTTTAAGCACCTGCAAACATTTTCAATGTAGCTAGTGCCCTACAGTCAACTGATATCTCATTACAAGTGTTTCCTATCTAATTAGAGCATTTTGTACACCTAGCTCTAGTTACCATGTGGTCTTACAAACAACAAACTTGTATATCCCTTAAAATATGGAGTGTCCCAAAAGTCTTAATGCAGTTTTGTAACTTTAATTAGCTTAAACCTGCCTTAAGAGCTTTGGAACACCCTGTATTTAGCTTACTATAATGTGATTCTTTCCAATCCATGTGAATCAGCAAAGTCTGATTCTTGTGGCTGTGCATACCTAACTAGTTTTATAGTGAAAATACTCCCCCTGAAGACTCTAGAAATTCACCATACCAAGGTCTGGAAATTCCAGTTGGTTCCGTGTAAAGCAAGTTTAAACTCAAAACTTATCAAATTGTGAGAGAGATCAACAAAAAGCAGAAGCTAGTATTGGAAGGGTCAATCTCTGAGTTGGTCAGGGGCGGGGAGCCTATGGCCTCAAGGCCACATGTGGCCCTCTAGCTCCTCAAGTACAGTCCTTTGACTGAATCCAAACTTCACAGAAAAAAAAATCCCCTTAATAAAAGGATTTGTTCTGTAAACTTGGACTTCGGCAAAAGGCAGTACCCAGGGACCTAGAAGAGAGCATATGTGGCCTCAAAGCCTCAGGTTCCCCATCCCTTGTCTAACTATTCTGGCCAAGTTAGAATTATGAGAGAAAAGTGACTAAATTTTGCATACTCTTTGACTCAGTGATCTGACGTCTAAGTACTTAGGTCAAAGACATAAATATATGAGGTCCCTTATATACCAAGATATTTACAGAAACATGTTTTATGGCAGCCAAAACCAAAAGAAAACTGGAAAGTAGCATGATTAAACAAACTGTCATACCTTACCATACCATAAGAAACCACAAATACGAGGAATTGAGAGGAACGTAAAAAGACTTGCATGAACTCATGCAGAGCAAAGACAGTAAAACAAGAACAAAATACACAATAACTAAAACAATATAGATAAAAACAACACCACTGAGCAGCTGAGCTCACATTAAAGGCAATGACCAATATTGTTTCCACAGGACAGATGATAAAACACAAGTCCCCTCCTTTTGGCTGTGATGGATGGACTATGGATGTCAGATGTTATGTACTCTATCAAACAGTCACTGTTTCTGTTGATTTTGCTGAACTGTATTTTATGACAAGGACGTTGGAGCTGGGTTGGAGGGGAGGAAGTGGGAGAGGCTGGCATGGAGAAGGATAACAGGAAATGTCACTGGTGGTTTAAAAAGCAAAAGGCATCATTTAAATTTAAAAATTAAATAAGGTCCAAGCCCCTTAGCCTTCACATTCCAGTTACAAATATTCAAGGCAATTGTTGCTTCCCCAACTTAAGGGCAGGGTATTATAACCCAGTTATACAAGCCCTCGTTGATGGGAAAACTGTCGCTAGTCTTCATTAAGCAAACTTACCCAACAGCAGAGTGAGCCTCTTATTGATTCTCCCAGAGATTGCTGACAATAGACAAGTAGAAGCACTAATACTTCCAGGAGTCTGCACTTTTGCATTACCTCCTGCAAATTGCTTGAGAGATCCTAAGGAGCAACAGTAACTACTCTCACTGTCTCACTCTCTCCCAGTTTTCAATTTGTTTTCATCATTTTCCAGTTCAGAACTCAACTAGACAGAGATACAGCAGTGAAAGACACAAGAAGAAAAATTAATATTTTCATCATGGGCTTCCTCATCATGCAGAGATTTATGAATTTCTTTTTTAGGTAGAAATCATGCTTTTTAAAAAAAAAAACAGAGAAAGAAAATCTTTAATTGTTTTCTTATTGCCTGAAGAGAGCTTCAAAGACATCTTGCTCCATGCCGTCCTTTACATTTCACATTAAATGCAAAATATATTTGAAACAAGCAAATATTTGTTTTAATTTACTCCATCTGTTAAATGAATTACTAAAAAGACAACTAACTCACTATATTAAATTCAGTGATTTGTAAACAATTTATATGTTCATTTGTTCTGGGTTAAAAATGCCCCCAAAGCATCATTTTTATGAAACCCACAAAGTAAATGGCATTGTATTCATCTGCTGAATGCAGGGCATGGTTTCTTTCTTTTCACTTCATTAATTTATTTCCTAATTCGAGTTAATTAGTGAGAATCATATTTCTAAAAGCTATTTGAAATACAACGTGGGGGGAATCTAGCAAACTGCTTTGGAAAGCTAGCTGCTGAGAGCATATACTAGATATTAGTCTCTTGAAGAACTTCTCATGTAAGGAAACTGATTGTGAAAGTCCATTTTTTACAGCATGAATTTCATAGGTCCCTCCTCTATCTGATAGTAGATGAATTAGCACTATCCACTGAAATACATGGTACCAGAAAGTTATCATGAATTCAATAACACATTTTACATGAATTCATATTTTATTCATCACCAGCATCAATATACAATTTTAAAGTGATTATACATGTATGTACGAAATACGTGTACTTTTTCAGCCCACTAAATATGTTTGTTTATTTAACACACTAAATAAAACTACAAATTATGTTGCAGTTAATTTTAAAATGGCAGTGTTTAGTGTGCATGTGGATTCTCCTTGCAATAAATCTGTAGGCCCTGGAAATCCATAGGCTGACAACAGCAGCCCTAGTCAAAATTTTGAGCCTCGACCCATCTCCCCTTTCCTGCCTGGTCCCTATTCACTACTCCCAAACTCAGCTACTTTAGAAAAGGGGTGTGGTTCAGTGGAAAAAAGACTGGATACACAGTCAGAAGAGCTGAGTTCACAGCATGGTTCCACCACTTACTATCTGGGTAGCCTTGAGAAAGTTATTTAATCTCTGTGAGTCTTAGTCTCTGCAATTGCAAATTAATAAATTAGGATAAATGGTCCCTCAAGTTCCTTCTAGCACTAATTCTATGACCTATGAAAACCTATTCTCTCCAGAATCTGATCTCCATTCACATGAAAGTAATGATTAGAAGCAGCTTAAAGCAGTGTTTCGCATACTTGGAATCCTAGTATTCCCCAGAGAATGAAAAGAAGCTGCATGAGAAAACATTAATTTAAGATAGGGATAATTTTCCTTCTAAATATTAAATAGGAAGTTATGTTATACATCAAAATTTTTTCTTGCAGCAATTTTCAGTATGAAAATAAACTTATTTCTTTTGTTTTGTTAGGAAATTTCATAATCCCCTTCCCCTTTTTCCTAAAGGATATTACAATCCCATATCAAACTTAATGGGGCCATCTGCCATATTAGAAGACCCAAAGTATTTCCTGCACAAATCATTGTTAAAATGCTTACTTAAAGTATTATCTCTGGGGATTAGAGAGACAATGGGATTTGAACCTCAGCTAGGGTCAGTGTGTTATGGTGGAAAGAGAACTGATTCTGGGTTCAGAGGGGCAGGGTTCAAACCCTACTTCTGATGTCCACTATATGACCTAATCTCTCTGGGCCTTCACATCCTAATCAGTAAAATGAAGGGCTTGAACTAAATGGCCTTCCAGTTCCCTCCTAGTTCTCCTCTCAACATCTTTTAAATTAAAGGAATGACATCCAACCAGATGAAAATTCAGTCATCAACAAGTCAGGTACTTTAAACCCACAAGATTTCCTCCCAGGTCTAACTGTCTAGTTCTAGAACTTGATTCTTGGATTTCTCCCAACAAACCACAACAAGAAACCTAACTACATCTTTCTCAATCCTGTTACCACATTCTGACCATTACTCCATTAAAAAAAACTTTCCTGAAAAAGCTTCCTTCTCCATCCCTAACACAAAGATCCTTAGAGTGGGAGTCAGGAAACCTGGTTCCAAGTAGGACTGTATCCTGAACTTGTGTAATCCTAGGCCATTTGTTTTCTCTTCTAGACCTTGGGACCTTCATTTGCTTTAAATTAGGAAACTATCTGAAGTTCTGGGACAGGTAGATAGAGTGCTGGGCCTGGAGTCTGGAAGACTCATCCTCTTAGTTCAAATCCAGCTTCAGACACTAGCTGTGTGACCCTGGGTAAGTCATTAACCCTGTTTGCCTTAGTTTTCTCATCTCTAAAAATGAACTGGAGAAAGGAATGACAAACCACTCCAGTATCTTTGCCACAAAAACCCCAAATGGGGTCACAAAGAGTTGAACACCATTGAAAAACAACAACAAAAAATGAAGTTAATGGTCCCTCAAGGTCCTTCCAGGTCCTCCTGATTTCAGGGATAGCATGGTATAGTGGGAAGAATGATCCATTTGGAGTCAGAGGACCCAGGTTCAAATCCCACATCTTATTATCTATGTGACCTTGGACACATCACTTAACCTCTTTGGGTCCCAGTTTCCTCTTCTGTAAAATGAAAGTTGGACTAGATGACCTCTGGCCCACTCTAGGTGGAAGATCCTATGATTCTAATACACCTCCATTAAAATCCTGAAGAGCACTGGCCTGCACTTTTCTCTGTACTATGATCTCCACAGTATATTATACATGGGGAGCCTATCTTTTTAAAGAGTGAAGAAGGCCCATAAGTGCATATGAATAATCACAGAAGTTTGGAAAACAAAAGACTCTCATCCTCTCTTAATATTTTCAGGGATTGAAAACAAAAAAAGTTCTAGCAATCTGTGCAGTCCTTCTGGTTCTGCTCGACAAAAGATCACTGCTGCATTTGGAGGCTATGATAAGGAAGCACACAGACCACTTTTGTCACCCAAGCAGTACCCAGAGAAAATGTATCAGAGCACTCCAGCCTTCTGAAGAAGACTCCAGATGGTGGCAGAGAGAGCAGCTGGTGGCAGGGAAATATCACCCTCACTAGAACATGTCTAATGCAGGTAATTCTCTGAGCAGAGGAAAAAAAAGTGAGAACTGAAATTACACAAGGAAACAGATTCCAGGGCAAAGGAGGGACTTCATAATTCAATTCAATAAATAAGCATTTATTAAGTTCCTACTGGATTAGTCACTGCAGATACTAATACAAAAAAAATGAAAATAATCCCTGACTTCAGAAGCTTACATTTTACTGGAATATAATATTAAAATAATTTACTGATACTCTTGCATTTACAGAGCCCTTTCCTGAAAAACATTTTTTCATCAATTTTCTCATGTGATCTTCACTAGAACCTTTTGAAGTATATATGATGGAAAAATGTAGTACTAGTTTACACGTAGAAAAACTGAGACCAGGAGTAGTTACACTTTTAATTCTGTTAATTCTGTTTAAATGTTTAATTCTGTAGAAGTTACTACATTTAATTCTGTTCTTCCCATACCATAAGTCTGTGGTGACACTTCAAAAGAAGTTAGATCTCCTAATTCCTAGCCCAGCATTTTTACTTTTTGGTCTGGATCATGATGTCATCTCTATAGGGAACTCTTTGATGGTGACACTACCACTATCAATGACAATTAGCAACTGGCCTGAAATTTTCAGTCTTATAGAGCTGCTCGGGCATTCCCTGAGAACTTCAAAACACTTGCCAGAGACAGATAGCCAGAGTATGTCAGAATGTGAATCTAAATCTCCCTGGTTCAACCTCCTGCTACCTCGCCCCCCCCCCCCCCCCCCCCCCCGCCAAAAAAAAGAGTTGTACTGATACCTTTTGCTTTTAAGACAGAGTTAGTTCTGGATATATACAAATGTGTGTGTGTGTGTGTGTGTATTATGTGTATACATATACAGAGCAGGCCCCATAAATCTTTTTCCTCCTAGTTCAGTAGAGTTGGTAATGCCGGTATCCCAATGGAAGTTTCACCTTATAAATACATATACATATAGATGTGTGTATCACCCAAAGCCTTAGTGCAGTCATAAGGTATTAAGCCTTACAACTGCACTGAGTTTTGGGACACCCTGGATATACATATTCCCCTCAAAAAAAAAAGAATCCTCCTTTATAACAAAGAAAAACAATTAAGCAAAACACAGTGATAGCATCTGACCATGTATGTAACTCAATGTTTATATATATGTATATATATAATATATATAAATATCATATATTTATTATATATGTATAAAAAATACAGCCAATCAAGGTGGGGGGGAAGGAATCAAAAGAATCAGGTAAACTGCTAAGCTTGTTTCTGAACTTGTCAAAAATAAGCCCAAATCCATTTTTATGCAAAGGAGTTGCTACTAGACTTAAAATACTTGATGCAGCCCAGATTTAGGACTGAAACTCCATAATCATGAAGGAGGGCCATGCCTTCCCAGACAGGGACACTCACCTAGGAAGATGATGGTCTGCTTCCTGGCTACTTTGCTCTCCTCACTCTCTGTCTTCCTCATCTGAGACTCTCCTTTCACCGCCAGGGTGCCCATCTTCCCTTTCATTAGCACCCGCATCATGTTTCGACACATGAAGGCCACCAAGAGCAGGACCACTAAGTAGATGATGAAGGCACTGAAGATGCTGGATTGGAAAACCACCCACCGGCTGGAGAGGCTAGTACAAACGGACATGTTGGAGGTCTCGGGGTGCTCCAGGTGTGGTGTCCGAGAACGATTGCAAAGGAGGCCACGGTGGTTAGGCACCTCGACCAGAGGGTACTCAATGCCCATGGAGAAAAGGACGGGTAGTGCCACGAGAACGGAGGTGACCCAGACAAAGCAGATCAGCAGCTTCACCTGAAGGGGCCCTGATACTGCCTTGTACCTGAAGGGGTGGCAGATAGCCACGTAGCGCTCAAAGCTGAGAGTCAGCACGTGGAGGAGTGTGGCATAGCTACAGGCTTCAAAAAGGAAAGTGTGCAACTTACAGGACAAGTTATTGCTCCTTGTAGTCAGAGGGTTCCAGATCACGCTGTAGAACTCCATTGGCATGCCTATGAGGAAGACCAAGATGTCAGAGCAGGCCAAACTTATTATATGGTCTGCGACCGCCTTCTGCAGGTAGCCTTTCCTCTGAAGCACCTGAGTAACGCGAATAGTGACGCTGTTCCCGAGGATACCCATCACAAAGATGATCGAGTACACAAGGATGAGAGTGATCTTGATCCAGGTGGCTACTTCAAACTCTGGGACGTGACTGTGGTCAATCACCTGGGAGCAGGCATCGGCTGAGCCTCGCTTGGCAGCCATTAGCAGAAAAAGCCTGGTTTCTGACCCGCTCCCTGGCAAAACCAGATGTTCTTCCCTCCAAGAGTAGGCCCCCTAAATCTCGTTCCTTCTAGCTCAGCAGAGCTGGTATGGCAGGTGTCCCAATGAAATGTTCACCTTATCAATCAATTCACCTACTGATAGCCCTCAGCTGAAAAGTTCCTGAAGAACGTCAACTCAAAAAAGCCATGGGAAGAAATAGGATAGCCAAGGCTTTGGGAGTGCATGGATCCCAGTGAAAGAGAAAACGGAAAGAGAACTTTTTCAACCTGTCGGGTTAGTCAAGAGAGCTACTCAGCCCCAGCAGTGGGTGAATGTCTCCGCCTCTCTTGCCTGTGGACTGACTCCACCTCTGCTCACCCCATCCAGTTAGTTTTCTCTCTTTCCCAGGAGCAGTGAAGGAGGAGAACAACTGTTGTTAATCATTAATAAAGTACCTGATCAAATACAATGTACACTCAGTTTTGTGGACAGGACCTGGTTCCTGGCAAAGGAACCACCCTTGAAATCAGAGCCTTACTCTCCCCGCACTGGGTGAGGTGTCGCTGAAACCTCTGCTTTCTTCCCTTCCCCCTCTCCCCGCAGGCACCGGAGCCTGGGAAGGTAATAGGGCTAAGGAGAAGAGCAGAAGTCTAGGAGGATTCTGGTGAGCTTTTCGCTTTGACTTGGAATCCAAAGCTTAATTTGGCGATTGCTAACTGCCCTCCGTCTCCTTTTTGAACTCTACACACATATAGGTACTGGAGCGCACGCACACAGGAACACACATTTCACCACACCCTAATCCAATCCTAAGTGTTAGGCAAGAGTTGGAATTCCTTGGGTTGAATGCTGTGGCTTTAGTGGAAGCACTTCTGTCTAAAACAAACAGCCTCCACAGCTGTCTTGGCGTCCTGTCTCTCCAATCAGCCAGAGGCCTGAAGAAGCAGGCAAAGTTTAAT
Source organism: Pseudocheirus occidentalis (assembly GCA_028646575.1). Lineage (NCBI taxonomy): Eukaryota > Metazoa > Chordata > Mammalia > Diprotodontia > Pseudocheiridae > Pseudocheirus > Pseudocheirus occidentalis. The sequence goes on from CM053596.1 coordinate 215,535,281, forward strand.
AAATCCTTCCGCTATTATGTTTTGGGGGCGTTTGTTTTGTTTTTAAATAAATATTTGGACTCAGTCCCTTGAGTCTCAGAGGGTCAGAGCAGGACCCAAACCAGGCTAATGGGATCCCCTTAAAGCCCTGTCTTTTCACCAAAGCCCTAACACCACAGAGAGCAGGGCTGTCTAGAGCTCGCTCTTCCCATGAGGGCATGCAGTGGAATGCCACTTTTCCCTTTTCAGTCTCACTCCATAGCACAGGCAGCTCTCGTAGTAGCTGCAGGAAACTTTTAATTGGAAGCATGTATATGGATGAGGGTCTTACAATCTATCCACAAACTGGAAACCTGGAAATAAGCTCTCCTGAACAGGGTTGTGACAATTCACGCTGGGAGAATAAACCGACATTGTCTTTAGCTGGCCAGGAAGAGTCATTATAAAGGAGACACTAACTCGTTCTACATCGGTTGTTCTCAAAAGAAAGTTTGCAAAAGGTGGGGAATGGTTTGCCTTGAAGGCCAAAAGGTTCAGGAACTGAAGAAACACTTAAATCGGACCATGGGCATTTCCTTTTTCTTGGGACCTTTACTATAAACCTCTGCTCAAAACTCATCCCCTCCAGGAAAATCATCCAGATTTCCACTAGCCCTATAACTCCAGCATATATTTGTATGTACATATATCTGCAGATATATTCCTATACACAGAGATGCATGTATATGGTATCCCAGAAGACTTAGTGCAGTTTGAAGCTTTAATAGCCACACTTGCATATACAACTCTTTTATTTTTTTTAACACTACTTCACCACATCTCACGGAGATGGACTGGCAGGTGCTATTGTAGAACATTACACTGAACTAACAGCAAAACTCTCTACTGATCAGCAGGAAGCTTTAACCTGCTCTGTTTCAGACCTGGGCAGGTAGTCATCTCCCATTCCCCTCCACTTTATTAAAGTCAAACACCTGATTGGCATAGTCTATAGTAGATCAAGAGATCCACCAGCTTCATCCTCCGTGGGAGCAGGGATTACCGGTGTGCCCCACCATGCCTGGCTAGGCGATTCTTTAAGGCTAAAAGCTACAGTACTGTTCTCTGTTGGTAAAGGAAGTTTCTTACAGAAGCTGCATACACTGACGAAATCACAGATCCGACCATGAAAAGGATATACATATAGAGAAAGATCCATTGCTAGGCTGGATAAAGTGCCAGGTCTGGGGTCAGGAAAACCTGAATTCAAATACAACCCACACTTCCTAGCTACATGACCTTAGGCAAGTCATTTTATCTTTGTTTAACAGAGTTTTCTCATCTGTAAAATGGAGATATTAGCACCCAACTCACAGGGCTGTTAGTTATGTATGTTGATAAATTCATCTATAATTTGTTTTATAAATAAAATACATATATGTAATATTATATGTGTGTATATATACATGTATACATACATATATTTGTATTATGTGTATATATTCTTGGTTTTTCATGTGTTTCTCCTGTCATCCCCATTAAGCTATAACCAATTAAGACTGGGAACCATTTTGCTCCAGTGCCTCCAGTGCCTTGAACACAGTGGACCCTCAATAGATTATACTTTGCCATTTGATCCACTGACTAACAGAAGAAAAAACAAACTCTTGATTGATTGCTGAGTACATGGAATACACTTAAATTAGACGTTTGAATCATTGTGGTCACACTCCAGCAGACCCAGGCTTTCATAGAAACCGGTGCTCCCTTGATTTGGGCAGATTTGTGACTGATCAATACCTTCTTGTACTATGCATTTCTTGTCTATATCTTTTATAAATCTTCTATAAGACATCTACCCAGCATAATGGAGACCTTGCTCTGGTTCTTCTAATATTTAATGAATATTCTTTCACTATTTCATGGTTTAGTTGATAATATGCCACACCTTGTTCAGCCATGCCTCAGCAGATGAGCATCCCCTCAATTTCCAATTCTTTTCTACCACAAAAACAGATGCTATACATTTTTTTTTTGTAAATATGGTTCCTTTTTCTTTCTCTTTGATCTCTTTGGGATACAGATCTCGTAGCAGCATTGCCAATTCAAAGGGTATACAGAGTTTTGTAGCCTTTTGGGTATTGTCTCTTGAGTTATCAGTGGCTTTTACTACCACAGAACTCACTTTAACTGTTTTGAACAACAGTTGTTTAGGTAATTGTCATACCCTGCCCTCCCACTAGAATGTAAGTTCTATCAGGACAGTGTCACTGTCTTATCTAAAGCATGGGTTTCTCCCAGCACCTAACATACTTGATAATAGAAATCTTAATAAATGTTTGAAAATTTTAATTTAGTGGGGAGTGTCCAAAAGGAGGAATTCTTATCAATTTTCTTGAAATTATAGCTATTCACTCGCCTTCCCTCCCACCCATGCTGCTCATGTCCAGGCCACAATTATTATTAATTCCAATTTGTTCTACTCAGACAGGATTTCTATTATTGTCTAATTCCTTTCACCTAATTTTATTTTCCCAAAATGTGAACAAAGATTACAACTGCATGAGGAATAGTGAGAATCAATCCAATTAGAACTCACTACTTTACAGTAAAGAGTCCTAAAGAATGGAATCTCCACCCACTCTTTTGAATTCCCCAAGCCATTTATGAGCTGGTGGACTCCTCCTTAGCTGCTGATAATAGATTCAGATAGCCTATGGCAAGCCGCAGGCGTTGTTGGTAGTGTTATTGTGTGATTGACTAGTGACATCTTTTATAAGAAAAAAAAATGAAGATAGAGACAAAGTATATACTAGGACCCCTTTGACCTCAACCATCTTTGAGGCAACTCTAAGGTAGACACCATTAATTTACATACTCTATAAATCTGACAAAAACATTTCAAAAAGGAGGTATTAGAATGCATATGAGGAAGCTGAGGCCTTTAGAGGCAAAAGTAACTTGATGGAAGTTATACAGGAAAGAGTTAGATTTGGAATCCCCACTGTGGCACAAGCCATGAGACCCTAGAACAGCAGTTCTCAACCTGTAGGTTATGTTCAATTTGTAACAATGAAAATACATCCTGCATATCAGATAGATTCATAACAGTAGCAAAATTATAATTATGGAGTAGCAATGAAAATAATTTTGTGATTGGGGGTCACCACAACATGAGGAACTGTATTAAAGGGTCATGGCATTAGGAAGGTTGAGAACCACTGCCCTAGAGTCTAGTGACTAGTGACTAGACAAGCCATTTACTCTCTCTAGAACTCATTTTCCTTCTCTGTAAAAATGGAGGTAATAGCACTCACACCAGCAACTTTATAAGGTTAGGTGAGAAAAGTGCTTTTGTAAACTTTCAAGCACTATAGAAAGGTGAGTTGTCATCATTATTACATTTATTGTTAATTGCAGAAGACCAAACAAGAAACCAAGCCTCCCGACTCCCTGATCAGTATTCTTTCTACCTCATTGGAACTTATAATCCATTTATCATTCAGTTAGAAAACCAGCATTTGCTGGGTATCCTCTCTAAGTACAGCACTATGTTCTTCAGGAACACAAGGGACATAATAAGAATGTGTACAGGAACAAAATTTTTAAACCGACAATGCTAATGATATCTATGGTTAATTGATATGTTAAATAAAATTTAAAATTATATATTGCAGCATTTTCTAAATTGTGCCCTAATGTGAATAACTGGAGTTTTCAGTGCTTAATATGTTGGCAAAATTCCTCATAATCCAATGGAAAAGAGTACTGGTTTTGGAGTTAGAGGACCTGAGTTCAAATTTTAGCTCTTCTGCCCTTTACAGGGTAACCTTTGGCAAGTGACTTAACCTCTGTAGATGTCCGTTCCTGCAGCTGTATAGAAACTAATAGACTAGATCTCCTCAAAAATCCATTCCGTCTCTGAAACTATCCCATGTTCCTACAAAAACTATGAATTTTTGTGAGTCTGCAGAGTCTGTCTTAAGGACCTCCAGAAATGCAAAGGGATCTTGATGGATGTAGCCATTTGAATATACTTGGCCAGAACAGAAATGCTGGAATTATATGAACCAGGTTTGAAGTAGGGGGCTTGTCAAGTGGCATATGCTCCCAACCAGAATTTTCCTAGGAATATCAGGAAAATTAGGCACAAGACTAGCAGACCACAAAAGAAAGACAAAGGATCTTAGCTGCCATGCAAGCACTCAGACTAACATAATATGAATACAGAATAGGGGTTTTTTTTAACCTGACAAATGACTCATATCTAATCCATGAATAGTCTGGCAGGCCTCTGCTTCCCAAGAACCTATAACATTTTTTAGATTCATCATGCTGTCCTGGGATTCTCCTTCTCTAATATGCTTGCAAAATGAAGGACAGTTTCACTAGAGGGTCAAAAAAATCATCCTTCTGATGAGTCCCATATCCTAAGGACATATACAGACCTCCAAACCTATAGTATTATATTGTGTGAGCCTCCACATCAGATGAAAACACTCAGAGTTACTAGAAAATCAACCTTTTTCCTTGGTTCTACAAAGTCCACATAACTCCCCTACTTTTTCCAGAAATTGCTCCCTGTAGCTGGGTCACGTAAGCAACAAGATGACTCACTAGACATTTTTTCCAATCCCCACAACCTCTCAATGCTCTCCAAAACAGAAATTATGTGCCAAAGATAAAGCAACTTCAGCTGTTTCCATATTCGAGGACACTCAGAATCCAAAAGTTTTTTTTTTTTAATCCCAGGAACTGACATTCACCGACTCTTCACTTAGCATCCCTTCCCTACCTCCCACAATACTGGCTTCAAGTTCATACTAGCAGACTCAAAGACACGACACAGGCTTACATCAAAACTCACCCATGTACCCCATACTCTGCACCTTCTTTCCAGTGCCATAGAGATCCTAGCTTTAATCTGTAGAAGTTTGCTCAGGTCTTAACCAGAAAACTTAGTCACAGTCCTTCAAAGGAAAAAGCCTGCCAAGGGTACAACCTAAAAGCACCAGTCCTGCAAAACCCCTAGATTGCTTCTGCCAGGCCAGAGATCTAAAGAACAGAAGGAATGGGATGGCGACCAGGACTAGGAACTTGTGAAGCACTCCACCAAATCTGAGGGAAAGAACACAGAATTTAGCTAGGGTTGGTTCTGATCACCCAAAAGTCAACTGGAGCAGAGACTTTAGATTGTGAATCATGGATTTTCCAGTGTGGGAGGAGGCTAAGACATTTGAGATCTAACTTTCACAGAAACTAAAGAAGAAAGGGAATCAGGAAGTGAGTCATTAGGAAAGTAAAGGGAAAAATGACTGAAAGTACCAAAGATTTCTGGAAAAAGAAATCTCAAAGACCTTGAATATAAACAGATAAATCAAAAGTAAAAACAGAGGAAATATGGCCTCCAGATTTAGTGAATGAGTTCAAGGATCTAAGAATAAATGCTTCAAAATGAAGGGAAATGATCTAGCATTTCATGGGACAGAGGACCATGTAGAATTTGAGAAGAACATGAAACCACAACACATTCTTCCTGCATGGTTTAATGAAGAAATGGGAAATATGAAAGCAGAATCTATGTCCTCCATAGCAAAAATAACGAGCAGAATAGAAAAATATAAATCTGTAATGGCAAGTTGCACTAAAGAAACAAAACAGAGAAGAATAAAGATGCTAATACATAGACATGAAGACAATCTAGAAGAAGAGAAGCAAAAAACAAGAACAATATGAAAGAAAATATGTTCACTATGGAAAAAAAATACTGATCTTGAAAACAGGATGTATATAGTAAACCTAAGGATCATAGATCTTCAAGAGGAACATGATAGAACAACACACCTTACTTAACACATAACGAAGGAAATAATAAAAGAGAACTGCCCATAACTATTGAGTATAGAAAAGGAAACTCTAATTGAAAGAATTCACATATTAGCTCAAAAAAAAAATCCCAAGGCTGCAAACTCCAAAATACAGAGTGGTTAAATTTAACCACTCGGTTTAGAATCGAAAATTTCTTCAAGCCATCAGAATAAAGACTTTTGAATCCAAAGGATATGAAACTGGAATAATATAAAACTATTCTGCACCCACTAGAAAAAAGGAGGAGGGGATGGAATAACATGTTCAAAGAGCATTCAAGCTCAAGATGTAGTCCAAGGTGACCTACCCTGCAAATCTAAGCTTAGCTATACAGGACAAAAGATGGACATTCAATAATGAAGAAGAGTTTAAAACATTTTAGAAAGAAAACCAGAACTGAAGAGATTATTTGCTTCTCAAACACCCAAACTACAGAATTTTATCAGGGAGACAGCAAGAGCAATAGGATGACAACAGAATGACCAATAACAGACTTCTTTCTAAAGGTGTGCAAGGAGACAAGAATGAAGTCAAAAATCTGATACAAGTAAAAGGAAGAAGGTGGACAGGGAGTATTATAGACAGAACCTGGCAACCAACCTATAGGTGAATGCTTCTTTTGTGGGACTACATTACAACATGAAAAAGGGGAGAAGAAAGCAGTGGGATAGAGAGGAATGAGTGATGCACTGGGGTCAAATCAAGGGCTAGCAATGAGGGCAAGGTGACTTCTGTGGTCTCCAAATGGGAAGTGGATAAGGAAAGAAGAAGATTAAAATGGGGGAGAAAGGAAAGAGACTTTATTTTGGAGGAAGGATGGGGGCTCCATTGATGAATGAACATGTGGGTTAAGTAAGAGGTGGACCTCATACCAGAAGAGACCTGGTGGATTTGAAGCCTAAAAATTCTACTTATCCTGGGAGGTAAAGTTGGAACCCCTGGCAGCATCTGGAACCTGGAGGGGGAGGACAGCATGGACACAGGGAGGTAATTTCAGGTAAATTTAAAGGGGAAAAAAGGTCAACAAGAGAGGGTACAGGTCAGTTTGGGCAAGGGGAAGTGGCATACCATAGCAAAGTACCCTCTCTAATACCTCCAATAATTTGCATTGTTCTATTAGTGAGGCAAAATGGAAAATGAGAATCCATGGGGTAATCCCTATAATGAAGTGGCAGAAAGTGCTTAGAGGGCAGAGCCTAGGAAAAGTATCTTGGACGCTTTAATTACATGAGGAATATTGAGAAATGAGGGAAACCCCCTGATTATAGGGATCATGAATCAGACAAAGAAGGTCTAAAGTAAAGAGAGAAAATGGATAATGAGGAAAGAGAAATCCTTTATGAAAAGGGTCCCAAAAATGAAATTAAAAAACTAATAAACATATATGTCTGAAAGAGAGGAGAGAAGGAAATCTACTTGACCAAATGAGATGAAAAAAGAGGGGAAAGAAATATATAACCAGATAAATTCAAGAGAAAAGAAGAAATAAAATTCTAAAGGAAAAGGGGTAACAAACAAGAAGAAGGGATGGGGGGAAGGGAAGAGAGCCAATGAGAAAAGGGTCACCATGAAAAAGATTAAAGCAACTGAAGGAACAAAATCTGTATAGTAGAAGAAGGAAAAAAACTTGAATAAGAAAAACAATTTTAGAGATAGATGGAGGAAAATATAAACCTAACACAAAACTTTAAATATAAATGGATTAAACAATCCAATAAAATAAAAAAGTGACAGATTGGATTTTTAAAAAAAGAAATAAATAAAATTTTATTATCTATTGCTTACCAGAAACAAATTTTTAATACAAAAACATATACAATAATAAAACTGAGAGGAAGGGGGGAAATTACCAATCCAAATGAAAATATGCCATCATGCTACCATAGCAAAAACATATTCAAAAAATAAAAACAGATAAAGAAACTATTATGCTAAAAGGAACCATAGACAACAAACCAATATTAGTAATAAACTTAAAAACTCCAAATACTTTAGCAACCAAATTCATAAAAGAAACATCAGAGCTTCAAGAAGACAGAATAACACAATAGTGACAAAAGACTTCAATATCACTCTAACAGTTTTGGGTAAGTCTAACAGTAACATAAACAAAAGGGAAAATATGAAACTCAACAAATTGGTGAAGAAACTAGAGTTAAAAGACTTATGAAATCTAAATGGGACAGCAAAGGAATGTTCATTTTCACAGCATCATATAAAACATTTACCAAAAAAAAAAAAAGTATGAGGACACAGATACTGAAAACAAATAGAACTGGTTCAAGGACCACAAACAAAAAAAAAAGATACAGACCTAAATGGAGACTTAACAATGAATTTTAAATAATCAGTGCATCATAAATCATAAATCATAAAAATAATTAATAACTATGTAAAAGAATTATAATAATGAAACAACATATGAAAATTTCTGTACCACAGCTAAAGGAGTTCTGGGGGGGAGAAATCATATTATTACAATCATACATTAATAAAATAGAAAAAAGTAGACTAATGAACTGGATATGCATTAAGAAATTAGAAAACTACCAGTGTCTCTAATAAAAGCCTCATTTCTAAAATTTACAGGGAATTAAATAAAATTTACAAGAATGCCAGTCATAGGGGCGGCTAGGTGGCGCAGTGAATAGAGCACCGGCCCTGGAGTCAGAAGTACCTGAGTTCAAATCCGGCCTCAGACACTTAACACAAAAAACTAGCCGTGTGACCTTGGGCAAGTCATTTAATCCCAACTGCCCTCCAAAAAAAAAAAAAAAAAAGAATGCCAGTCATTCCCCAATTGATAAGTGGACAAAGGATATGAACAGGCAATTTACAGAGGTAGAAATTAAAGATATCTTTAAGCATATGGAAAAATGCTCTAAATCATTACTGATTTGTGAAATGCAAATTAAAACAACTTTGAGGTACCACATCTCACCAGTCAAATTGGCTAAGATGACAAAACAGGAAAAT
>CM053596.1:215544582-215567635 GCA_028646575.1 Pseudocheirus occidentalis
GGAGAAAATTTGTAACTCAAAATCTCGTGGAAATGAGTGATGTGAAAAAGAAAATAAATTAATTTTCAAAAAAATCAAAAGACTTCAAATTGAAAAGGAATGAGGAGGGAGGAAAATGTCCACATAAAAAGAAGGGAAGCAGATGACACAGTTGTTAGTTTGTGAGGAAAAATAAACCGAGAAAGGAACTAGTGATTAATCTTATGTTCTGATATACATATAGGTAAGTGGACAAAACATGGACCACAATAAAAAGAAACTTGAAATCCTTATATAGGAAAGAAAATTGGGGAAAAAAAAGAATATATAAATTGATCAGAACTCAGGAGATCAGGACAGACTGCTCTGTATTTTAAACTGTAGTCCAAAGAGGCTAAAACTGAAAGGGAAAAAAAAATGATAGGACAAAGTTAAAACCTAAAAAAAAATCTTAAGTTATTTAAAAATATTTTTTTCTCAAGGGAAAAAAAAACATGTACTAAGATGTTTACAACTCTTTCTAACAATTATGTTAATAAATTTGGCAATTTAAAAAATGCATATGTATAAATCTTACAAGTGGGGGTAAAGGGGAAGGATTGAGGGATTTTCATGGTACTCTCTCAACACTGATCTAAAAAGATGAACTGCTACTTAAGCTGACATTCAGGAAGCTGGAGCTTTTTGAAGAGTAGTTGAGAAACAAAAGAAATTCCACAGAAATCAGTGCCTGAAACAGACTCAGGAACCAGTCCTGTTAGGCCTAGATGCTGAGCACAGCATTTACATGACAATCTCTGCTCTGTCTCTGCTGTAATCAACTTCATGCTTCACATATTCAAATCATTGAGATAAGAATCTACCCAAACCCTATGAAATTAATTTCATTAAATATAGAAATTGGCAGCTCAACAAAACCAAATCTTTAATAATTAAATAGCTACCCTGAAAATTCTACTCAATGAAAGGACATGATTATTAATGCAATTAATAACGGAGTTTTGAAAATATAGTACTTTAGTCCAAGAGTTAATGTCATCACTCAATAAAAGGACAGCTTTAGGGTTTACAATTCAGTACAATGCATTGACTATACAACAGTAGTGCCCCCTGCTGGCCTGATGAGAAATAAGATTGTTAACTATTAACCTCTGAATTTCAGAATACTCCATGTTAACAGTAGATACTTTTTTAAATTTTATTTTAGACTCAAAAACTAGAACACAAATACAGAATAGAGGCCGGGGGGGGGGTTGACATATCATAAATTGTAGTTTAAATACAAAGTAAGAAACAAGGGAGGGTGGGAAGTATATCATGTGCATAGCAGAACATGAGAGGATCCTAAGTATATAAGGATAAATTTCCATTTCAAGAAAGCCTGTATGATAAATACTACACATTGTGTTGAGAGCTGTCCGTCTTTGCTTCCTTGTGAGTCTTCTTTCGTTTCTTTTCTTTTCTTCTTTTCTCTGCTGTGCACTTTATTTTTATTTTTTGCCCTTTCCCCCAGAGGGCTACAATTGTGAATATATTTCTATATAAAGATGTTACATATATACATACAGATAGACATATACTTTCCCTAACAAATTCTATTCCTGATCATTTTTGTTTGTGCATCTTGTTTCCTGTCCCTCCTGACTCCTCTATTTTGCTTCTACCTGCTACCTTGCCCTACTACTACTTAGCCTATCACCCTCCAAGGATCCCTCCCCTATTCTCCCGTTCTTGTAAATCTAAATACTCTGCTATCTCTTTGTGGGGGAAAATCTTAAGATCTTGGAATTTTCTGACCTACTCTGCCACCTTCCCAGAATCCTCTTTAGTGGATACTTTTTTAAAAGTACATGTGCATTGACACTTCTCAACCCCTTGCAATTTGACTTTCAAACTTAGATATAAAAACTGCTTTCTCTAAATTACCACTGATTTTTTTAATTGGCAAAACTGTTGGTCTTTTCTCAATCCTCAACCCTTCTGACCTCTCTGTAGCATTTGACACTATTAACCAATCATCCTCTCTTCCTGGATATGTTGTCTTTTCATAACACTGTCTCTCCTACATGTCTGCTCACTTCTTTTCAATCAACTTCACTGAACATGCCACCCCCTGAGTATGTATCCTAATATCCTTGTCTTCTCTCTCTACACTTTATCACTTGCTTCAACCACCTCCAGTGAGTTCAATTATCATCTTTACACGGATGACCTCTCTGATCTATGTATTTTTTACCAGTCTCTCTCCTCTACTTGAACTCAAAAGGATCAAGAAAGCTTCCTGGTATTTTAGATGCAGCTTCCTGAAGCTTTACTAAAACATACCTGAAAGAAGTCATGTCTTTTTATGTACAGTATGCCTGAATGCTATTTAAATTGCTAGGATTTTAAGAAAGCTACGGAAATCTCAAGGTGCAGATGAGGAGAGCATTCCAAATAGGTGACAGCCAGTGAAAACCCAGGGATTGTATTGGATTGCTCCCTCCACACTGTTCTCTGCATGTAAATCCAATTTCTTTTACCCCATATTCACACAAAATATTTCAGATTCAGTATTTCAGCCCATCCAGAACTTAGGTATTCACAAGCCCACTACTAACAGAAACAAAGTCATTTCTTGGCTCATAAGGTGGTGATTGTTCTTCCATGGCTGAATAAAAACAATTTATAGATATATATATATAGATATAGATGTGTGTGTCCATTAAAATAAGTTTGCTGAACATTGCAAAAATATTACAGAAAAAGATGAGCTATTACTATTCTTACTTTAAAAAAATCACAATTCTATTACTGTTACAGCACACTTGAAGACCATGCTCACTTCATTAAAGCACAGTAATTTATATGGACTGCTTTAGATTTTAAAACATAAAAACCATATCTTCCCCCCACCACCAATTTTTAAAGGGCTCATGCTTGATAGATTTGAGTTTTCTTAAGTAGCTCTGGGTGATAGAGTAGGCAGTTGTGGTAGATGAGATATGAATGGTTCTTCTCATCAGTGAATTCAGTCTAATTTTTTTGTTGTTGATAAGCCCTAAAGAAATCACTGTGCCATTCAAAACACAAGTTCTATATTGATGTGAAGTTGAAGAATTAAATATAAATGTTCCAAATAGGGCATACTTTTTCTTTGAGATGCAGCTTCTTGAGGTTTTACTAAAACATACCTGAAAGAAATCATATCTTTTTCTGTACAATATACCTGAATGCTATTTGAATTTTACCATTCTGGATCAAGTCTTTGCCACCTTCCTGTTTAATAAAAACTAAACATTTCTCTGAAATTCATCATTTGGTTTTAAAGAGATGATATTGCTTTTCTCATTTTCCCTAAGCTCTATTTGGATTCCATTTGTACAACCAAACAGAAATCTACAGATGACAGAAGTAGCAAAGTTTGGAAGAAAGCTTTTGTGTTAACAAAAAGCAAAGGCTACCTGGTTAATTATATTAAGGTCATATTCTCTTTCATTTTTCATTTATTATCCTTAGAAATGTAAACATAAAATGGCAAATTACTTCCCCATAGGTTCTTAGACTTGTTATAGTAATTTCTCTTTCAAAAAAAAAATCATTCCATTCACTCCAGAATCTTCTTGGTTTTTTTTATTACAGAAGATAGTGATTTTTTTTTTTTAAACAATGAGGTATTGGAAGAATCTGGATTTTATATCAATACTAAATTCTCAGTTGGCAGAGATACTAGTAGCCTACATAATACAATCCTTAGATTCTAAAGAGAATGTTCCAATTCCTCTAACAATAAAGGCAGAATGGAAGAGAGGAAAAAGCAGTGGACTTGAAGTCAGAGGGAAAAGAATAGGATTTGAATCTTGGCTTCTTCCACTTACCACTTGTGAGACCTTGAATAAGCAAATTCACCTTTCTGTGTCACTGTTTCTCCATCTTCAAAATCAGGGGACTGAACTAGGTAACTTCTGAAGTATATTCCAATTATAAATCTGATACTACGTAGTTGACCCAAAAGTAGTCATCCAAACAATTCAAAGATTTGTTAAGAAAAAACCCATTAAACCTCCCAAGTGCATACCGGGTATGAGGGATAGCCAGTCAAAAGACACAGAGGAGTGAAAAGGTGTCATGCATAAGGAACACGAAAAACGCTTTGGCCAAACAATAATACAGGAGAAATCATGTATAGTGAGGCTGTAATGGTAGGTTGGGACCAGGTTGTGAAGGGCTTTAAAAGTCAAACAGAGGATTTAATCCAGGGGCAATAGTGGAATCCTGGAGTTTGAGGAGTAACATGGTGAGATACGCTTAAAGAACATCACTTCAGCAAGTGTGTGGAGAATAGAGAAGTGAGACATGGAGAACAATCAGGTCATTGCAATAGATAATATTCACAGGTCCTTAAACAGATGTTTATGACATAAGTTTCAAAGCCCTTTACAGTACTGGATACTCTCTTGAATGTTCCCCAGCTAAAATATCTTTCCTAAATATTGTGCTAAAACTGAACACAATACTTTTGATATTGTCAAATACTGATTATGGTACAGTGGGACTATTCCTTATTCATACCTCCCTTAAATTATAACAAAGCTTAGATCACATTAAATGTTTGGGCTGTCATCATACACTATTGCCTCATCGAGCTTTCAGTTCACAAAGACCAAGATGTTTTTCAGAAGGGCTGTATACTTTCCCCACATCAGGGTTATGAAGCTAAAGCGTAAGAGCTGCCAGTAATCTTCCTAAAGCAGGCCTGCACAACATACTGCTCATGGACCTGCCCTAAGGAAATTTTAGTCAGTTCTGCTGAGGGACTTGCATAGAGCAACACTGCACAACATCTCGCCAGCATACTGCAGCCTGCAGTAGCCTGTTCTAAAGTGTACACTTGAGCCTGTTGTCCTGCCCCACACCTCCCAATAAAAACTTGTGGCTCCCTATGATGTTCCTTGAAGATACTCAGCTTCAGTCATATTCCCTGTCCCCCAGGCCTGGAATCCTCTCTCTCTTGTTCTCATCTGCTGGCTTCCCTCAAATCCTGGCTAAAATCCTATCTTCTACCAGATACCTTTCCTGGTCCTCCTTAATTCTATTGCCTTCCCTCTGTTGATTATTTCTAGTTTATCCTGTATTCAGCTTCTTTGTATATAATTGTATGCATGTCATCTCTCCCATTAGACTGAGTTCCTTGAAACCAGATGTCCTATCTTGCCTAAGTATCCCTAGTGCTCAGCACAGTGTCTGAAACAAAGTAGCACCTGATAGACATTTATTGATTGACTGACCAATCTTGATCATATGGCATCAGTGCCCAAACCTTTTTGAAGCCTTTCTCATTCAGCCACCCCTCAATTATGCCCCCAAATTCATTAAACACGTATATGTTCCCTTTGACCAAGAGATACTTCTAGTGGGCTTATACCCTCAAAAGACCAAAGACAAAAGGAAAGAATCTATTTGCATAAAAATATTTATAGCAACTCCTTTTGTAGTAGCAAAGAATAGTAAACTAATGGATTACCTATCAGAATGGTTGTATAAGCCATGTTATACGAGTATGATGGAATGCCATAAGAAAGGATGAAAGAGAAGTTCAGAGAAATCTGGAAAGACTTATATGGACTGATGCAGAGTGAAGTGAGTAGAACTAGGGAAAAAAATTTATACATGAACACTGGAAAGGCTAACAATTTGGAAAGATAAGAATTTTGATCAATGCAATGACCAACTATGATTCCAGAGGACAGATAATAATCTATACCTACTTCCCAAGAGATGTGATGGATTCAAGACACAGGACGAGATACATGTCAAGATATGGACAAATGTAGACATTTGTTTTGCTTAATTATTCACATGTTAAAAGGGTTTCTTTTCAATTGGGTAGGAGATGAAATAAGTGCTAAGTGAAAAACAAAATGAAATAAAAATCCAACTATCCCTGTTTTGTCATCTACAAATATGGTAAGCATGATATCTGTCTTTATCCAAGTCACTAATAAAAAATGTTAGAGCAAACCACAGATATAGATACCCTTAAGGTGTCCTTCTTAGATATTGAACTCAGTTCTAAATTCACCTAATTATACTTCCTTTTGGTCCACCTCTTTTGAGCATGAAAATTTTGTCGTGTTTGGCTAACTTGATATAATCTATGTCTATAGTATTCCGTGTACCACCCATTTTGCTAAGTTTGTTGAAATTAGCCTAAGAATTACAAACGTAGGTGCTTTAATAAAAGGAGTCCTTATAAACAAAAAGCTTAGAGGATAGACCTACATTTTCATGTCTTTTGCAGACACACAACAAATATGAAATATACAGAAAATTTTCAAAAAAAATTTTACATCAATTACTTTATACAATTCATTAGATGACTTACATTTTCTTTACATTTATTTCACAGAGATTTGGCATAGATATAAAAAACATTTTCAGTACCAGAGCCCATCTTTCCCAATTTAACAACAATTTAATAATTAAACACTACAAAGAGTGGTATTTCAAACTACTCAAACATCCATTTTTTTATCTTGACTGAGTTATGCTATAAAAACTAGAAATGAGACATTTAAAAAGCTTTGTTCTACCTGTATTTTAATTTCAGATGTCAGTTTCTTAACATTTTTACTTCATTAAAAACTGTGGGAGGAAAGGGTCATAAAATCAAAAGTTGTAATGAGTGTTGGGTAAAAACCAGTATTAAATCACCTACACCAAATAAGAACACACCAGAAAGAACCATCTAATGAGTAATCTATCCTTAACAATATTTCACTACAGATACCTGACTGTGTCTATTAATTTTTGGTACCTGACTGTGTCTATTAATTATCTTTCTAATGATTTTCATGTAAATTACTCATCTAAGTCCACTCATTACTGAATGGAGAAAGATCAGATCAAATATTAAAACATGCTACAATTTGATTACAAGGGCAACTACTGTACTGACCCAAGACATCTGTAAATGTAACATATGCTAAAACATTTAACAAATAATATTTTACATTCACTAGTAGAAAGGACTGGTACAAAGTTATACTAAAAATGTAGTGTTTTGAAAATTCTTTGAAATTTTTCAACCCTAAATAAAATTATTCTTCTACACAGGGTAATCTTGCTCTGTTACACAACTGATTGTGAAGACTTGCTTCAGAATGTTCTAATTTTACTATGTCTGTTACACTATAGTATATGAAATAGGTTTTTGTGGCATCATAGATAATTTACTTTATGCTAGAAAAAGGGCACCAAAATTCTTAATGTTCTTAATACTTTTTCCAAAATTATTACTTTTTTTTAAAGATTTTTTAAGTATTTTAAGCAGTCTAATGAAGTGATGTAGGTAACAACACTCAATGAACAAGGCCTCATCTCTTCTACTCTTAAGCACACTTTATTCACAGCTAAAATTTCCCAAGCTTTCTAAAAGATAGCAGATACTTCATTTTGTTTCTGCATACAAATCCAAGCCATGACCAAGTAGATTCTTAAAGCTTTTACGCTCCTTAGATCAATCCAGTCTTTGCAATAGAAAAGAAATTGGCATCCAGGGAAGAAATTATGTTATGTTTATGATTACTTTCCTTTCCTTACAAATTGGAATTAAAAGTTAAAGGATGCACAATTATTTTTAACATAATGCCTTTAAGTAACCCAAGTTTTAAGCTTTTAAAATTTGTAATACCCAGTTATTACTTCAAAAATAACTATGACCATTAAATTAAAAGCCATGTTCTCAAAATACTTGATCTCATTTTCTCTGAACCTCATTTTAAGCAGTCCGTGTGCAAAAGTTTCCAATAAAAAGGCAGTCAATTACATATCATGTAAAAATGTATTAACACTATTGTGCCACCAGGATAAAACCTGATATAGTAAAGAATTCATAATTTAACAAACATAATAATAACAAATAACAAAATATAGGTACTTCACTTTCTAATTATCTGAAGGACTACTGAAATAAGATGGTCACATACTCCATTATCAGGTGTACATTTGAACTCGTCACATAAACTGTACTTCATCTGACTTGAAAACTTTGCAAGAATTTTGACATCTGATTGAAATAAAACACATTCATTATGACACCAACACTTTTCCATGTACAAAACCTTCAGCAGGCAACAAGCTGCTTAGTCTTATACAACATAAACCTATTAAAGTCACAAAAATCATAAAATAGCCCAGAAAGAAAACTTAGTCTAGTTAAGAACCAGATTTGGAAGAAACTTCAGAGACCACCCAGTCCAAACTGTAAATGAAATGGAGCCCTCTCTACAATAACCCTAACAAGTTAACCTCTGTTCAAAGACATGTCATGTGTGAATAACCCTTTACATTTGAGAGTTACTCAACTATTGAGAAATTTTTCTTACAGTAAACTTATATCTGCCTCAATGGACTTTTGAGTCCAATTCTTTCATTTTATAGATTAAGAAGCTGAGGGCCAGAGTAGTCAAGTAATCAACAAGCATTTATTAAGTACCTACTATGTGCCAGGTACTCTGCTAAGGGCTAGAGATTTAAAGTCAAAAGTAACAGTCCTTACCCTCAAGGAACTTACATTTGAATGAGTGAAATAAACAGACCAACTTACAGAGCTAATTGGTGGCAGAGTTAGCACTAGAACCCAGCAGCATATTCCTCCTCCAACACACTCACTACATTGCCTCTCTCATGTATACTTGGGTGTGCATGGCAATAATGCAACAGTTTCACACAACACAAAGTCCAAATACAATCATGCCATTTTTCTTTATTTAATTAGGGTAAGGATGCCTTCAAAAATGTTTTTGCTATTATATTATATATTTCCTCACTGTCTAACATCTTATTTCCACCAGATTTTTTCTTTAGAAAAAAAAACAAAAGTTATATTCTAATACAAATACTGGTAAGTAAAGTATAAAATTTATTTGTACTATACACACAAAAAAATTATTATCAGCTATTTCCAACCTGCTCATTACATATCTTTGTAAAAAATAAAAAAAATTACTGAAATTAGCGGATACTTTTATAATGTTGATTTCAATGGTACCTGAGTTAAAAATAACTGGAAAATTATGTAGGAAAATACTGCATGGTTAGCATAACAGGATATTTTGGACAGTAAGTATTAAAGTAGTTCTTTTGCTTTTATAGAAAAAATCAAATCTAAAGCATTAATACTGAAATGAAGTAAAAATTTTTCAACTAAAGCAATATGTGTACTCCCCATACTCATATACACCCACTCATACTATACCATACACACACATACACTATATTAGATTCAAATTTTCTACGAAGTCACAGACCTTCTCTCATGACAAGGTTTCTTTGGTACTTATGTTTAATAAATGCTTAGGAATTGAATTCAACAGTGCCCAAAATAAATCCAAGCCTATGCCATCATAGATTCAGGTATTTTTCGTTTCAGAGCTACCATTTCAAAGTGAATTTCAAAGAATTTTTCTAAGTAACAAATGAGACAACTGAACTAATAAGGGTGTTCAAATGAAAATTTTCCTCTATTTATGCCAGTTATGTTATTTTGATAAATTAATTGAAACTACCAGACTCTACATTTTTTTTCTTGTTGCTGTTAAATGGATATTGGTTTCTAATCCAGTAGCCTTGGGGAAAATCCCTAAACCTCATTTGTGAAATATGAAGTACCTGTCCTGAGCACCTCACTTCTTTGACTGCATCAAGTTCTTATGTATTACTTATAATACTCTTTGGCTCATTCTTTCCTTTACACATAGGAAAAAAATGGAAGATTCAAAGAATTAACTAAATAAATTTCATGTTTCATTTACTTCAAGATTATATATCAGTGTAACTTTGAGATGTACTTAATCCTTCCTCTTTATTACTATGAAAAAATAAGCATGATTTCTAATTAATGCCTCCCTTCTTAAAACATTTTAAGTCAATAAACTCTTAAGAGCCTACTAAATGTCAGACACTGTTAAGCTAACCAGAACAATAGAGTTTAGTACTACAGACTTACTGGCATGTTTTATGGGAGGAGAAAAAGAAAACAAAACCTGGCCTACAGACAGTAGCCATGCGTTGCAATTCAAAACTGACATAATTTTGGCTATATGTGATTGATTTTAAAGCAGAAATTAGCATTCTTCCTAAAATAAAGCAATATACCTAAGACAGTTCTTATTTAACCTTGCTAATAAGTTCACTTCTACATATACCATCTTATTCTTTTAGCTGCCAGGGGGGAAAAAATTAGCTTAATGAAAAGAATTAATTAAGGCATCTTGAGAGAAGCCAACATCTCAATAACATATCAAACATTATCTAAAAGAACAAGTATATGTAGTTGCTTGCCAATATATTCTAATGGCTATAAAAGAGAGTACCCTTTGAAGGACTTTTCCTCTTTAGAAAGAAGCAAGGCAGTTGGGAGAATTTAGTATGTCTCTGTCTCTTTCTCAGAACTGAGCAGGCACTTTATGTCTTCATGTATCTATCTGAATGTATCTCCACTGCCAAACTATAGTTACAAAATCAGTCTGATTAGTTGATAAGCATGAGCAACAACCCAAAATAAGGAAATATTACCAAACTTCATTTAAGTTATGTCATTTCTGCCTTTGTCACCAATACATTTACCAGATTCAGAAGGCCAATTTTTAAAGTGTTAATTATACCTCCTCTTTCTAGCCCTACCTGGCTTTGACAAAGGTACTTCTGAAATACAAGGTAGGCAGCAAGATAGATAAGAAGTATGTGCTAAATAATTCTAAACCTGTATTAGCCCCTGATGATGCTAAAGTTAAGTACTTTAAAAAGCAAAAGACCTTTCATTTCCCCCAGATACAAAATTTAAAAAAATAAAAAGACCAAAATCAATTTAATTTGGGCTACCAAGAACCTTCACTAGTCCTGAGAAAGTGGGTAAATATTTATACATGATGCTACATTAAAGAACAAATAGCTTGACTATTATGATGTAAAAATACTTTCAGTAACAATATAACAAGAATGTTTAGAACCAGGGGGCTGAGCTTTCTCTTAATTCTTCTACTGGCACAAAGAGTTTTAGAACTTAAATGAGGGAGGTTAAAGTAACATTACTACAAAGTAAATTTTAAAATGTCAATCTAATTAAGCAGTTTTCATGAAAACTAAATTATCCTCTTTAAAAGCTTGAAATGGGAAGGGGTTATTCATTAGTCATAAGCATGGAAAAATCAGAAGACTCATTCATTCACTACCATCTATAGTGGTTAGAGTCAGAAGTAGTAGCACAGTAGACACATTCAAGAATCTAAAGTCACATTAACAGCTAAATGTTTTGTATACAATTTTATCTTAGTGGGCTTTTTATTAAAGTACAAAAACAAACAAAATCCTCAAATGACAGAATCCCTTTTTGGTCTCTCTCTCAATTTAGTTTAATTATTTAAAAGCTTATTTAAAAACACAAAACTAAGAAGGTGGTTTATAGTTCTACAATAAACAGACACATTTAAGCTTGTGGAAAAACCAGTAATTGCTTGACTCGTTTGTGATACACATACATAAAAGTAAGTTTAAACAGTATTTTATTTTAATAACAGGCCATATCACATCAATCTAAATTATTCCATTATGAAAATTTCTTCATTGAAAAATGAACATTTCTTCCAATCTTTATAGCAAGCACAGCTTTAGGAAGTCAGATTTACATATCAATAACCTTGAGAAGTACTTAATCTCCCCTCTTATAATACTATTTCCCCTTTAAAAACTTGCTCTGGGTCGTCAAATTTATAACACACAAGGCACATAATGCTACAGAAAAATTTTACAAAGATAATATAGTATATGTAGTGTAAGAGAACAAAAGGTCCTATTCCAAAGATTGATTTTTTTTTAATCTCAGCTTTGCAAAAATGTATTATTTCATAAATTAAACTATATTTCTGTGGTGTTTATATTCAACAGTTTACACAACACAAAAATATAATCCGTACCTACAAGGCACCTTAGCCTTTTGCATCTCCCCTAAAACAAACACTGATCTACAGACATTAAAGATTTCCTACACATAGCTCCATAGTCCAGCATTTAACAAAAATGTAAAAACAAAGTCTCTTTAACAACAGCATTTTCTTCCTTGATAATTTCACCAACTGAACCCCATGAGATCTGTAAGGCAAGCTGGTTCTTTAGATGGACTGGAATATTCTATACTTGTAGTGATATGTTTGTAGCAAAAGAGTTTATTATAAAACTCAACAAAATAATAATGAGGAGAAAATATGTATTTTAGAGTTTCAAAGAACTGAAACTATTATTTTAAATTTGGAGTAGGCACTGAAATATTTTTTCTATATAACTTTGTTGGAGATTGTCTCTTCGCTGTATAATGCTTCATCATCAAGCTAAAAATAAATAAAGACAACATCATCATTAGATTATCATTTTCATAATCCTTAACCTTTTATATTGTAAAAACTATGTTAGAAGAGATACTCCTAGAAAAAATTCTAATGCTGAAACTAAAGACTGCTTATATTTCACTAGCAATTCTCACAATGGACTACTGTAAAGTACTGTAGATGAGTCCTGAGAAGAATTCCAAAAGCTGAAATACTACTCAGTCTAACCTATCAAAATGAATAGGTGTTCATCCTGTCTTATCTCTTCAACCATGCAACCAGTCTCTTTTCCTATGTGTTCTACTCTATCCTCCATGATTATACTGTTCTCAGCATTCTCTGCCCCCACTTAGTTTTGATGAAAAATCATCAAAATCCACAGGTTTGCTGAGATAGGTAGGAATTATGTGTGATAAAGTGGAAATGGGGCTGGCAAAAGAAAAATCACAGCAGAGAAAAAACACATTGAATGTTAAAATGGCATATTAATAAAAGGAAAAGAAAACAGACAACTGGTCCAAGAGAGATGTTGTCAGTCTTATTGTTGTTCTAGTCACAAAAAGTAAATTAGATAATTCTACCTGAAATAAATGAATGGGAAATCTATTCTGTATTGAGAAACTACAACACTTAAACACTATTAATGTCAGCTCACACATAATGAACAAAGTCAACTTATTTTTTCAAATGTGTTTAAAGGCATACCTATTATTTATGAACAGCAGATAGCTCCATCCTCCTGAGAAACACTGTGCAAAGGAATAAGACTCTCACATTGTTCACTATCTTCTGGGACTCTTAAAAAACAAAAACAAATAATTATGCCAAGTAACTAAAAAGTTTTATAAAGAGTTTTATTTAGTAAAATTTCTGTGTCTAAATTAACTACAACAAAGTTGTTTTTTTCCTCTAGTAATCAAATAAAAATTTATTAAGCTAAGAGTTTATTAGACACCAAAAGTAAACATGCCTACTAATAAAGGAATTAATTTACTATTATTAATTTATCCAGCAGATTATTCATTTTAAGCACAATCTTTAACTATGCTTCATAAAAGCTCTAACCGCTTAGCTAAACTTGTATGGCCATCACATTGGAAGAGAACCAGTGTTATGGTTAAAAAAAAACAACAACAGATCTTTCCTTTTAAAAAAAACCTTACCTCTGAATTCGATGTTTTCTACAGATAAAGGCAAAAATTCTTCTGACTCCCACCATCACTGGATCCCAGTTATTATAATGGCATAGAAGAGTTACAATGAAAAATGAAAAAAATACAGGGATAGCACCTGCAAAAAATAACCAGGAAAATTGCACCTGGAAAAAGAAATGAAGAAAACTCATTTATTACTGGAACAATTAATTTTTTTCTTAAATTTAAGTTTTCATTTATGGAAACTGGCATGGATAAGAAGAAAATATAATGGATCTAATTTTATTACTTTTAATATTAAAAATATGGATAATCTGAGACTTCTTCGTATAACCATTATCTTCTAAAAACTGATAGCAATACCAACTAACTGAAAGAAGGGAGAAGTCAGCAGTAGAGTCAAAGACATTTAGAATGCATACTTTTCTTGTACTGTACCCAAGAGAACAGTAATACTTTTTTTTTAGCTTCCTATAACCTTTGATCCACACACACTACACATTCATTCTCCTAGTGTCTTTCATTTCTCTCTCACTGGTTTTTCTTGACTGTTGTTCTCCCTTGTTCTTAGGCTAAGTCCAAGAACCATCTTTTGGCTAAAAGTTATTGTACATCTTAACACTATCTATCAAAATTACTTAGGTGTAACAATTTTTAATTAAAAGGAAAGAAATTTTTTAAAAAGCTTAACTGTTCTTTTCATAAAGTAGCTATGATCTATCATTAGTTCTAATTTAGACTCATTAAGATTAAGTATCTCATGGAAAATATTTCAATTAAAATAGCATTTAAAAAGTAAATACAAAAGCTAAATAGCTAAAACATTAAGATGTTATTAGCCATCTAAGCTTAAAAGATGTAACAAGAAATTCACATCAAACCCACTTTTTCATCTAAGTTTAAGACACAGTTTTGATGCAAACACCATAATTACCTAACTTACACATGGGAAGAGGAAGGAGAAAAAGAGATGTAATTTTCATAGTTGTCCAGTAAGATTTTAAATGTGTAATTTATATATAGTACACTGAAGCTTAATTATTATGAAAAGAAAGACTTCAACTATGAAATAAAAAAAGTAAAAAAGCTCTGCTTGCTCTTTGAGAATGCAAACAATTAAGGATGAAAGGTTTATTATTTATAGGTAAGGCTCCCTCTGCTGGAAAGTATAGAATATTCCATTTCAAAACTCAAATTTTAAGTCAGGAAAAATAGCTAGTATTACATCATCATTCCTCTTACTAGGAATATTTTAAAGCAAACTCAGCAGAAAACTTAAGTTAAAATCCCTTCATTCTGACTTTATACATTTTCCAGTTGTTTAGGCATATGTTATAGTCATGACAACTTATATTTGTCTAAGGAGTCAAGGTTCACAAAGTGCTTTGCTTATTCCCATTTTACAGATAAGTAAGTCCAAGTACTCAAAGGGAGAAAACATTAATATTTCTAAATCTTAATGTTCTGTTCATGTAACTTAAATGCTATATTAAAAAGAGTTAATTTCTGAAAAATAGCTTAATAACTGAGACTTAAAAGCATGATATCATGAACAAATTAGAGGAGTAAGGAAGAAAATACTCATCAGATTTATGGATAGAGGAAGAGTTCCTGACCAAACAAAATAGAAAGGTTCACAGAAGGCAAAACAGACTATTTTAACTACATAAAATTTAAGTTTTAGCACAAACAAAACCAATGTGGCCAAAATTAGAAGAGAAGCAGGTAAGTGGGGAAAAAAATCTTTGCAGAAAATTCTTCTGACAGAGTTCTTATTTCTAAGATATCACTGACTCAAATTTATAAGAACAAGAGCTATTCCCCAATTAATAATCAAAGGATATGAACAGACACTTTTCAGAGGAAGAAACACAAGCTATTGATAGCAATATGAAAAAAGGTGATATAAATCATTATTAGAAAAATTCTCACACTCATCAAGACTGGCAAAGTTGACAAAAAAAAGGAAAACCATAAATTCTGGAAGGGCAAATAAGGTGTATTAAAGTACTATGATGAAAATGTAAAATGGTTCAGCCGTTCTGAAAAGTAATTTGAAACTATGCCCAAAACGCTATTATACTGTGCATATCCTTTTTGATGTAGAGAAACCATTAACAGATCTATACCCCTGAGAAATCAAAGAGGGAAAAAAAGTGTGTGTGTGTGTGTGCGCGCGCGTGTGTGTATGTGTGTCAGATCTTTTTGTAGTAGTACAGAACTGGAAATTAATGGGAATACTTATCAATTGGGGAAATGCTAAACAAGCTATAATACATAAACATGATGGAATTACTACTGTGCTAGAATGGCAGAAGCAACAGTTTCTGAAAAACAAGGGAAAATTTTTATCAACTGATACAGAGAAAAGTGAGCAGAACCAGGAGAGTAATTTACACCAGAACAATATTGTAAAGACAAATGACTCTGAAAGACTTAGGAACTCTGATCATTGCAATGACAGGCTATGATTCCAGAAACCTCACAATGAAAGGTAGGTATCCCATCTCCTGATAGAGGTGACTGACTCAAGAGTATAAAATGAGATTTTTTTTAAAAAATATGGCCAATGAGGCAATCTATTTTGACTATACATTTGTAATGAGCTTTGTTTTGGAGGGAAAGTAGAAGAAAAAGAAGGCAGATTTTAATTTTTTTTAAAGAGTTAAGAACTTCAGAAAATCTGGATTCTAAGCTTAGTTCTGACACACTTTATATGACTTTGGACATTTTTGCAAATAGATATAACACTACTTGTCCTACCTACTAGGTATTGGCAAAGTCGGGGATAGGGTAGGGTGGGGTGAGGAGTGGGTTAGGAAAATACTTTAAAATTTTTTAAACGCTTTAAAATAATTTTAAGTGAGTTTTTGTAGTACTGTTGCTGTGGATATTACTGTAGGGGAATTAAGAGTAGAAATTTCTTTAGTTAATATGTACAATTGCTTTTGGAGGAAACATTATCATCATAGCAATAGCTAACATGTATATGACATTTAGTACCTGCCAGGTATTGTGCTAAGCACTTTTACAATTACTGTCTCATTTGATCCTAACAACAATCCTGGAAAGTAGGTACTATAATTATTATCCCCATTTTACAGATACAGAACTGAAGTAAAAAGAGGCTAAGTGACTTGCCTAGTGTCACACAGCTAGAAGTATTAGAAAGAGGATTTGAAGTCAGGTCTCCCTAACTCCAAGCCCAGCCCTCCATTCACTGAGCCACTAAGATTGGCCAGTAGGTAGGTGATGAATTTTGCAGGGTGACCAAGAATAGAATAGGGGAAAAGTCAGTCACTGATAAACAATTATAATACTCAAATCAATATTGGAGATGCGGTAAGAGAATAAAGTAGAATAGATTCTTTTTTCCCTACACAATACTTGTTTCAGTGGACTCTGATGTTAACATTATACATATAGTTAGCCCGATATTCTTCTCATTCTCAGTCTAGAGAATATAATACTAAGGAAAGAAGGTAAAGATAAAATATAGCTCTTCTGCCCTTGCAAGGTTAAAAAACAAACTAGAATTCTACAAAACAAATACAAAAGAGTTAATACATAAAGTTAACTTCCATTTTTAATAGATTTCACCTATAATGAGCATGTTGTTACTATTATTACTACATTGTCTGAAAATGAAGAATTCAAAATTTTTGAAATTCAGAATTGATATTTTTGGTCATGTTTCTGAAATAATTTTAAAGATATGCTTGTCTGCCTTACTTACTAACTTATTCTCCACTGGAGACCCTTATAAAAATATAGTGAAAGCTCATGTTTTCATTACCTGAAATTTGTTATTTTAGAAGTAATTTACCAAATTATAAAAATGTATAACCATAGCTGGAGAATGTTTAAGCAAGAAAAAAACAGTAGATTTGGGTTCAAATCCAGCACTGCAAGTCACCACCTGTATGACCCTGAACAAATAATCTCTGTGTACCCAAGTTTCCTCATCCATAAAATGAGGAAGATGGGCTAGAAGACTTAAAATGCCATTTTCAATTCCATAATAAGAAAAACCAATATTCTTCTCTATATTTTATTTTATAGCAGCTATATAGGACCACTCTAATATCAATTAATTTTACTAAAAGAAAAATGTTAGGCACACTATTGATCTTTCAAACTAATTTTGATTTAAAGTTTCTAATTTAATTTCTAATTAATGACACATTTTATTGATCACATCCATTTTAATAATGTATCATTATGTTTAATCTATAAAGGATAACTTACCTTTTGCAAGCACATATCAGCTATTATGGTTAGAGGTATTGTAAGGCTTAGTGCAAGTGTGCCAATCAGGGATGAGGTAAGAAAACAGCCCCTAAAACAGATTAAAATACACATTCTTGTATTTAAAAGCTACAACTAAAGCAAATCATTAAAAAGCAGATGTTAATTCTAAATTTTATATGTTGAGGGAGGGAAATCAGTGGTTGCAAGCTAAAATTATGACATTCAAATCTAATATTTTATTTTCAACAATGTTATATTGTTAAAACGATCCTTCTTAGTGGTAAACTTGAAATGCCAAACCCATATAAAATTCTTACTATAAAAATAATGGAAAATAGTAGAAAAAAAAACAATTTAAGACAACAATAGAGCATTATGACAAGCTAAAATTTTAAAATGTTATATTTCAATAGGAAATAATTTATATATTTAAAAGTAACTATAAGCTTTTCTAAAGCTCTGATACTATGAAATTACAATGTAAGATTTAATCATTCAAGTTATGAGAATAAGGGGGAGGAGATGGGATGGAGGAGTATGTATCTGTTGAAGTCTCCACAGTTATAAAAATCTAAGCTGAAGTCCCTCCTCTAGCCCATAACACTTCTGAGACCTGGGCAAGTCACTTAACCACCTGGTGACTCCAGGCAACTCCATAAAATTCAGAGAAGTTGCTCTTTAAGAGCTTCAGATGAAACAGCAGGCTTCTGTTCTCCATGCCCATACCACTCTTGCCCCCAACTAAAAAAAAGGGGAGGGAGGAATCAATTAACCTAAGTGATAGCTAACAAGAAGTATTTACAGGCCAACCAACTCAGTATCACAATGAAAAACAGGCCTACCCTATAGAACTGAACTCTCCTAAATCACTCTAATTTTGCATTTTTTTAACCTTATATGCCAAAAAGGATGAACATTCTCAGTACTTTCTTGTTCTACTCATTTTATAATCTAAAATATTTTTAATATTAACCCTGGAATAGTAACAACTAATTCTGAAAAAGCAAGTTGCTTTAGGATTTTTTTTATTATTAAAATTTCACAAAGAACTGGAAAACACGCACCCCCTATTCACAGAAAAATGAACTACTGCTGTTTATAAATAAAGGTTCATTTTATTTGCCCCCAATGGCCTGCTTCTACAAACTCATAGGATTCCTTTTTTATATTATAAAATCCTCAGATACCTTTCCTTTCACCAACTCTAACTACACTTAAGATATATATTAAACTACTTGTAAGATTTAATTTTGTATGAATATTCTCTTGCTGTTCTTTTAATTATTTTCTTTCATTTCCCCAAACAAATTTTTCACATGTCTCTTTTACCCACCCTGCCCCCTTCAGTCCTTCCTCCCTTCCCCGCAGCATCTATCAGAGAGCTGAGCTGGTAATAAGTTGCCCATAAAAACCTATTGACAGACAAGTGACTTAAAATCATGAATATTTTTTCCCAGAGGTCACAGGAGCCAACTAGGAAAAGTATAATTTGGAAGGCTTTAAAAATTCTAGCTAATAAAAAATAATACTTTGATCACCATAACTGGGCATCTAATACAATGTTGGGCTTAGTCTCTGTGTAAGTTCTTTACTCCATTTAACTTATATACTTTCCATCCTGTCAAAACATAGTCAGGAAATAAGCTGTTATTATCCTATTTCTGAAAAAAAGAACTCAGACTCAGAGAGGTTCAAGAGTTTGGCAAGATCAATCACATTCAATCATGTTCTGCATGCAACAGTAAGAATGCAAATTCAGTTAATACAACTGTATTACAGGAAAAATTTTTAAATTACACAATTGACATGACATCAATAATTTAAATATTTACAAATACCAGAGTCTTTAAGATCATGGTACATAATAAAAGTCATACTAACCTTCAAAGTGACCAAAAATTATTGTGAATTAAGAGTGCAGTAATCTATGTAACGCCCAACTTAAGTTAAAAGACAACTGCTGAAGAAACAATCTAGTCTGACAAACAGCAGGAATTTAATCTTTTCTTAAATGCACATTCATTTCTGCCAAAAATTCTTAATTTAAGACTTTGCCATTTAAATTGAAAAAGAACAATGAATTTCAATAAAAATAAGTATAAATTTTAAAGTAGCCATGTATCTTGATCAAAATACTATGCTAATTGTTAATGGTTTTTACTTACCCAAAATGAGTAGAATCATAGAAACAAGAGAAAAGACAGAAGAGAACAAAAGGCAAGCAGTCTGAAGCTTTTCTTCAATGGCGGGAAAAATGCCTTTTAACTAACAAGGGCTAATGTGGATCATCCTCCTGAGAAAAAAATGACCACTTCTAAAAGTAATTTTTTCTCATTCCATTTTTTTAAAGTCTATGTAAAAGACACATAAGTCTGAAAACACTCATCTTGTAATCTTTGTCTACCTCATGGGGAAAAAAGGAATTCAAGAGTTGAAGACTCATTAAAGTTATACTCTAATGCCTTATTATGGCATAAAAGTGGTACTTGGATTCTTAAAGACAACCAAGCTGGAAAAGCTTCAAAAGTATGACCTAATGAGATTAAGTGTTTGTAGTCCAAAGGTCATCTTGCCTATGTTTAGAGAAGTTCATCATGAGAAGGTTGTCCACCAGGTGTTTTGGGCTTTTAGGTTTTTTTGATCATAGTAAATCAAGATAGCTGCCTAAAGGGTAAGGTCTAAATTGAGGATTTGTTTCCATAATGAAAGTTGGTGCAACAAAATTTCAAATAAGTGTTTGGCATAAATAGAACAGAGCAAGACACTATGATAGTCTCTGTAAAGAATATGAAGATTAACTAAAAAAAGAGTTCTTGACCTCAAGGACCTTAAAATCTCAGGACAAAATAAATATACAAGATACAAATAACAAAAATACACAAAGCAGATTGTATTAAATGCTGTAAGAGTTACGTAAAAACAAAGCAGTTAAGGCATTCGGAGGAAGCAGATAATATCAACAATTGGCAAAGATTTAATTTTGTAGGCTTTTTTTAGACTACAGGATGAAAAAAGGGATCAAACATAAGGCTCCATCCTTCTTCAGAGGTTCTTAACCTGGGGTCCAGATTCTACCACAAGAGGTCTGTGGATAGACTTCAGGGGGTCTATGAACTCATTTGAATGGGGGGCAAATGACATCTTTATTTCAATAATTGGTTTTCTTTGTAATCCCACATATTTTGTTTTGTGCATTTAAAAATATTATTCTGAAAAGGGGTCTGCAAGTTTAATACATTGTCATAGGGATTCATATCACAAAAAAATATTAAGAAATCCAGTTCTAAAGATCCTTGGCACTAAAAAACTTGTCAATATCTAACATTCTATGATTACTAAAAAGTAGGAAAGAGAGGAAGAGGGAAAAAGAGAAGGAGAGGGAGAGGGAAACAGAGAGAGAGACAGAGAGACACAGAGAGAGAGTGTGTGTGTGTGTATGTGTGTGTAAATCCTATTTCACTTTCATAGGTATCTTATGTGATACCAACCACCATGGTACTGTGAAGTCTTGCCACTAACTGCCACTAGCCTTAGGGGTCATGTCACTTCATCTCTCTAGAATTCATTTTCCTCATTTGTATTTTTTAAAAAGAAGGTAGAAGGATTTGGATTAAGAACCTTTCTAACTCAGTTCCTCCTAACCCTCTTGACCCAGTTCCACTATGCTGTAGTGAACCTCATTCCAACTCTGCTACAGTGAAAGCCATGCTTTGATAACTCCTGGGATTTTATCAGTATTCAAGTCCTTACAAAAGATTTTCTAAGCTGCTCTCCATCCTGCATCCATTTCCTCTGTTCTTCATCAACATCTCAGATGCCTCTGACTATTCAAACTTAGTTTATTCTCTTCTAATACTCTGCCTGATTAGCAGAGATCCCATTGTTTCAACTAAAGCTTCTGTCAACCCAGGGTTTAAGATAAAAATCAGTTTTTAAACCCCAAGAGAAGAGGATTTTCAAGACGTATCAAAAATTTTAAAAAAAAAAAAAAAAGGGGGGGGGCCTACCTGACTCTATTCAGTCCTGGAAACTGTTCCAACTTCCACTATCCAACTCTCGATCCCAGAACCATCCAAGCAATGCTACTCTCCCCTCAAAACTCTTCCCTCCAAAGTTACCTACCATTTGAACTTTATTCTTAAAGTACTGTACTGCTTCCTAGAAGCATAAAAGTTTTCAAGAGCTCAATGAATGGAGTTAGGTAAGAAATGCCAGTACTTGGTATCCTTAAATAATAATAATAACATCCATATAAAATAAATAGCACATACCATAACCACAGCAACTCTGAGAGAACTGTTCCAATTAGGCCATTAATGACAATGCACATTAACACTAATTTATTGGGAAACTCAAAGGCCTCAAATCCAGTATAATGAAGTAAAAAGAAGCCCGGCCATAACAGCAGCAGATTAAAGAGACCTACAAAACCTGAACACATATACAAGAGAATCAGGGTTAGTCACTGCAATTTATTTCACTTCCAAAAATTTTTATTGTCAAACTATGACCCTGCATCTGGCACAAGGATCTTAACAGTTTTATTCCTTAAGGGATAAAAGGCTTGCTACCTGGCTAATGTTTTATAATGTAACAAAGGCAAAAATTGTATTAAAAAACTAGTGAATATTCATTCTCTTGAATTTAAACTACCATAAATGCTGAGAACCACTACTAAAATGATTCAAAATAAACTACTTTAAATGATTATAAAGTATGGTTGAACACAGTTGCTAACAACAGAAATCTCTTAGTATAGAATGATATAAACAAACATTAAAGATATTAGAATCTTAAATTATCACTGAAAAATTGGGCAGTTGGAATTTTTACATTTTTAGCAAATATTTGTTGTCCTTGCTCTTCACTCAGATCAAATACAAATAATTATAATAAAAGCAACATATTTTTAGTGCCATATAAATGAAAGTGATATTTACATTTGCAATGACATATAAGGGAATTTCCAACATAACTTTTAAAAAATAGGGTCTGTTCTACCTTCATTATGAATGTCATGAATTAACAGATTTTAGAAGCTATTTCAGAGAATCCTTAAAGCATTGCTAAGACTTATTGGTGGAGTGGGGGGAGGGGTGCTAGAGAGAGGGGAACATAAAAACAAATTATATCAGCTGTCATCACTAGGCACCAACTATCTAAATAAACGGGGAATAAAATTCCAGAACATGAAAAACATGGAAGAGTTCCACATAATCACAAACTGAGTTGGAAGGAACCTCAGGAATCAAAAGGGACAAGGTCAAATCCTGTCTATAACACTCTCTGAAACTGGTCATCCAACCT
>CM053596.1:215568135-215594865 GCA_028646575.1 Pseudocheirus occidentalis
AAAGAAAAAAACCCACAAAAAATTAAAAATTAAAAAACAGTATTCTTTAATCTGCATTCAGACTTCATTAGTTCCTTCTCTGGAGGTAGATAGCAGTTTTCATCACGAGTCCTTTGGAATTGTCTTGAATCATTGTATTACTGAGAATAGCTAAGTCCTTCACAGTTGATCATCATACAACATTGGTGTTACTGTGTAGGATGTTCTCTTGGTTCTGCTCCCTTCACTTGACATCAGTTTGTGTAAGCCTTTCCAGGGTTTTCTGAAATCATCCTGACATCCTGACATCATTGCCATTTCTTATAGCAGGGTATTACAATCATATATGACAAATTCCTAATTCTCCACCAAGCTAATATGACTAAGGTCAGTTTCAGTTCCTATGTTAAATAGCTTCTTTACACAACTTATTCAGCCATTCCCCGATTGATAGGCATCCCCTCAACTTCCAATTCTTTGCCACCACAAAAAGAACTGCTATAAATATTTTTGCTCTTTCCCCCTAGTAGTAGTAGTATTGCTGAATCAAAGGGTATGCATAGTTTTATAGCCCTTTGAGCAATTCCAAATTGTTCTCCAGAATGGTTGGATCAGTTTACAACTCTACCAATAATGCACTGGTATCCTAACAAAAGCCATAGTCTAAAGATAACCATGCTGCCTCCTATCAATGAACTCCAATGTCCTATTACCTTTAGGATCCTATCCAAAGCCCTTTGATTGGCATTTAAAATTCCTTACAACCCAAATTCCTTCCTACTTTTCTTGCCTATTTCCACTTTACTCCCCTTTACACTCTACAGTGTAGTCTTATTTACTTTTACTGTTTCTCATCCTCCACCTGCCATTTTCTTATCTTTTCAGACCGTCCTGCATTCCTGGAATGCTCCCCTTCTTCATTTCTGCCTTTTGGAATCTTTGGTTCCCTTAAGACAGCTCAAAGTCCGCTTTCTACAGGAGGATTTCTCTGGTCTTTTTAGTTGCTATTGCCTTCTATGTCAAGATTACCCTATATCCAGCTTCATATGCATCTTATATCTCCTTTTGTAGTATTTAGCATGTACTATATGTTGCCCCTGTAGGTTAAATATGTGTCCACCTGGGACTGTCTAGACAAAGCTCAAAGGGAGGTAGGAATAAGATATCTCTAGAGTTTTTTTCATTCACCTCTCTGTAGTGATAACGGGAATTTGAAGATCTTCCCTGCCCCTTGACAGGCCAAATGTAATCACATGGAGCTTGTGGTGGGAGGAGCCTGTGATGGGAGGAGCCTGTGATGGGAGGAGCTTGCTGAATGGGTGAAGCTGGAAGAATGGAGCAGAGCCCAGAGGAAGCTGGGAGACAGAGCAGTTAGAATGGAGGGGGGAGAAGGTGCAGGCAAGGAGACAGCTAGGCTTGTGAGTGTTTGTTTGTGGGAAGGTCTGAGCAGGGGAAGGTTCTGGGATGGTGTTCCTTCCTGCAGTGATAAGATGTATTAACTATGTATTGTTACTATGATGGATTTGGTTTTCTGGTATCTGAATAAATATTTTGCTTCTGTCTTCTATATGGAGAGTATGTTATATTTTGCAATTCAGAACTATGCTAGCATATTCATAGTCGCTGTTGGTGCTGTGAATATTGCCTTGGTCACACACTCTCCTACCCCCCCTCCCAACTCCTCACCCCTGTCCAAGAGAGATTTTGATTCCTGCCAGGAGGGGAAGCAGGAAGTTAGGGACAGAGGCTGGCCATTATGCTTTCCTCAGAGAATAGGTACCAGGTTAGAATTATATAAATCCACTAGTATTGTTAGCCTAGGGGAAATATTTTCTCAGTTTATACTTAACTCTGTATCCCTACCCTCTCCCTATCTTTTGGAGAAGGAGTAACTCCAAACTCTCTTTTGACTCTTTCATTTGTGGATAGGGACATGATCAAGGTGCCAACTCCTTTAAATGTCAGCTTCTTCCCATAGTATTTCTTTCTGTTTAGGGACCTGAAAAGAGTTTAAAACCATATGTCATCTTTCTCAGAGCTGGAAGCCAGAAGACCAGGATTTCTCTCTAGCTCTTGCCTACTCTACAACTCATTCAGGCTTAGATCATTGAGTAATCAGTTTCCATCAATGAAGCAGGCCTTATGCAAATAGGATTTTAGCTTTGGTTTACATTTCATGTGCACATCTTTTTTATCCCGATGAGATGTGTGGTCTTTCAAGGTAAGAACTGCATCATTTTCGTCTTTGTATATCCTTATCTGGTACAGCACTTAGCATGTAGTAAGCATTTAATTTATGCTTGCTGATCTATTGATTAACCAAATAGATGAATATCATTGCCATTGAAGGCATTTGGGGGCTTCAAATAAATAAAGCCATAGGATATACTTAAAGCAGATCTTTTTTTTCCTATTTTAATCTAAAAATGACTCTGGCTTAGGGATGAAGAAGGAGATGCTCTGGAATAATAAAACATGTTCTGGAAGCTCATCTAGGACTAAGAAGAGATGAATATTAAATTTATGAAATGAGCTACATTACAAATGAGAGATAAGGCAAAAGGAGAATGTACACTGAAGTCAATTCATCAAACTATATTTGCTGTTTATTTGAATAACAAAGTTAATATAAGATGGCTTTTCTAGGCCCTTTCCCAAGTGACTTTTGATTCTATTTAAATTCTATTCTGAGACGATTTGTGTTCTACTCAATACCTTGTTGGGGTCCTACATCACAATATTCCTCACATTTTGAATTTAGGAATACCATATTACTACCTGGTATTAAGAGAGCAGCAAACATGCCCCACCCCCTTCACTCTTTCTTCCTACAATATTAAAGATTAGTCTCAGCCTACCTGCTGCTTTTGATTACTTTAAAAGACAAAACACCCTTTTGCTGGTTTTAATAGCAAGCTTACCTTGAAAGAACACTTGCTCTTAATTAAAGAGCTACTAATGACACTCTCTTAGGAGCCCTCTTTAAATTCAAAATGGGGAGGAGCAGGAGGGGGAGAGATGCTTCTGCTATTAATTGATTCCTCAGATGCCTGTCTCTAACTGAAACATTTTCTGCCTCCTTCAGTGAACTGCAATATGAAGAATAGTGAAAGATTTTGCGTGTGTTATTGTTAGATTATTCCTAGAGTAAAATTTTAGCTTGGCGGTCCACCTGGGATCTGAGGAGCGGGGAGTATGGGGTTGGAGGGAAAAAGATAATCCTCCAGCTAGTTTGACACTTGATCATCTCTGTCTAATCCCATAAATACAGTTCCTCCTTCCTAAAGGGTGATCAAGAGAAGGAGCTGCCAGCATATGGGAGGCAGTTGATGATTGATTCTTGACAGCACAAGGTCATGGTCAAAAGAAAGGGAACAGAGAGTCAATGTGGTTGTACAGTTTATTTCTTTAACTTTGATAGTCTTTAGAATTGAAGACTTGTGACAAAAATGAGTTTTTCTCATTTTATTTTTTATTTTAGAGGTAAAGGGATGAGACAATTAAATACACACACATAAAATAAATAAAAATTTATTTTTATGTATATATACACACATATATATACATACACACACATTATGTATATATATACACACACATACATGATATGCATGTATATGCATGAACACATGCATTGACTCTGGCCTGGGATATTGAAAACAATTAGATTTTTTTTGCTTTTTAGTAAAAATTCTATGGAAAATGGTTATATATGAAAGGAATGAGGGAAGAATAAATACATGGTATATTTATTTGACAATACTGGGATGCGGATTGGGCCTGTAATTTCACTGGTAAACACAATTCTCTAATGAGGAAAGTTCTTCTCCCAATGCATATTGATATATTTTCTACAGTTTTTGGTCTTAACTGCCTAGAGCATGAAGAGGTTTAAACAACTTGAGAAAAGTTAAATAGCCAGGATGTGTTAGAGGCAGGCTTTGATCTCCACTCTTCCTGGTTGTGAGCTCAGCTATCCCTTTTCATAATAGTATTATTCTAGTTATATTATTATATTTATCTTGTCTTCCCATTTATATTGAAAGCTCCTTGAAGACATGAGGCATATATATGTATATATACATATATATATGTTTCTATAGAAGTTTTACTTTAAAATTATTTTGTAGAGTGTGATGAGTGTATTTTGGAGACAAATATTGGTTAATCTTCACCATTTTATCAGCAAGCACC
Organism: Pseudocheirus occidentalis; assembly: GCA_028646575.1. Lineage (NCBI taxonomy): Eukaryota > Metazoa > Chordata > Mammalia > Diprotodontia > Pseudocheiridae > Pseudocheirus > Pseudocheirus occidentalis. Next base: position 215,572,309 of record CM053596.1, read on the forward strand.
CTAGCATACCCAGGATGGCTGCTAGCACAGGTCCTTAGATCTGCTTTTCTAAAGGAAAGCAACTCAAAATGGGTTAACAATCTTACTTTAATCAATCAAACATATATCATTTACCTAGTTCAGGGAAAAAGGTCAGCACCCTGAACTTCAGAGAATACAAACAGAAGTTACAAGCAGATGAAGAAACAGATCAGCAGATGGGCTTCCAACTGTCTGACCAGTTACCAGAGAGGGAAGCACCAACATCCGGATTTTTCAAAGCCAGGGTCTCAACGGCTTCCCAGAGTCTCATCTGGCCAAATCACACAACTCTTTCCAAAGTGAGCCCCAAAGCAAAACCTCACATCAGTGTATATATAACCTTCTCCTGGATCAGAGAATGTCACAGCCCTCTTGACCCACTGCCCAATCACAAAGTAATAAGGCATGGGCATTTCTGAAAAACAAGCCTCCTGCCACAGGCTCCATGTGACCACATTCAGCCTATTAGAGGGGAGAGTATACTTTGAAATCAGGGAAGGTTCTCAGAGCCACTTAAGCCTATCAAAGGGCCTAGGGGCAGGGAAGATCTTCAGATTCCCATAACAACCACATATTTAGGATGAAAGTAGGCATATGGAATGTAGTTTTGTCTTGTATGATGGAGACTGGTGATTCTGATCCACTGTTTCTTCCCCCTTACTATAGTAGGCTAACTTCCAGTGGCAGGTCCCCTTACCCCTGTTATTAAAAACTGATATCTGATGAGGCAATGACAAAAACCATTACTTCATCCCAATTTACCTCAGCTCTAGTCCTTTTCAGTTTATGTCCTCTGCCTATATATTCCACCTTGCACTCTGAAATCCACCCTCCATTTTTATAGTATTTTCCCCCAGTTATACGTCAAGACAATTTTTAGCATTCATTTTTACAAGATTTTGAGTTCCATTTTTTTCTCCCTCCCTCTGTCCCCTTCCCTCTTCCTAAAATCAGACAATTTGATATAGGTTACATGTACCATTATGTAAAACATATTGCCATATCAGTGGCAGTTGTGAAAAAAGAAACAGATCAAAAGAAAAAAAACATGAAAAAGAATAAAGTGAAAAAAGTATGCTTCAATCTTCATTCAGAGCGCGTCAGTTCTTTATTTGAACGTGGACAGCATTTTCCTACGTGATTCCTTTGTACTTTTCTTGAATCATTGTGTTGCTGAGAAGAACTGAATCATTCATATCTGATCATTACACAGTGTTGCTGATATTGTGTACAATGTTCCCTTGGTTCTGCTAATTTCACTTTGCATCAGTTCCTACAAGGCTTTCTGGGTTTTTCCTGAAATCTGCCTATTTCTTATTGCACAATAGCATTCCATGACATTCATATACCTCATCTTGTTCAACCATTTCCCAAATGATGGGCATCCCCTCAGTTTCCAATATTTTGCCACCATGAAAAGGGCTACTATAAGTATTTTTGCACATTCAGGTCCTTTCCTCTTTTTTATGATCTCTGGTATACAGACTAGTAGTGGTATTGCTGGATCAAAGAATACGCACGGTTTGGCTGCCCTTTGCCATTAACCACCTCAGATCTTATGACCTAAATCTTCACTTCAGTTTTCCCTAAGAATGGACCCTCATCACCCCTCACTTGAGCTATTATTGCAGGTGCCTCCTAATTAGTAACCATGTTTCTGTTTTCTCCAATTGTCTCTATTCTTTCCAATGTATTCTCCGCAGAGACACCAAGACAATCTTCCTAAAGTACAAATCTGACCACGGCATTCCTCTGCACAAAAACCCTCAGTAGTTCACAGTTGCCTTTAGGATAATACACAAATGCCTCAGTAGGGAATTTAAAGCACTCTACAATCTGTCTCCCACCTATCTTTCCAGACTTACTTCATTTTACTTCCCTTCATTTACTCTTCCAACCAAACTGATGTGCCACCCAATTCTCAAACTAATCTTCTGTTTCCTCATAGGGTGTCCCCATGCATAGAGTGGATTCTCTCCTCTCCTTTGCCTCAGAATCCTTATCTGTCTACAAGGTTTAGCACAGATGCCTCCTCCTATGTCAAGCTATTCTTGATTCTCTCAGATGTTAGGCCTTTCTCTTCCTGACATTATTTTGTATTTACTTGTTTGACTGCATATTGTATCTCTCTACATAGAATAAAAGCTGGGAGGAAAGATATTCTAATTTTTAGTATCTAGCAGAGTGCCACGTGCATAGCAGACAATATATGTTTATTGAACTGTTGCCTGTGTTTGTGGGCAGGGTATATACACATGAGCACCCATGTACACACATACAAGTTGCTGAAGCTTTTGTTTTATTTGGCTCTGTGTCTCTTATTCCATTTCAGAACAGCTGGTGGGTGTACACATGCAAATAGGAACAACATGCAGGCAAGGGCTTTAAATGAGAACGTGGGCCATTTTCTTTGCTGAGACTTCTGTGCTGTGTTTCTATTTTTTTTTTTTCCCATCAATTTGCCATGGGGCTCATGATCCACTGACCAAGGCAGGGACAACAAACTCACACAGGCACAGAGAGAGTTTGGGTCTCGAGATGTCCTTAGAGGAATCCAAGTCATTGTTCAAACTTTTAATGCTGTGATCTTAAAAAAGACTAGTGACACATCTGAAATTGTAGAGGCACCCCAGAGAACTAAATTATGGATTGATATTTAACAGTGCAGAGTCATTTCAAAGCTGGTTCTTCGTTTTCTTTAAGACTAGTTTGACTCAGGGAGATTTTTATGGTGCCAGAAACCACACACTAGGCTGTAATTGAGCATAATTATTGCACCACATGGTGCAAAGTGCTGGACGGTAGGCATCCCACTGAATCCCATTAGTTTTTTGATTGAGCTCTAGAAAATGGTGCCCCTGACAGGGCCAAGGATAATTTTGTTTAATCTGCTGCCCTTTTAAAATGATAGCTATTGGTTTGTGTAATCCTCCCTGCCCCTTTGTCTATGATATACCTATAAACACTCCAGGGTGCCATTACAAGCACACCTTGCAATGCTATGATTGTGCATTTCTAGACAAGTTAAAGTCAATGAGAAATGGAGATATTTATTGGAATAATTTAAATTAACAAGCACAAGTTCCTACACCTGATAGAAAGTAAATACTTTGCAGAAACAATCTGAATTTGGGGGACAAGAAAAATTTTGAAGGAAAACCTGTAAGCAATGAGGATGGCAATAATTTTCCAACTTAATCCATGGCATGGTATATCCCTTCTCCAAAAAGAGACCATCACCTCTGTGATCCCTGAAGCTGGAAGATCAATAAAGGTTTAAGCTATGCCATCTGGTTGGTAAGATATCAAGATCTTGCTTCCTCCTCAGCTCCCACTATTATAGGGAGTTATTTAGACAGTATCAATCCAGTGGGAAAAGGATCATTTGTTTAGCTGCCACAAAGCGTGCTTGCCTTCAGTGGGGAGTCTAATCCAGAATGTCATCCTATGAATCTAGGAGTGACTATGTTGGAGTCTCCCTACGGGAGAGCTAGTATTCCATTGGAATATTAAAGGTTACCCAGCCTATAGCAAACCCACATTTAGATTCTTTCAATAGAAATTACTGTGAGTGCTTTGTGTGTGTTTAAGATTTGTTTCTGGACTCCTATGAGTCTTTTGAGTGCTTTGTGTATTTTCTATATTTGTTTGTGGGTTCCTATTAGTCCTTTCTTTCTGAATTTTCTATGAGGTGAAATAAAGGCTATTTACTTTATAACACTGCCTTAATGTCTTGAGCACTTATAGGGAATTTGGGGACTCTGTTACCCACATTTGGGGAAACTTTGACATGAGCTGTAACCAAACTATATTTAGAGATTTTCATAGAATAACTAACTTCTGAATGGTGGCAATAGACTCCAAGTGACAGTAGGAGAGTGGTAGAAAAGGAGGTGGAAGGTGCTAAAAATCCTGGTTTGTGAACCATCTATATAAAATTTGCCTCAGATGTTGGTACCCTAAATATGAGTTATTTACCCAGTGACCCTGAGAGGACACATGATTGAAGGAATTGGACCAAATCAATACTGAAATTACCACTATAAAAAACCCAGGAGACAGAAGAAAATTGCTGCTAAATAGGATAGCTCACAGAGTTTCATTGCAGAGTAAAATAAAGGAGTTGGTAGAGTTGTTTTTATTGTGCATACAAAGACAACAAGAAACATAATTTTGTGGAACATTTGTTCATCTTGTTTTTTAGTGCTCATGATCAGTATTTGCAAAAAGACCACCATGAAAATAATTGCAGCCTATGTACCAACATCTGTTGTAGGGGATAGAGAGAAAAAGAAATTTTGTGAAAAACTCAGTGAGACCTTTCAAAAATAAACTAATCTTTCAATACTCTCTTTACTGTGAAGGTGGGAATGGGTGAGGTATGTGTCTATGTATGATACATACATATTATATGTTAATATATAAACATAAAAAGTATGTATTTATACATACATTGCACATACATAGCAGGAATAAGAAATGACAAAAATATTTGCAGACTACATAGAAGCCTTATTCAGCAAACACTTTGCTTATATACTAAGTGGATAGGTATAAAGATAAAGAGAAAAACTCATTAAGAATGAAAATTTATGTGTATCACTTTGCAGCAAAGGGTGACAGAAAACATGAATAATAACTTGTAAAACAGAGAGTAGCTATAGAGGATAAATCTAGTTTAAATAAATCATCATGAGAGACCCACAGGAGCAAAATCATCCCAAGGATATTTAAGGATGGAACTAGAGAAGGTGGACAACATAAAAGATGGAAAAGATCTGTAGAGTTTTTTTTTAATGACATATACTTTTCACCATTGAGAGAGGAGAATCTACCATACTTAGACACTTAACATCACATTTTCACATATGCTCAAAGAGAATGTAGAAATGATACTAAAGAAAACAAAGAACTGAAAAGTGGCTGAATTAGAATGGAGGGTATTTAGAAATGGGGTATATGAAATAAATGCTGAAGGTGACACAATGATTATGGTGTTGAGAGATCAATTCACAGGGTATTTTATGGGAAGGAAGATAGCAAAGATGTAGGAAAAAACCCCTCAAACCTTACTATTAAATTAAAAAAAAGACTCAAAGAATAGTAACAACTACTGACATATATGTTTACTTTTCCATGAACATAATATTGTCATGAGAAATAATATCTCCAATCAAGGGCATCATTGTTGAAAGTATTAATAGGTAACAGATTTTCATAAACAATATTTCACAGTAGATCACACCTTTACCATTATATACTTGTCTGAAAGATGTAGAGGATCCAAGCACCCATTGTACTTGTTGACTAAAAAAACAGCAATTTATTTAGTAATGCAAAAAACTACCTTAAAGACTTTTCTTCCAAGTCTTTGCTATTCCAGTGTAACATGCTGTTCTTATGTAGGTTCATTTTTTTCCCATCACTTCTGATTGTTTATGACTTCATTTGGGGTGTTCTTGGTAAAGATACTGGAGTGGTTTGACAGTTTCTTCTCCAGGTCATTTTACAAATGAGAAAACTGAGGCAAACAGGGATAATGACTTACCCAAGCTCACAGAGCAGTAAGTGTCTATGGCCAGACTTGAACTCAGGAAGACGAATCTTCTTGATTCTAGACCTGGCACGCCATCCATTGTGCCCCTGTAAGATACTGTAAGATATAATAAATGGAGATAACCTTGTTTGATGACTCTCTGATCATTAATATCAGGTGATGCTTTAAATATTTGAATATGGTGAGCACTTGACCTGTGATAGAGCTGGAATCAGGGCAGTAATAATTAGGGCAGAGTAATCTGTCTGGGTTTTCTCCCTGGGTACCCAAGTTTAGAGGGCATTGTTAGTACTTGTACTCCTTCAGAAATTAGAAATATCTTTCATTTTGGGTGGGTAGCCAGTATCTGAGGAATGATTCCTATACCCAGTAGTACTCTGGCCCAACACATCAGCAATCACGCACCATATCTCTGTAGCTTGCCTCTCCTCTTATCCAGGCCCCAGGATATCATCTCCAATGGCTTTAGTACTGTCATATAGCTCTCAGACTGTCACATGCACAGATCACCACTGACATCTCAATGTTGAAGAAGACCATTATTGGCTTGCCTCCAAGACATGAGATCATGGAGAATGAGCCATTATTCCATTACCCTTAGGACAACCAGTCAGATTTGGGGCACCATGCCCTTTCATAGCAAGTGTGCATGTGTATGTGCACACATTTGGGGTAAATGGTAATGTCAACTTATCAAAATAATCCGTTCTGAAATAAGGACCAAGGAGTTTAACACATGCATGAGTTAAAGACTGGTTCTACTTTGTTCCATTCCCTAGCAAAGGCCACTACAGTAGCAGCTTTGTGTGTACTGGGGTTTTTTCAGTCTTGGGGCCTTCTGTTTAAAGGTCTAACACTTTTTTCAGGGATCTTTTGCAATAACCAAATGAATTTGCCTTAAAAATTGATTTGAGGGTGACTTTCATGCTTGCCTGGGAACGTTTTGTAGTGTGTGTGTGTGGGGGGGGTCCCCAAGAGTTTTATTTCTCTTTATTCTGCGGTGGTGCACAAAGATGCCAGCAGACAAAGGAAATAAAAGGGTTAGGGAACATAATTTATGCCTGATGGTATTTCATGGCACTTTCTCCACGGTAGCTTCTAGAGAACTCTCTCTTGGAAGGAAGGGCTCTGCTTGCACAGCTGGGACCGCAGCCTCACGCCTCCCTACTGACACTTGACAAACCCTTGTAGACCTTTCCAGAAAGCCCATGTACTCCCGTTCTCTAAGGCCGTGCTCAGCTCGATCAGTTCGCCTGCAAAAGTACTGTCCACTCCTCAGACAACCAGGAAGTCCTTCAAGTGGTCTTGCTGGGCCCAGCCCAGGGCTTCTGTGTGGAGCACACGCGTAGTTTGTATCCTTCCAGTCGGACTTGCTAGTGGGCTGGGAGCCAACTTGCCCCTCTCCTCCTTTTCCTCCCCTACAACTTCGTCCTCTGGATTGCACGAGGGCCTTCTTGGTACCGGCCAGCACAGTCTCCACCACGAGTTCGGGGTAGACGTAAGTTCAGGCTCTCGCTCTTCTTGGGCTTTCTGTCCCTCCGGTGGCTCGTCGTCAAATGTCGGAAGGATACTGTGATCACATTGCATGTGACCGTGATTCTCTCTCCAGCTGATCTCCGGACTCACCTGACATCTGTCCCTAGCACACCCAGTTCCCAATCCCTGGACATCTTGGGGAAGGATTTGTGGTCCTGGATTTTCCTCTCCTCTTTAATTTCTTCTGCCAGGAATTCAGCAAAGACCTTGCGCCCTCGGTGTGGAGGCCCCCGCACGTGCACGAGCACAGGCCGGGCACGCTGCGGAGAGGCTGCAGAGGGCGGGGGCGCGCGGTACCGGCCCGCCGGAGATTCCTCCGCTCGGAAGGCCTCGGAAGGCGTGGGTGGCGGCGGCCAGGGCGGGGCGCAACGTTGGGAGGGCAGCGCGGCGCGGGTCCTAGCTGCAGGCGCGACAGCGGCAGGGCTGTGACCGAGACACGCGGAGTGGGATGGGAGCCACGACGGAGACCAGAAGGACACCATAACTCTTATTTCTTAGTATCAGGATTCCAGTTGTGGTTCTGCTCAGGGAGACTCCCCCATTCTTTCTTCCTTGCTCTCATAGTGTGGAGGGGGTGGTGGAAACTTAGTTATCTCAAGGGGAATTTTGTTCGTGGAGATTAAAGCTTAGCCGGGCATCGGTGGTGGTTTCTTTTTGGTGAAGAGTTTGATGAAGTGGTTAAAACATACCAGTAAGTTAAACCAAGAAGTTTAAAGTCGGGTAGAAGCAAGCCTATTCAAGGAAATCCTGGATGGAAGAAGTTATACTGGACAGGATTTTGAAAATAATGAGATTAACACCTTCTGAGCCAACAGAGTAGTCATCACAGTTTGTAGTATAAGGAACCAACCTTGAACAGGTGTCTGTCATAACTTATAGGCATATTTCTTTGTTCAGATTTTAATATTTTTCCTTATAAATCCTTAACAAAAAGATTTTTTTGGCTCGAATATTATGCAGCAGAAACGAGAAGAAAAGAATTATTAGGGTGACAACAGAAGAAAAAGAGAATAAGATGCTACAGGCCAAATTCGGGTTAATTTCTCTTTAATTTTCATTCTGTTTGGTGACAGCAAAGGCTGAATTTAGTGGGTTATCCAGTTCCTTTTTTTAAAAAGCAGTTTAAAAAAAAATCTATTGACTGCCAAATCACTGTGTCACTAGATGGGAGACAACCTGCATGAGTTAATAGCCCTCCTGGGTCTTTAAATGTTCATTTCTTCCACAGACTATGGGATAAGAGAAAAGAGTTACTTTTGGTTCTCACAGTGAAATCTTGGCAAGTCTCCTAGTACACTGATGAATAGAATGAGAATGGAAGCAACCTCTTATTACGCCATCCAGAAAGAACATTAAGGATCACATGAAGGCACAGAAGAAAAGAAAAGAGTCAATGATTTTGGTTGGTATGGAGGAGGAGGAGAACACAGGCATTGGCTCTGAGGACCAGTTTTATGTATTGGTCCTACAGGCCAAGTAGACAGGAACCTGCTTGTTCTAATATGGAGGGTTCTAGGAAGTACTTCCCAACCTAAAGTGGAAAAAAAAAAATCTGACTTAGCCAATGAAATTCTATCATTAGAGATTCATTCTTTTGGTTCAAGGGTTTGTTCTCTTTTTGAACACAAATACCTTTGGCCTGGGACATACCATAGCTTACCATAAAACTATACCACTACTGCCACCACCACAACCACCACCACCACCAACTCTGGGCTATGAACCAGGCAATGTGGGTCTTAATCCTCCATTTACTAGCCATGTGAACTTAGACAATAATAATTATAACAAAAACAACAACAATAGCCATGATACATCCATGTGGTGTTTTTAGATTTACAAATCACTTACAATATGTAACACATGGTTCAGAACCAAAGCTCTAGTTAAACACCAGCTAGGTTTATCCTTAGGGCTTCTTTATAACCATACGCTTTTACTTAGGCCTTGGGAAGCCATGACATTTCCTACGGTACCATCAGAATTTCTTTGTTTTTAGTGGTTCTGCCACAAAAGATAAAAGACCCTCAGCTCCAATGAAAGTGCTCTGACAGAATATCAAATATAGAACAAGCTTTAATCCAACAGGAACCCACAAAAGAGACTTACATTGAAGCCCATAAACAAGATACCTCCAAACCAAATATAATGGGATCTATTACTGTTTATACCTCATAACCCAGTGTTACTATTAAGAAGTGACCTGCTATAAAAAATTATTCACAAAACCTGCCTATTCCCTTTTTCATATTTTCATTTATGGGTGAAAATAACTAGACATTAATTAATGGTCCAGGAGACCAGTGAATTCCAATCTCTTTAAGTCTAAGAACACCTCTTCAGTGTTAAAAAATATCCCAGACCCTATATGAATATAATTTTACTATGAATATCTGATGATGGAGAAAACAGATGATTGGATACAGACTTTTATAATTCCATGGCTCCCCAGGAATTCATAGCCTACCAGGTCAAACCACCAGTGCTGACTAGTTTCATAAACATATAGAAATGAAAACTCGGATCACTAGTTGTTGATGCCTCCTTTAAAAAAAATTAACAATAGTATCTGTGACATTTCATATTTTTTTGGGGGGTTTCCTCTTTGAATTATCTTAAACATTTATCCCTAAATGTCTACAATACAGATTTCTGTAAGAACATGGTTAGACCTGACCTTTCTTTTCAATTAAATCTTAAGTCTCATGTCCATTTCCTCATATAGCACATGAATGAAGTGATAGAGTCTAAATGTGGTGATTACAGTATCATCAGTGATGAAAAGAGATTGTTCTAGAAATGCTGCAAAATATGTTCTGGTTTGTGTCTGGCTGCTATCCTCCTTCCAGATTCCTGTAAATGGCCTTGGAATGCTATGTCATAATTCAGTCCCATACCAGGCTTTCTGAAGACTTGTTTTTCCTTCCACTACATTTAATTGCTTTTTGATCTTTTGTCATCTGCTCCCATAATGTTTGCCAAAGCATTTGTGCTCTACACTGGTGTCACCCTAGGTTGCTATATTTCTCCACTTGGCAAGGAAATCATGTTTGCTTAAATGAGGATGATTCTGGATTCTTTTGGTCCCCTTGCTGTTTTATATTGGTTACACTTCTGTTATCTATTCTGATGCCTCATCATGGCATGGAGGTGACCTTGGATTCTCATACGCTATGCCAGATGAGCACAAGTTCTTGTAGGTTTTACCCTATTGGAAGGGCTTCAAATATGGTTCCAACAACAGACAGAATGTACTTAAGTATGGAGTAAACCTACCTGAGTATGAAGAGGCTTCCTGGACAGTAGGTTGGCTACTTCATGTAGAAAAGCATGAAATAAAACAAAACAAAAATATAAACCAGCTTTTAGTCCTCTATAGTCTACCTCCACTTCTTTAGGGATGGTGAAAGAGTAGCAGAAAAAGAGGTAGAGAATGCTAAGAACCACTGGTTTTAGACCATCTATATATTTTACCTTGGCTGTTGTTATTCTAAATGTGGAATCTCTGTCTAATAACTAATGAGTAGGTATATTAATGGAGGAACTGGATGACATCATTCTTGAAAGTCTTATTAGAAACAACTGGAAGATGGAAGGAATTAATTTTTTAAATTATTAATTGCTTTATTTTTCGTTTTCAGCATTCACTTCTATAACTTTTAAATTTTCTCTCCCTACCTTCACTCCCTCCTCCCCAAGACAGCATGCAATATGATATGGCTCTACACGTACATTCCTATTAAACACATTTTCACGTTAGTCATGTTGCATAGAAGAATTATAATGAATAAGAAAGAAAAAACAAAACAAAAAAGATAATAGTCTGCTTCAGTGTGCATTCTGATTTCATAGTTCTCTGGAAGTGGAAGGCATTTGTCATCATGAGTCCTTTGGAATTGTTTTAGGTCCTTCCTTGCTATCAAAATCAGTCATTACACAGTGTGACTGTTTCTTGTGAACAATGTTCTTCTGGTTCTTCTTACATCACTTAGCATCATCCTTTCCAGAATTTTGTGAAGTCAGCCTATTCATCATTTTTTGTAGCACAATGCATTCATAGACCACAACTTATTCAGTCATTACCCAATTGATGGGCTTTCCCTCAATTTCCAGTTCTTGGCCACCACAAAAAGGCTACTGTAAATATTTTTTACACGTGGGTCCTTTTCCCACTTTTATGGTCTCTTTGGAATGCAGCCCTAGAAGCAGTACCACTGGGTCAAAGGGTATGTATATTTTTATAGCTCTTTGGGTTACACATTTTGGATGTAGTTCCAAATTGCCCTCCAGAATGGTTAGATCAGCTGACAGCTCCACCAACAATGGATGAGTGTTTCACGTTTTCTGCATCCTCTCCAATATTTATCATTTTCCTGTTTTGTCATGTTAGCCAATCTGATAGGTGTGATATGGTAGACAAAAGGAATTTTAATAGGAGGATGGCTCTCAGTATGGCAAAGAAAGGAGCTGATGGAATGAGTTTTATTAAATGCATTAACAGCAACAAGAAAGATAATTTTGTGAGACATTTGGTAATATAGTATTGCAGTGTTCATGGGAAGTATTGCAAAAAGGCAACTGTGGCAATAATTGCAGCTTGTACACCAGCATTTGTTTCAGAAAATGAAAAGGTAGAGAAAGTTCATGGAGAACCTGATGAGACCCTCTGAATTATCAACATACTTTGATACTCAGTGACTTCAATGAAAAGATGGAAATAAGGAAAGAATGGTGAGAAAAAATAATGAAAACAAGGGTCAGGAAAGATGAATGAGAGGAGTCAAACATTTATAGACTACACAGAAGCTTCAAACATTTACAACATGAGTATTTTTTTTTTTTAGGAAAAAAATGGAAGGGCCTGGATATAATGAGTATAGAAGAACATTACAAACATGAAGTATGTTACATTTCAAGAGATAAGAAAGATTCATTATTTATATGGCAGTGTTCTCTAATACAAATGTGTCTGTAAATTAAGACCATTGATTTCTTAGATCAAAGATGTAAAGCCAAGCACCAGCAGATTCCCAAAAGAATGCTACTGTGAACAGCTTTTAAGATTTGGATTACACAGTAATAGTGAACACTCTGTTTATTCCATTACAAATCAAGATTCAGTACAATATTCACAATATAATATTCTCAAGATTACATCTTATCACAGAAAGTCACCATATAGCGTTCATAACAGCTTAACATTAGAGTGGCGACACAGTTTTCACTACAGTGGCCACAATATTTAGAACAAGGAACCAAAGAAGAATCACCTGGTTTCCCTAAGGGCGAAACCCTTCTCACTTAAAGATTCAATCAATCAATTCACAATATACCAATCTTCCACTCATGGGGCAACCATTAACTTAATCAGTCACTCATCTAGCAGTCAGTCACTAAGCTAGATTCCCAGTCACTAAATATCATTAGTCATTAATACAATCCTTAGAAAACCACACAAACTTTTCACCCCTTGATTTCCAGCAAACCTTAGTTTAGTCCAAGGGGAGGCCTTTTCTTCATCTTGACTCTGGGAGGTCTCTCTGATTCCCTGGATCCCCTTCCATGGTTCCAGCCCCCTCCTGAATCTGTCAGACAATCACCTGGACTCAGAAGCAAACAGCTGCCAGTTTCTTGTCCAGTCCTCAGAGGCAGACAGCTCCGAGGTCCTTATCCAGTCCTCAGGGCAATCCCTGGCACACACTGAAGTTCACAGAGTTCAGCACACCTAAGACCCTTCACTACTTCTCTTGCCTGGAATTCAAGGATCAGCCAGGACGTGAATAAACAAAGTCTTATCCTGGTCATGCTTCTTCCATCTTCCAGCAGTTCAGCTGACTCTAGGACCCAGAAGGAATATTGGCCTTCTGTTTGGCCTTCACCAGATTCTGGTCTCAGGAAAATTCCAATTCAGTTCTCAGCTTCCAGATACTGGGAGAGAAACTCTCTCTCTCTCTCTCTCTCTCTCTCTCTCTCTCTCTCTCTCTCTCTCTCTCTCTCTCTCTCAGCTGGCTTCAGTCTCCATGAATCTTCCTTCAGAAGGAGGACATTCTAATTCTGTCTCTCTGTCTCTAGAATTCTTTTTTATATACAGCACTGGCCTCCTGTCTCAGCCAATAGTCTTCTTCCAAGTCATCAGGGGAGTTCATACCTTCTCAATAATGGACAGGGTTCACACCTTTCATACTTAGCCCTAAGTTACTAAGTGGTAAGTATCTGATAAGCTGATTACTATTACAAAAAGTCAGAATTGATATGAATTTAGAAGAATAATGAGAAAAAAAGATGTGGCATACAACTGAAACAACTCAGTTCTGACCTTTTTAAACAAATTATTGATGGCAGAAATGGGTAATGGATAGTAGAAAAGACATTAATCATGATTACAATTTTTTTCATAAACTGATTTGTTTATTTACTTTTAGTTTACAAGATTCAGTTCCACAATCACTTGAGTTTCAGATTTTCTCTCCTCCCTTTCCTCCCCATCCCCCATGGCAGTGTGCAATCAAGTATAAGATCTACAAATACTTTCACATTGGGCATTAGTCTGGTTGTATAGGAAGGTTGTAATCAATGGAGTGAACAATGAGAGATTACAAAAATTTTTGCACAGTAAGACCAAAAAAGTCTAAAAGGAATCTTAGTCAGCAAACCTTTGATCTCTTGCCATGTAGAGAAAGATGTCAAACAAAGGCAATTTTAAATATAAACTCATTTGTAAAATCATACAAAAAAGGATGATAGAAGATTATGAGTACAACTTATCATCTTATAAAGTAGAGAGAAGTAAAGGATAACTCAGTTTAATGAAAGCTTATTGAAGACTCCCAACTAATCAATCTTATCCTGAAGACATTTGAGGATCAAAATGGATGAAAAAAAATGAAGATAAAAAAACTAGAAAAGATTTGCAAAATAATTTTTTTAAATAAACAACTTTGTCAAGGGAAGTGGAGCTACCTTTACTTTATGTGTTTATAACACTGGGGTTCTAAACCTGGGGTCTAATATGAACATAATTAAAAAATATTTTGGTGACTGTATTTTATTCTGAGAAAGAGTCCATAAGCTTCACAAAAAGGATCCATGACATAAAAAGGTTATGAATTCTTGCTAGTGAGAAAGTAGAAATGACACTGAAGAAAAAAAGATGAGGCTAAGTCAGATTGGATGAATTATATGAGGAAGATATCCACATTAGAAGTGACCCAATTCGGGTTTTTTTGAGGGATTAATTCATAAGGTATATGAAGGAGGGGAAAATAAAGAGGCATGGAAAAATCACACACTTTAATTTCACCTAGGAGACTGAGAAAACAATAACATTTATTGACCTATCTGACTATCCATCTATATAAAATCTTTCATGAGATCATTTTATATAACCACCCACAGCATTCTTGATAAGTATATTTGTAAGGAACAGACAGAATTTTGCAAGTGATATTTTACAGTGAATCACATCTTTACCATTATATAATTAACTGAAAGATGCATAGAATACATTACCCCATTGTATTTTGTTTGACCTACCAAAACAAACAAATGTGGGGCTTTGTATCTAAAAGAAGTTTGAGGTTATTAAAGGAACACGACAATTTTCTGAAAACAGTCCATCCTATTCTATCTCTCCTGTTTAATTCTGAATCCAATTCATTGTTCATTTGTTCTGTCTGTTCTAGACATGCATAATTATGGGCAGCCTCAAGAAGGATTTTCCTATAGAGGCTGTCCATCCAAATGCATACCACAATATGAATAATATAAATTCTTCATTGCATGTGTGTATTTTGTGGAAAATCAAATTTGAATCATAGAATAGCAAAAAGGGAGGTAAAAGTCTATTTACTCTAAACTCCTTGTTTTACACATGAGGGAACTGAGGCTCAGTTATTTAACTGAAAAGTTAAATGACTTTTCCAAGGTCAATCAGGTAAGTATCACAGATAGACTCTCAACCCAAGTTCTCTGGCTTCAGAGTCAATATTCTCTTTGCTATGTTATCCTGTCTCTACCTCCAACTGGACATCTTTCAGTCACACATCAAAATCATTTAAGATTCCTTGAAAGATATTACAATGAAGATGGCCTTATTCAGTGATCTTGGGATCAGAAACATCAGATGAACCAAAACCAAGATGAATGTTGGATGCCACTATAATAGTGGAAATAAAGCACAGAGTCAGAGGTGACGAGAATTTCTACCAGGAGGGGAAGCAGGGGGTTGGCGCCAGAGGCTGGCTGTTCTGTTCTCCTCTGAAAAAGGGTTTGGGGCTGGAATTATATCTGTCTTATCAACTATATATGGCTAGTCTAGGGAAAATAATTTTTAAGATGAAGCTGAGCTCTTAATCCCTGCCCTTTAATGGGGAAGGAGTGGCCCAAGGTATATATCCAAGGCTTGACTCCCTTCCCACCACATGCTAGTATTACTGTGAACATACACAGCATATAGCAAATAAATCCATTTACCTAAGTTGATAGTGAACAGAAATTGGAGAGGAATACATAGGGGAATATACCAGAAAAATATGCAGACTGAATGAGTCTTGTGGGAACATGAAAACTGAAAGAGAGAGGGAGAGGGAAAAGGAGAAGGAGAGGGAAAGAGGGGGAGACAGAGAGAGACAGAGAGACAGAGACAGAGAGAGAGAGAGAGAGAGAGAGAGAGAGAGAGAGAGAGAGAGAGAGAGAGAGAGAGAGGTGTCCCAGATCTCACACAAAGAGAAATTCCTCAGTCTCTAGTGTAGCAATCTGAGATAGGCACATGATTATGGTACTAGCTCCTCTACATGTTGACTTCTCCCCAGACTCTCTCTCTCTTTTTTCAGGGAACTTTCCTTGAAGAGAATCTGGAGCTAAAAGTTGGCTCTCTTGAAGACAGAAGCAAGAGCAGGATCTTTCCTCTCCTATACGCTCATAAATTCCACACAGGTGTAGAGCATTGAATAATCAGTCTTCAACAATGAGGAGAATCTTATGTAAATGGGCTTTGAGTTGTGAGTTACATTAGTAATTTGGAACACTGTTTAATATAGTTGTCAGTGGTTTGCAGATCTTCTGGGAATTGTCTGTTCATATATTTATTAGAGAAGCCTGTCTTTTTAAAACCAATATTCTACCAGAATTGTATTATGGCTTCTTGACCTGGAACACAAGGGCATCTGTAAAGTAAAAATATATTTCACGTGGAGGAGGACAATGGAGAAATGGACAGCGAGTGGCCGAGCAGGCTGTGTCAAAGGAGAGGTGAAGGGTAAAGGAACAAGTATTTGCATAGTGCCTACTCTGGGCCAGGCATTGTGCAAAGGGCTTTTTACAAATATTATCATTTAATCCTCATAAAAACCCCGGAAGGTAGATGCTATTATTATCCTCTTTTACAGTTGAGGAAACTGAGACTAAGGAAAGTATTTTTTGGTTGATGTTGAGCTCTTGATCCCTGTTCCTTAATGAGGAAGGAGTGCCCTAAGCTATGTATCCAAGGCTAGTTAAATGACTTGCCAAGGGTCACACAACTAGTGAATGTCTCATGCTGAAGTTGAATTCACATCTTCCTGACTCCAGGCCCAGATCTATTCACTGTACTCCACTTGCTCTCTGAGGATAATGATGATAGACAGGCAGCTTGAGTATTTTACAAATATCCTCACAAAATCAGGAGAAAATGAGCAAAGTTCTTGGAGGACTCAGAGTAAACTTATGGGAGGACAAGGGTTGCGCACGATGGGCAGGCGTAGATGGATGATTTGTGCTCTACGTCTCTGTAGGGAGCATCCAAATCAATGAGGTCACAGATTTATTTCAGTATTGAAAATTCTGTAAGAATTGGTGATGATAATAACCAATGTCTTTAGTTTTATCTCCCTCCTTCCCCCCAATCCCCACCTTTTTCAGTATCATTGAAAATTGCATAGCCTGTTTGGTATTGATTTTGACTTTTGTTCTAACCAGCTCATGATCTGACTGCACATAAACAGTTTATTCTTAAATGATTCCCATGCCTATAACCATTAATTTGATGTTACTCCAAAATAGTCAATTTAATTTCTAATGATATTATTTCATGTTCACTATATCCAGCACCTTCTGACTCTTCTTGAAAACAAAGATCATCATATATGGATATGAGGATTCTGAATAAGAGGCCGTTGGCCTCTTTCATTTCTTAATCTCACACTAAATTTTCTAACATATTTCTTGCCAGCCTGCCCTCTGTTAACATTGAAATCACTTGACTTAGTTTGGATATGCACTATGATATAACAGAAAGAACATTAGAGTTGGTGTCAAAAGAGACCTGGCTTCATGAACATACTGCTTTTGACAGTCACTAGTTTTGTAAATCTGAAAATTACTTTATCTCTCTTAATCTTACTTTCTCCGTCTGTAAAATGGGAATAACATTATCTGGTGTACTTGCCTCACAGAGTTGTTGAGAAGGCTCAAATAAGATAATCTATATAAAGCATTTTGAAAACCTTTAAGTGTTATATAAATATCAGTTATTATCTTGTCAAATTCTCCTTACAACTGTTGTACTTTATTCTCAGCAGATGTTGGCACACAAACTGCAATTATGTTCATAGAGGTCTTTTTTGTTTATGCTTATTATGAGTGTTGCAAAACAAGATAACCAAATGTCCCATGAAATTATGTTTCTTCTTGCATTTGGGAATGCAATGAAACCAACATACCTAACTACTTTATTTTCCAATCTGTAAGCTGTTTTTCCATTTAGCTGCAGCTTTCATATGTGTGTCTTCTGGTTTTCTCTATAGTGAGAATGTCAATATCAGGGTAATTCAATTCTTCCAATAGGGTATTAGCTCATTGGGCATTGGATAAAAATCTTGCATTTAGAGCCTGTGGTTAAATTAATGTTTATAGATATTCAGGAAATTGTAACTTTAAACACTTTTTGCCCATTTTTTCTGCCATGCTGTCAACGATACTGTGAAAACAGACTGAGGCCACCTTGACTTGAGGCTATTTTTGTATATGAGTACTTCATGAGTCTCCATGGCCAAGTTACTCATCACCTGCTGGTCAACATGCTGCTGATTAGCTTCTCCTTTAGCTGGCTGGTCCTCATTGGCAGATACATTCTGTCACTGGGACTGCTGTTGAAGTCTTCCAGTTTCATAGTTCTTTCCAGAGCTTTCTGTTCCTCCCTAGGCTTGAAGAACCCAAGGTCATCTTCTTGTCTTTTTTTGGGGGGGGGGTTTGGTTTTTGGAGGGCAATTGGGGTTAAGTGACTCGCCCAAAGTCGGTCATCTTCTTGTCTTGATGAAGAATTGGAATAGGATTTTCCATGTAGATTTTAATGTACCAGCTGCTGGTGGATAATTAAGTCTCCTCACAGTCCACATCCTTCTTGACCTCTCTACATTATTTGATAGCATTGTCTACTCTTTCCTCCTAGATACAATCTCTTTCTTGGGTTTTTATGACCCTAAGCTTTCTCAGCTTTCATCCTATGTAACTGAACTATTTTTAGTCTCCTTTGCAGGAACAGCACACATATCCTACCTCCAGGTATGCAGCAGAGTCCTTTTTTCTCTATTCTCTATTCTTTCAGTGATCTCATAAATTCTCATGCATTCAGCTGTCTTCTCTATGTAGATGACTTCCACATCTACACATCCAGCCCGCCTCTCTTCTGAGCTCCAATATCACAATTCCAGCTGCCTGTTGAATACATCTACCTGCATATACCGCATGAATCTTAAACTCAGTATGTTCAAAACAGAAATAATTATCTTTCCCCTTTACACACATCCTTCTTCCTGATTGCCCCATTTCTATAAAGGCTATAAAGCATTTATGTGGATATTTTGGCTCCCAATCTTTAATTTTCCATTTTCACTCATTTCTCATTTCTAATCAGTTACCAAGTCTTATTGATTCCATTCCTGCTTGTTTTTCATCTCTCCCTTTCTCTCTATTCACATGGCCACTCCCATAATTCAAGCCTTTGTTATTTTTGCTTATTACAATGTACTAGGTTAAATGTTCTAGGACTACCTTCCTTATTGGTTGGTCTCCCTTCATCTAGCATCTCTTCTTCCTCCCTCTTCCCTCTACCCAACCTGAAACACATGAGCTTCATTCAGGGGGAAAATGCACTTAGCAGATTTCAGAGTACAAAAATATAGGATTTAGATAGATAAGAACAAGCTCTGTGACAGCTGGGTTGACTCATTTCTCTTTCCACAATCACAATGTCTATTTGTTCCCTTAGAAATAAATTATATCTCTTTTAATCTCTCTAGAACAATGATCTCCAAAGTGGGTTATGGTCTGACAATATGGTTGCCTTGTCTAAATTTCCTGAAAACTGTCTCTGTGCTTTTCTAGGTGTGTTTCATGATAAGAAAGGAGGTGAGGACTAATCACACTCTTGCCCTATGCCATTGCCATTCTGGATATGTTCCTCAGTGGTAGGGGGCTATTTTTCCAAAGGGGTCTTATTTTATGATTATAAGACTTTTCAGCTATGTATTTCTCTGTTATCTCCATATCATGCTGCTTCTGCTCCAGCCATCAAACTCATCTCTTCTCTAGAGGAACTGTGGTTCCACTTCTAGAACCACGCTGGACTGATAGGTACACGTTCTCCTTATCTTACCAGGAATTAGACTTCCATGCCACATCCAGGTCACCACCACATCATGCTGCTGGGCATTCGACCTTATCTAATGTTAAGCTCCTTGTGCGCAGTCACCCCCTGGATCACTTGTATTCATGTCCCAAACACTTACACTGTTCCTGGCACATAGTGAGTGCTTAATAAGTAATCTTTCTCTTTCTGTTTTTGTCTCCATCTCTCTGTCTCTGTCTATATGTATTTTGGTATGTCTGTATATCAGTCTATTTCCCAGAATCTACTTTGTCCCTGACAATTATTCTGATGTTCTTCCTAATCCTATGAATACATATTTGAGAGCCCCTGGAGGATTTGGTGCTGCCAGATGTCATTATAAGAGCACTAGGCAACTGGAGACTATGGGAGAGAACACTTAGGACATGAGACAAGAGCATCAAAAGGGGTATAGAGTACATCAAAAATAAACTTTGTCTATTTTACAGGTTTGCTGATAGAGTTCCCTATTTCCTGGTAAGGTATTATGGAAAGTTTTGAAATGGTTCACATACAGAAGGCAGTTTCAGTATTTTCAAATGGGTATATGATTTCCCTCATTATAACTTCCTATTCATTAGTACTCAAATTCCTTTCCTTATTCCAAAAGATTTCAAGATCTGAGTGGCTCTGCCCTTCCCTGGACAACCTCTGTCTTGGTTGCTAGCCTGCCTGAAGTTATCTCTATTTTCATTGATAGGTCAGACATGACAGAGGCTGCATTTTATGAGTCAGACCCCAGGAAAATAAAGCGGGGGAAGGATGGAGAATTCTACCAACTTGAGGGTCATTGGCGAAAAATATAATAGGAATTTTGGTTTTTTGTTTGTTTGCAAAGAGTCAGACCCTCACAAAGCAATGGAACATCTGGCTCGGCTTCAGTGAATAATTGTCAAGTTGCTGAATACTGTCTTTGGCATCCAAGTCCTCCCCCTGTGGTACATGGCAACATTTTCTCCTTTGTCACCATTGTTGTTCTCGCTAGGTACCGTCTCCCTCTCAGTTGCAGTTGGAGCTATGTTCTGTCTCTTGCCTTAGAGTTCAAGTTCCTTGGGGGTCGGCAAAGGCTGACATTTGAATTACCTCCCACGGTGCATATTATAGAGTCTTTTCTAAGTGGGTTCTCAACTCATGTTACTGATTGACTGACTGCAATTGTAGAATATTTTCATTCCTCTTGAAATCCAATTCTAGAGCCATTTGGAAAGGCTATTCATAAATGAGCTGGGGTTTAGTAGAATTCTCCCATAAGTACTACTACTTTTAACTAAGTATCTATATCCCTCATATATAGTCAGCATGGTACACATACACTGCAGGAACTAAGTATGAAATTCATGAACTGCAGCCCTTTCTAGGTAGTATGGAACTATTTATGACTGTTCTAATTTCCCTTCCTCTCATTCTCCCTTCTTTCCAGGTTTTGTGTCTATCTACCCTTGGCAGAGATGAAAATGCCATTCATTTCATGTGTCTGTGTTCGCCTTCAACTTCGGTGAAAATGGAGTGGGCATGAACCAAATCTGCTTGAGTTAGATTGTCTCTGAAAGTCCACACAAGTACCCATGGGCACACATATGCAACCACACTCATTGGATTTCAGAACTAGCAAACAAACAAAACTCTAGGAATAGCTTTTATAGCTGCATATGGCGTCTGACAGACAGTCTGTGTTAATGTGGCACAATAGAAAACCACAGCATTTTATAATGTTCTGGCCTTGTTATGAGTGACAGGTAGTCTGTTGCTCTAGGAAAATTGTAGAGGGAAGCTCTAGGTTTCTAAAGCCAAGTCTGCCTCAGTTCCTCTAATGGCTTTGGCACATTGGTAACCTATACCAGTCATTCAATTTTTATTTATAATCATAGGATGTGATTGCTGAAAGGGACATGAGGGACCAGGCTATCAAGGTCTCCTCAATTACCAGAATTACAATTTTAGAATTAGAAGTGTCCTGAGCAATCACTCAGTCTAAGCTCCTTTTTACAGATGAGAAAAATCAATCCCAGAGAAAATAAGTATTTACTTGTCCAAGGTCACATAGTTAATAATTGTCAGAGGTGGAATTAGAAACCAGTTCTACTCCATTGCAGGATGTTGTTGTTGCTGCCTTTCCATTGTACCATGCTATATTTTTAAGTGTTGGAGCCAAGACTAAGACCTCATCCTCCTTTCCAATGCTTTTTGTTTTACAACATGCTACCACTGTCATTTATTGCATAAGACTCATTAATCACAGATTGCTTATTTCAATGTCAAAAGATCTATGCATTTATTGGTGTGGGCATGCCCTCCAAAGTCACAGATTAAAACTCCTCTATATCTTTATAGATGGTCTTTCTAAGTTCTTATCACCCTAAAATTCTTTACTTAGTGGCCAAATTTATGATCTTGAGTCTCTCTGAATTTAGTAAAGCCAGGCTTTGACAATATTATAATGCATTTCAATTCATTTCAATCCCAATTTATAAAGTCCTATTATGTGTTATACATTGTGCTTGGTGTTAGGAATGCAAAGACAAAAGTGGAAATAGTCCATGCCATTGAGGAATTTCCATTCTACTGGGGAGAAACAATATGTATATGGGAAAGTACATGCAAGTATATGCAAAATATTGTACATAAAATATTTAGAAAACAATTTTGGTGACAGGAAAATACTACCAGCCTGGTATTGGGGGAGATCAGGAAAGTTCCCATGTTTAAAGTTGGCATGTGAGCTGAGTCTTGAATGGGATTAGAAATTTCAAAAGTGGCAGAGCCAAGATGGCGGCGTAGAAGCAGCAAGGTCCCGCAGCTC
>CM053596.1:215621098-215636637 GCA_028646575.1 Pseudocheirus occidentalis
ATGGGTTCATGAAGAGTTGGACATGACTGAAAATGATCGAACAACCACAATCTGTATTCCATGGTTAATGTTAAGATCTTGGAATGAGGTTTGGGTAAAAATGCAAGAGGTGGTAAACAACATTTTGTGATGATATTCCCACCCCAGCTCAAGCTGACAAAAAAAGGTTAATAACTTAAAGCCCCTGAATATAATAGAATAAATTTGTGGCTTAACTGGGATCTGGGATGGAGCTACACTACTGCATATACTGCATGGATTCCCTTTTTGGATTCTTTGTTGGTATTTACACAAGAATCTCACATTTTCTAATATATTCCTAATGATGCTTTCCTATCTTACCATCATTCTCCAAAGTACCTGTATTTGAGAATTTACACTAAAAAATACCCCATACCACTTTTGCCTCAACCTGAGACAATATTTAGGTGCCCCTGTAGTTGTGATAGATTTGTCTCTCAACCTTGAAGAGGGGGTGTCTATTGCTTCTGTATCTCTCTTCACCTGTTAATTGTACTCCATATATCTGTTTGTGTGGTTGGTTGTGGTCCTTTCTTGAAGAGGACCAAAATGACATCACTATACTAGAGTCAAGTTTCAGTGTGTCCAGCTGTTTCAATCAGACCAACATGAGCTTGGAACGTTCTACCACAGGTTTGGTACAAATAGTTTGTGTGAAAATTTGGGGTAGATTCTGTAAATTTGTGCATCTTGAGTTTCCTTTGAGCTGTTTCAATTCTTCTTTGCTCATAGAGCATGGTACCTACTCTGATGTGGGTGCGCCATGCTGAGAATCCTGTGCCAGTGTCTCCTATGTCACAAATCACTTTCAAAGTTCTTAAGAGAAACCTTGAGAGTGTCCTTGTATTGCTTCTTCTGACCACTATGTGAACATTTGCCCTGTGTGAGTTCTCCACAAAATAGTCTGTTTTGCATTTGAATGTGTCCAGCCCATTGAAGTCACACTCTCTGAAGCAAAATTTGAATGCTTGGCAGTTTAGTTAAGTAAGGACCTCAGTGTCTGGTACCTTATTCTGCCAGGTGATCTTCAGAAACTTCCTAAGACAATTCAAATGTAAACAACTTAGTTTCCTGGCATGGTACAGGTAATCGTCCAGATTTCACAGGTATATGATAATGAGGTCAGCACAACAGCTCTGTAGACTTTTAGTTTGGTAGTCGGTCTAATACCTCTTCTCTCTCCTACTTTCCTTCAGAGCCTCCCAAACACTGAGCTATCTCTAGCAATGCATGTGTCAGCCTCATTATCAATGTGTATATCCCTGGAAAGTATACTAGAAAGGTAAGTGAACTTATCCACTGTATTAAAAACTTCTCTATTTGCTGTAATCAATGGTTCCATGTAGCAATGGTGTGGTGGTGGTTGATGGAGCACCTGTGCTTTCTTGGTGTTAATTGTCAGGCAAAAATTAGCACAAGCAGCAAAGAACTGATCCATACTTTGTTGCATTTCAGCTTCAGAGGCTGCATAGAGTGCACAATCATCTGCAAACAGAAAATCATGCACCAACACTCCCTCTACTTCGGTCTTGGATTGTAGCCTTCTCAAGTATGTATATACACATACATTTTTGGGAGCTCCCTCTGCTAATGCACACCTAATACATAAATCTTAAGGAGTCACTTGCACCATAAAGAGGCTGTAATTTGTCTATGGTCATAGAGCTAGGAAGTATAAGTGGCAGGACAATATCCCCCTCAACATTGGCTAGTACCCCATTACATAAGCACATACAAATTCTGAACACTGATGATCTTTTTAACAATAATAGTTATGTAAAGCTATATAAAATGGACAACTTCAAGGACTACCTCCTACCTAACATCTCCCCTCTTTTACTTTATTAATAACAACTCAGTGATAATAGTTTAAATAGCACTAGTGGGGGGTTGCTGTAGAAGGGATTCTTTTTTTGTTTGTTTGTTTTGCTTTTTGAAAGGGCAGTTGGGGTTAAGTGACTTGTCCAAGGTCACATGACTAGTAAGTGATAAGTGTCTGAGGTGGGATTTGAACTCAGGTCCTCCTGACTCCAGGACCAGTGCTCTATTTACTGGTAGAGGGGATTCTTATTCAGGTACAGATTAGACTAGATTAGCTCCAGGTATCTTCCAACTTTAATATTCCATGATTTTGTGAAATCAAATGAAAGATGTCTTCATTTCTGGACATAGAAAACAACTTCCTTAATCATTGCTGAAAATATTAATTATCTGTTTCGATAGCATTTATGGGTAGGTAAAGTTGTATTCCAACTATATTTTCTATTTTCCTGATTCATAAATTTCTTCCACAGCCTCATTATCTTTAGTGGTCTAAAAAACAATCATTGTTTCACTGATGACAGCTCTTTTAAAAATAACATTTATGAGCCTGCCTTCTGGCCTAGGGAAGAAGCTGAAGCTGTAAGCTTTCTAAGGTTGTGCTTATGAGAATCATTGCTTTATCTTCTCTGCATCCACAATTCCCACAGTTTGCAAGCACCTGCTTTATGTCTTATTCAAATTACTATTACAATTCTTTGTAAAAATAAAAGAAAGTTCTTTCAAAGTTGACATAATACTCTGAATGTTATCAAAGTTTTCCTGAGTTTACCTTTAAAACATCATACTTGGCCAGATTATATGCCCAATTCTTAATAAGTCAAAGTCTACTATTTTAGAGAAGTCAGGTCTACATATGTCAGGGGGTTAAGTCAAGAAGACACTAGCATTTTTCATCTCTTGCAGGAGAAAAAAAAACCTTATCGATTCTGTTGCAATGAACAATTTTTAGTGATTAATTTTGCAAGATTTCTGTGACTTTTGAACTATATGCAATTTCCTAGGAAGTTAAGCAAGCTCTTTATTTTCTTCTACCACTTTTCCTAAAATCCTCTCCACCCCTACTCCTATTCTCCAATTAGTACCAATGAATGATTTCTCCTTTTTCTGAAATCCTGTAGTGTTAATTATCTTCATGGCCATCTATTTCTTCATTTTATCTCCCCAACCAGATGATAAATTGCAGTGACTGTTACCTTTAACACTGTGTGAGAAACTGAGGGCAGTGGTATAAAGGTTAGCAACCAAATTTTTCTAAATTTTTCAAATGTATTAATATTATTTTTAACATGATTATGATATCCTTGAAGGCAGATGCCATGTTATATACCTTATTCCTCTTTTATATGCCCTATAACACCAAGCACAAAAAGATGCATGTGGCAAGCACTCAGGAAATATTTATTGATTGTTCTTTTCAATTCTCTTACTCAAAAAGTACTTCAGTGGCTCCTTATTATTTGTTTACAAAATAAAAACTAAATTACTTTGCCTCACATTCAAAGCCTCTTATAGTAGGCCTCATTCCTCTTTCCCAGTCATTATTCTCTTACACAAATCTGCTTCAATTACTGCCCCACACCAATTGCCTTATAACACTTTCCTGCCTTTGTGTTTTTGCTCATGATGTTTCATCTTTTTAGAATGCCTACCTCACTTCATCTCTGTCTATCTAAATTTAATAATCTAGAGCTAGATAAAAATTTTATTTCATCTATGAGCCATTCACGACCATGACAATCTAAAATGCTCTTTCATCTATGAACCAAGGAGGCTAGTAGTCCTTATAGAATTCATCTGGTAATTAGTCATGTAAACCTTTTTTATTATCTTGAACTGTTATTAAAATTTCATTGTTATTTATTTTCAGGTATTTCTATAATTTCCTAACTAGAGAGCATCCTTTTACCTTTTTCATTGCATAGCATAATATTTTGCAAATAATAGGCAGGATATAAATACCTGCTCTGCTGCGAAGTACCCCATCTTTATCTAATGTGATCACCCCTAGCCATTTACCTCCTGCATAGTCTTCCAACCCAGAAATTCATCTTGGAAGGAGTTTTGGGAGAAAGTAGGACTTAGGCTAGAATTTGAAAGAATGCATGATTTGGATAAATAGACAAATTTAATGCATTTCCGGCTAAAGGAGTAGTATGAATAAAGGTAGTTTTCCCCAGGGCATATTTGTCAGTAAGGCACAGCATATACCTGTTTCTGATGAATCAAAAATAAGCATCATTCATAGGGCAATGGAGGTGATGTTGATGGGTGTGAGCAAGCTATGGCATATACTCAATAAGGAACTGAAGAAGAGTAGGAGTGAAGGACATTGTTAAAGAATTGTACTAGAGGAAGAGAATATGGACTGGTTAGCTGAAGAGAGTTGACAAGTGGACAACCAAAGTGATTTACTGGTAACCTTACAATGTCAGGACCATATGAAGACTTTTAGCATAGTAGGTAGACCCTCTATGACAAACATATACTGAGTCTCACAGCACAGGCAAAGCATGGATAGGTTGCAGTCTGCATAGATGGAGAGAAGTCAAATTGATGAGATCATAGGATCATAGATTTGGAACTAGAAAGAACCTTAGGGGTCAGCAAGTCTAACCAACCTCCTCATTTTACAAAGAAGGAAACTGAGGCCTAGAAAGTTTAAATGATTTAGATCTTTTTAAAATTGTGAATATATTTGAAGGACAGTGAAGTGGTTGGTCTGACTGGAATGAAATGGGTCTTTTAGGAAATTGTGGAAAATAAGCTTAGAGAAATTGTATAAGTCTGGGATAGGTACCCAGGGAGGTATGGTGTAGTGGATAGAACAATGGACTTGGAGCCAGGAGGACTTTAATTCAAATTCCTCTTGAGACAATTTACTAGCTATGTGACCCTGGGAAAATCACTTCATATTTCTCAGCTTTAGCTTTTTCTCTTCTTTTCTATATCCTCATTAATGGGGATAATGTCTGCAGCACTTACTTCAAAAGATCAAATGATATGTGTTTCACAAAGTAATACATAAAAGTCAGTTATTATTATTCAGATTAAGGCCTTGAAAGTTAGGGTAAGCATTGGAGTTACTACAGATTTTGGAATGGGGGACTGGGATAAAAAAAGCATTTTAGGAAGATTCATCTTTCAACTGTATACAAAATGTATTGAAGGGGGAAAGATTAAAGTTGAGGAGAACAGTAAGGAGATTACATGTTCCTTAATATCTATGAACTAATTTAGGTAGAATTGTCATTTTTATTATCTTGGCTCTGACAACTTATGAATAATTAGTATGGATTCAATTATTTAAATCTGACTTTATTAGTATAAAAATGTTTTATAATTACCTTCATACAGTTCCTGGGTTTCTC
Organism: Pseudocheirus occidentalis; assembly: GCA_028646575.1. Classification (NCBI taxonomy): domain Eukaryota; kingdom Metazoa; phylum Chordata; class Mammalia; order Diprotodontia; family Pseudocheiridae; genus Pseudocheirus; species Pseudocheirus occidentalis. The sequence continues at coordinate 215,626,312 of CM053596.1, forward strand.
TTGGAAAGTATACATCCAGGTATTTTATACAGTCTACATTTATTTTAAATGGGGTAGACTTATGGATAATAGAAGAATAGAGATAGAGAGCTTTGTGAGATGTAAAATAATTTTGATTCCATTATTAATTTAATTTTAATTTAAAGGGGTTGTAGAAATAAAACCATTGTAGCTAAGGTTAGAAGGAAAGGAAAAATTGGGAAAAATTGTATAGATCATTTATTTCTCAGATAAAGTTCTCATCCCTCAAATGTATAAAGAACTTTGTCAGATTTATAAGAGTATGAGTCATTCTCTGATTGAGAAATGATCAAAGGATATGAACAGGCAGTTTTTTGATCAAGAAATCAAAACTATATATAATCTTATGAAAAAATGTTCTAAATCACTATTAGTCAGAGAAATACAAATTGAAACAACTTTGAGATATCATCTCATACCAGCAGATTGGTTAAAATAATAGAAGGATGTAGCAGAAAACATTAGATGTTTTCTAATGTCCCAAAGAAAAATTGGGACATTAATACGGTGTTGGTAGAACTGTGAACTGATCCAGTCATTTTGGAGAGCAATCTGTAATTATGCCCAAAGAATTATAAAACTATGTATTCCTTTTGACCCACCAATACCACTGTTAGGTCTGTTTCCCAAAAGTGATCAGGGGATAAAGGAAAGGAGCTAGATGTCCTAAAATATTTATAGTAACTGTCTTTATGGTGGCAAAGGACTAGAAACTGAGGAAACGACCATCAATTGGGGAAGGGCTGAACAATTTGTGGTTTATGATTGTGATGGAATACTATTTGTTAGAAATAATGAGCAGATTGATTTTTAGAATAACATGGAAAGATTTGCATGAAATAATGAAAAATGAAATGAGCAGAACCAAGAGAATAATGTATACAGTAACATCAATATTGTTTGAAGAATAATTGTGAACAACCAAGTTATTCTGAATATTATAAATACTCAAATCAACTACAAAAGACCTATGAAGCAAGATGTTTTCCACATCCAGAGAAAGAACTGATAATAAAGGAGTACACTAGTATATATATTTATAAATCATGTTAAATGATGGCCTTTTCTAGTAAGGAGTGGGGAGAGACGAAGGGAGGGAGATAGTCTGGAACTTAAAATGTAACAAAAAAATTATCTATAAACTAAGACAAGTCATTTAGTTTTGCTGAGTCTACTTTATTCATCTGTAAAATGAGGGGCCTTTAAAGTCCCTTCCATTTCTAAATCTATGATCCTATTATCCTACAATAGAAGCCCAAGCATGAGGTCATAAGGACCTAAATTTGGGTGATAGCAGTAGAAAGGAAAGGGTAAGAAGTATCAAAAAATAGAAATGACAGTCATGGTGACTGATTAAGTTTGAGAAGTGAAGGTTATAGGGAAAAGTTAAAAAAAAATATGCTAAGGTGTTAAGCTTATATGTGGAAGTGTTGTGACCAACAAAAATGGAGTCTTTAAAAGAGGAGTTGGTTTGTGAGTTTTGTTTTTGAACATGAATTTGAAATGAGCAGAAAATCAAACTGAAAATGACCAATAGACTTTTAGAGATTTGGTATCTGTATTTGCAAGTAAGCAGGGTAGATACCATAGTGCAGAGTTTCTTAAACTTTCTCCACTTGCTACCCCTTTTGCCCAAGAAATTTTTACATGACCTCAGGTATATAGGTATATGAAATAGGTATACAAATCAAACATTTACTGACAATAAATCATAAAGAAATTTATTTAAAACAATTCTTTGATATACATATAATTTAATCATTTATTAAAGATGAAAGAAAATTTGCATACTAATGAGATGGACATACTTGTTTATATTTACATAAAGAATTAAATAGACAGAGCATCATCAATGTTTGTTCAGAGTTGATTGATATTTTTAATTTTTTTAATTTTGCTTTTTGGACAGCAATTGGGGTTAAGTGACTTGCCCAAGGTCACATGGCTAGTTTTTGTGTTAAGTGTCTGAGGTCAAATTTGAACTCAGGTCCTCCTGATTCCAGGGTGAGTGCTCTATTCACTGTGCTGCCTAGCCACCCTGAAAGATTATTTTTAATTATAAAATTATCTGTAACTGTAAATATTTCTAAAGAACCATTTTCCACCCTGTTCTTTTATATGTTAACTTTTTTAGTAAAACTTCGAATTTCGTCGTTTAACATAAATATGTTACAATTTTTTCCTTGAAGTTGCATGTTTAAGTCATTGAGTTTTTTTTAATATCCGACAAATAACACAGTTTTGAAAGCCATAAGTCAGTATGAAAAAAATTAGCAAAATTGGATTTCTGCTCAGTCAAAAATATAACAACTTTATCTTTCAATTTTTTTTTGAGGGCAGTTGGGATTAAGTGACTTGCCCAAGGTCACATGGCTAGTTTCTGTGTTAAGTATCTGAGGTCATATTTGAACTCAGGTCCTCCTGACTCCAGGGCCGGTGCTCTATTCACTTCACCACCTAGCTACCCCTTATTTTTCAATTTCAATACTCTATTTAAACTTCACCCTCTTAAGAGCTGTCCTATTTCTGGATGTAATAATAAGTTTTTGTAATTGGAGTCCATGTTTTTTCAAAGGTTTGAAAACCAATCACTATTAAAGGCACAGCTCTTAATGAAGAAATTGATTTTGGTAGTATTATAAAGCACAACATTTAACTCTGGGTGATATTTTTTTGGCTACAAGTACCTCCTGATGGATTGGACAGTGAGTAAAAGTGTAAAAAGTTCATTGCTACCAGCTTTAACTTTTGTTACAAATCCAACATTCTTACCCGTCATTGCTCCAGCACTGTCTGTTCAGACTCCATAGCAATTTTTCCACTATAAACTTTCATTTGTAAAAAAATTCATTGACTTTAAGATACATATCTTTCCTTCTTATGTGCCCTTCCAAAAGGTGGCAAAATAATAATTTCTTATGTCTTCATTCTTTATAAACATATCTTATATAAAGTAACAACTGTGCCATGTGAGAAATATTAGTTGTTTCATCTAACTAAATTGCAAAGTTTGGATTGCCCTTAAGCCTGGTAATAGGCTGCTGGAACTAGTCATCACTAATTTCAGAAATTCTTTTGGAAATGGTATCATTCAATAAAGGAATTTTACAAATTTCATCTCTACACTTTTTTGCATGAACTATTTTTGACATTTTAATAGCAGCACGTAACACAAGATCTCCATTTGTATAGGACTTTTTAATTTTCACAACTAAATAAGAACTTTTTAAGGATGAAAGTCAATTCTTTTCATTAACAGAAACAAATTTCTCAAACATTGTTTTTCTTTATTTGAAGATTTTAACAGTTGTTAAAAATATTCCTTTGGTTTATTGTAGTAAGCTGCATGATTGGTATTAAGATGTTGCTTTAATTTAATGCTTTCTGCAACCAAGACTTCATTACAAATTAAGCAAAGAGGTTTTTCAAAAATGACTCAACACATTTTCTTTTTCATGTCAATTTAGGTGTACTAAAACCTGGTAGTGAAGACTCTGCCACATGGTATTCAGTATTTTTACCTCTTCTGTCTAAATTTAACCACTTACCCATAACAAAAAAAAAGCTTGTCCTAAAATATAAATAAATATTGCTAGTAATTTCTCAAATAAATTCTTGTTGTATGAAATTATATTTGTGCTAAATTTAAATTATTGCCATTTGCACTTACATACACATATACCTGTGATGATGGAGGGATATTAGTAAAGGGCCTTTGTCTTTACTTGCTACAATTAAACACATACAATTAAACACATAAAAGAAGGAGAAAAGAGCAATTTTTAAAATCAAACATTCTAACACAATCCAATACAAAGGTATACTAATTTTGATACTTACATACTGAGGAATGATGGGAGGAAAATATTAAAAGTCTTTTTTCTAATTAAACCATTATGTTTCTATAAGAGCAGAAATTTTTCATGTACAGTAAAAACACTGTAATTCATAACATAATAGTCTTGATTCTAAGCCATGGTGTTTCTGGCAGTGTTAGTTGGCATTGTGTGGCATGATGGAATACATAGAGCAAAGTGTGAATGTTGTGTGTTCAGAACCAAGCCTGCAGTTAAGTTGTGGGATACAACACGGGCAAGTGCTACCAGAGACATATCAGATTCATTACGCATTTGATTTTGAATTAATTTTTGTTCATTGTGAGTTGAGAAAACTTTTGCTGTTGCCAAATTTTTCCTTGACCCCCACATTCAGTTATGTGACCCAATATGGGGCTGTGACCCACAGTTTAAAAAGCACCAAAGAGAATAACTACAATGAAGGAAGGAAAATAGCAGTTGAGGCACCCAAAAGTGCACACGATACAAAATCCAAGAAAGGTACAGCTTTGGCCTCTATTGTCTATATACAAATGCCCCAAATTTAGAGAAAATAAAAAAAAAACTAGAGGCCCTAGCTAACACATGAGGGAAAATTTCACCTCAAAGGTGAAACTTTGTAGGATGAAATATATAACTAGAACATATTTTGAATGGATATATTTTAATCATAATATACAGGACAGGTAAAAAGGGACATACTAGAAACTAGTAGTGTATCAGAGGAATGTTATAGAAACAGTTTTTACCTAGATTTTAGCAAAGAATTTGTTAAAATATCTCGTAATATTCTTGTGGGAAATATGAAAAGAGGTGGCCAAGAGAGTAATACATTTAGATGGAATCTAAACTGTCTGAATATCAAAGGAATCTTTAATGGTTCATTATCAGCTTAGTAGGTGGTATCCAGTAGAATACCCCAAAGACCCCTTTTAGGTCCTGTGCCATTTAACATGTTTTATCATTGACCCAAATAAAGGCATAGATGTCATATTCATCAAACTTCTAATCAACATAAGACAAATGATAACACATTGGAAGATGGTCAGGGGCTAAAAAAATTTGACCAGTTTGTTGTCAGGGGTTCTTATCCTGGGATCTATTGATAGATCTCAGAATCTTTATGATTTTTAATTGGGAAAAATTAGCATTTTTATTTTAATTCACTTCCAACTAAAATTTAATATTTTCTTCAATTATTTTAAAAACATTTTCCTGGAGAGTCCATAGGATTCACTGGACTATCAAAGTGATAGAATTCTAATAAGACTACTCCCAGACTCAAAATTCTAACTTCATTACAGGTCCACTGTACCTATGTAGCCCCCTTGCCAATGTCCTAACTTCTTCATGTATACATCATTGCTCACTGGAACAACAGGTGTATCCCTGAACTCTTAGTTCCCACAGAAACAGCAGTGTGTTCATCTGATGGGAACCCAGCTACTGCCTTTATCTAGTCACTGTCCCCAGACCCATTCCCACAGAAACAGGTGTGTTCTTGTACTCAATCACAATCACATCATCCATCTAGCCCAAGACAGGACCAAAACAGCTAACCAATTGGAGGTCAGCAACATAGATGGGACCTCTCCTCCAATACTCCTCCTCCATTAGCAAACTCCTCTTGCCTTTTTAATATTAACCATATTCTTATATTCTATGTAAATTTTTATTGTGTAATCAGCATCTTTACCCCATAAAAATCCATCTTGCTTCCTCTGAAGTTGCTGGTTCCTCTTGAAACTTAGCCTGCTCCATGAGAGGCATCAATCTCAATTAAATGTCTATACTTGAATTAGAGGTGGTCTGACTGCATTTGTTGAGACAGTTCCACCACAACACATCATGAACCTCAACAGTTTTTTGATGGGCAGAGCCCCCACAATAACAAAAGGAATCTACCATGGTACACACTCAAAAATATTAAGAATTAAGAACCTAATATTAAGAATATTAAGAACCCCTGGGTTTACGCTAATAAGATGAAATTCCATTCAATTATAAATTGAACAATTATAAAATTTTATACCTGGTTTCAAAATATCAATTTCTGAAGTACAAGATGAGGGAGACAGGTTGAAAAAGTTTTAAGCACTTTACAGACTTGATATGAATCAGCATTGTGGTATGGCAGATGAAAAAGGTAATGTGATTTTGGACTGCATTGAGGCGAGACAGTTTCCTGGAAAGAGAAGGTGATAGTCCTTTTAAATACTGCTTTGGTCTGACATCATTCTAAATACTGTCTCCAGTTCTGGGCACTGAAGTTTAGAAAGGATATTGGTCAGCTGGAACGTTATCTAAGAGGAAGGCAACCAAAGTAGCCTCTAGTCCATACTATATGAAAAACAGGCTGAAGGAAGTGAGAAAGTTTATCCTTCAGGAAAAAAAGGTTTAGAGACACGATATGATATCTGTCTTTAAAGAGTTAAAGGGTTATTATATGAAAAAGGATTAATTTGGTCTGTTTGACCCCAAAGCACAGAACTAGGAGCAATGGATGAAAAGTTGCTCAAAGGCAAATTTAGGCTAAATGACACAAAAAATTTTCCCAAGCACTGGAGCTACCCAGAAATGGAATGGGCTGCTTTGGAAGGTTTAGTAGATTCTCTCTCACAAGAAGGTATTCCATGAGAGGGTAGAACTTGTCTAGTATGTTACAGCAGAGATCCATTTTCAATTTTGAGTTGGACAGATGACAACTGAAGAATTTTCCAAATTTAGAATGGTGTGATTCTGTGATTGAGGATATACAATGGAAAGAAGTTGACTGAGAACAGGTGGGGCCCTGTGGCAAAAGACAAAAAAGTCTCTCTTCCAACATGTTAAATGGATTACAGTAAGTTATGTTTATGGGATGGGATATAGGGTTGGGAGGCAACTCTAACTACCCTCTTCTCAGAGTGATAATCCTATGCCCCAAAACAATTTAGTAAAAATGGCAGCATTGAGGTATCTATGTTAGGACTGTCACTGAGTTGGGTTCTGAACAGGGGTTCATTAAGTATGAAGTAAGGGCAAAGAAATGCACTAATAAAGGAAAATATGGATTCTCGAGTCTTAGCTGAAGAAAGTGTTGCTATTCCCTTGAGAGTGAGCCATATGGTAAATGAAACTGAAGGATACTAGTCTAGAGTCGCTACCCTATCTAGCAGCTGCTTCCTCTGGTCATTATTCACAATTTCCACCTTCTAGGACAGTTTTTTTTTTCATCCTTCCCTTCCTTCTCCACTCCTAACTCATCCTTCTCCACTCCTAACTCAAATCTTCTGATTCTCACCTGGGTCGGGGTTCCTAACGATACTCTAAGGTCCTTAATCTGAAGTGGACTATTAGGGAGAGTTTAACCAGATAGAATAGGAAGGTACCCAATCTTAGGCTAAGGTGAGAGGGAGAATGAAAGGTTGTCAGGGATAGGCATTCAAAGGCATTCTAAATGGAGCTTAGATGCTCAAGCGTCGGGATAGTGAAGACAAAGTCTTTCTTTTACCCTTCTATTAATCTGTCTAATCTAGAGAGTCATATCCAAAGAAGTGATAGTTGAAGTCATAAGATTAAATGAACTTTTCAAGGGAGAAAGTAAAAAAAAAAGCCAAAGAATAGACAAAGACTGAACTTCAGAAAAACACTCACTATTAGGAAGTATATTAGGAGGAAGAGAAGCCAAGGAAAGAAAGAGACAGAGGAATGGCTAGGGAGGTAGAACCAGTCCTGTGTAGTATTTCAGAAGTCATCTTAGGAGTTTGTTTTTTTTTAAAGAGCGTTGAACAGAATTAAATACCTAAACAGGGGTTAAGGCTAATACACCAAAATATTTACTGATAGAAATGTTAAAACAGCTGAAGAGTTCTGAGAATCCTCTGTAGATGGTCTATGTGGATTTGTCTTCATCTTTTTTTAGGGAAGGAGCAGGTACACCTGATATTTTACTAAGTGTGATGATACCTCAAGTCCTGCTCTGATGCACGACTGTGATAGAGTAACCCTTGATTCTCAAAGGCTGTACTCAGAGATCAAAAGTTCTTCCAGGTCCTGCCAAGCTGAAAGGCTACAAATAAGGTCCTTGTGATGAACTATGAGAGTTCTTTGGAGAGAGATGATATCAGAATTTTAGCTTCCAATTGGGATTTTTTTTTTTTTGGTATAGGAACTCATTAAGATAGCCTCTTCAGGTGTGGAAGGGCTATGATATGTTTTTGTTGTGCATATGGGGTCACTCATACCAATAAAATTGTTGATTTTTTGAATTTTTTGAACTGAATGGAGACAAGGGGCTGCCTATTACCTCTAGGAATAAACTGTTTGGAATTTAAAGTTGTCTTTGTAACCTGCTCCTCTTTTTACCTTTTCAGTCTCCTTACATCTAATTCCTTTCCACACATTTTATGGTCCAATCATAGTGAACTACTTATTTTCCCTCATATGATACTATCTCAGTTGTCTCTGTGTCTTTGTCTCCTTGGAATGTTCTCACTTCTTACTTCTGCCTATTAGAATCCCTGGCTTTCTCCAAGACTAAGAGCAAAATCCCTTTTTTTCTGGAGGGGCCTTTTCTGGTGTCTCCAGATGCTATTTCCTTACCTTCCAATATTGCCCTTCATATATTTTGGATGCATTGTGTGTAGCACTCACTGTGGCCTACTTACTTCCTCAACCTGGCTCTCAGGAGTCAAGCATAGGGCCTCAGAGGGTGGCTGCTACCTGGGGGGCCAGGGGTAACCCTGTGGCTGGCTACTCCAAAAGCTATGGCTCATGAACTCACAGTGTACTTCCTCTGAGAATTAGCCAACAGACTCAACTAATTTAGCCAGGGCATTTACTAAGGTGAATATTTAAAAAGAATTAAAAACCATAGCAACAAAACATTCCATTCCTCAATAAATCTGGAGAGAACACAAGTATCTATAGGAACAGGTTTAAATTTAAGAGTAGTTTGGTAATGAGGCACATGTGTGGCAAAGGAAGACAGAAGGCTTGAGAAAGAGAGGGGAAAGGGAGGAAGTAAAAGAAAGAGGAAGGAGGGAGAGAAGGACGGGAAGAGTGTGAAGGAAAAGGAGGAAGAGAGGGGGGAGAGAAAGAAGAGAGGAGGGAGAAACCTATTTTTTCCTTTCTCTTTTCTCCCTGTCTTTTCCACACCCCATCCCTACAAATGCTCTGAGTCTTGACTACTTTTCCCCTTCCAAATTTAATTATTTAAAGTTGCTAGGCCTAGGAGCTATTTTTTGCTTGGTCAATTACTTTTGTTTCCTTTAGTTCTGTCAGGGAAAGGTATCTATACCTTTCTGAGACCTGTTACTTCCTTTCTCTTTTATCTGCTTTTGGCTTTTGGTGACATAAACTTGACTCCTAAGAATGTTTAAAGAAACATAAATAATAATATACAAAAGAAAAATATTTCTGGCACTAGAATAATTTATATCAGTATGAATAGTAAAGTTTCCAAGGAGTTAACCATTTCAAGATGGTCAAAGTCTCTTTATTTTACAGAAGAACTTTTTGAATGATTTGTTAGAGGCATTATTGAATAATGTATCAGAACTGGCTGGACAGAGATTGAGACTGACAGGTTCATTGGTACTATTTTATCAGCTGTCAGGAAATATATTTTATCCCAATGAATGAGAACAATAAATGAACGAGAACATTAAAATTAAAAAGGAAATAAAAAAATACATTGTACCTCTTCAAGGAAAAATTAAATTATTGCTTCCATTGTTTGATCAAAAGTTTAAAGTATTTTTTGTTGTGAGTTAAAAGATAACAATACAAAAATTCATAATGGAGAAATGGAATTTATTTTCAGTTTATTTTTGAATCATCTGTTTAAAAATTGTTAGTATTATGTCTTATCTTTGCTTTAAAGTCAGGGGAGCAAGGGTATATGGTTCAAATGCTTCAGTTGGAGTAAGTTTGAGACAAGAAGGGGACTGGGATGGTGAAAGAACTATCATGTCACTACAAGGATTAGTTGAAGGAAGTGGGGGAGTTGAAGAATAAAAGACCAGAGAGTAAGGTGTAGTATATAGAATAAGCAGTCTTTAAATATATAAGACTGTAATGTGGAAGAGAAATTAGAATTGTCTGCTTGGTACCAAAAGACAGAACTTTGACTGATGAGTAGAAGTAGCTGGGAAATGGATTTCATCTCAATATAAAGAACTTCCTGACAATTAGGAATGTTCCAAATAAACGGGCTCTGTCATTAAGGTTCGGAGGTAGGAAGAGGGACAGAGCTGTGAGATCTTTGTCACTAGGTTTCTAGCAGAAACTTGGGGATTTGGTATATGGGATTTGTGATTTGGCTAGATGTTGAACCAGAGAATCTCTGAGGTATTTTTGAATTACAAATGTATGATTTTGAAATGTTTCGAAATTGTGTAACATTTTATGTCCTCGTGTAATTTTGATAACTGAAACCAAATTGAGCGGCTTTCCATAAGTCATTTGACCTTTGCGTGTCTAATTT
>CM053596.1:215644485-215672900 GCA_028646575.1 Pseudocheirus occidentalis
CTTTTAGTTTGAAAAAGAATTCCTGGACTCAAGCAATCTTGGCAGGATTGTAAAAGTTTATTGTTATGCTTTTCAGCGGGCAGTGGAGTGGCTTAGGAGACCTGCAAGCTGCAGGAATTAGAGATACAGATTATATGCTAATAAAACCATAAATCAGGTATAAATTATGCTAACTAGGTGAGTAAGGGAGGGATTGGGGAGGAGTTAAGGAGTGGTGAGTGCTTAAAGGGACATGCACCTTGTATATTAACTGCACGGGTGTATTGCCCATAATTCACTGGGAGAAATCCCATGGTGGGGGGGGGGGGGGTGTGTGCTACCAGGAGGTGTGGTTTTTGCCTTAAAACATAACTAGGTCATTTTTTGGTCAGGGCTGACTGAGAGGTGTCCAGTTTGTTACCCATCAATGTCCTGTTTGACAAGATAGATGTTGGGAAGCTAGACTAATTGGGGATTCAGTATGTACCTAATTGGTGAGGAGTTATCTTACTGATAGTGCATTGAAGGACTCATATGTGCAGCTGGCCACTAGGAAAAAGGAGGCATACATTTCTCTAAACTAAAAGGTTTGTTTATAAATGCTTTTGTGAAGGATTCATAGGTATAGCATGTTATTGTACCAACCAGGGATAATTGCAACTAGGCAGAGTGCTGGCCTAGGGAAGAGGCAGAGTTAATGGCTTCAGGCCGGGGGAAGTGTGATTTTTACAACTTAATTACACAGGCTTTTACAAACATAGGCATCCAGATACAAATGAGATTTTTACAAACTGGAGTTAAAACTGAATGTTACAAACAAAGGCACTCCAGAACCCCATCAATAGGAGTGGAAATTCAGGCCTTTCATGAGCTCTTGGAAATAGAACAATGCAAGAGGTTCATCAAGCCATTGACTCCCTACTCCTTGGAGGCCTCTCCTGTTTGTACAAATGAAGAATGGAAACTTAAGCCTTTGTTACAACTGTCATTCCCTGAATGTTATTATGGTATGCTAGTATTGCTGCCTAATAGTAATATTTGATTTGCTGGACAAATCAGTCAAAGACATCCTATATCAAGCTGGATCATCTATAAGTGACCTGAAATCTGGATTGGATTCTGGAGGTGGATGAGTAGAAAATAACCCTCTCATCCCAGTTTGACCAATGTAGCATACTATCCAGTCAGTTAGACTGAACATTTTCCTAAAAATGTTACAATAATTTACAAACTTTATTTTTCAAAATCTGTTGATCCACAAAGTGGTAGTTTACTTTGATAACATTTTCATTTACTCTAAAGATTCCATTGAACATGCCCAAATTGTTCATACAGTCCTCAAACACTCATATCAGCATGAGTCAAATAACAAAATGGAAAGATGCTAATTTCAAAAGCCAACAACTGAACACCTTGAAATATCTTATAGAACAGTAGAGGATAAAAAGAGGTCTGGGGGCAGCTAGGTGGCACAGTAAATAGAGCACTGGCCTTGCAGGCAGGAGGACCAGAGTTCCAATCTGGCCTCAGACACTTAACACTTAATAGCCATGTGAGGGGCAAGTAATTTAACCCCAATTGCCCTTCCCTCCTCCAAAAAGCAAATAAATAAATAAATAAATAAATAAATTTTTAAATGGGTCTGTAGAAAGTAGCTTCTCTCTCATGTAGTTGGGTTCAACTGTAGTAGTAAAATATCTATAGCATAATCTATATCTATATTCTAGGTTTTGCAGGACATTATTGCTGATTCATTCAACATGACGATGTCCTTGGTGTACCTACCAAAATATCCCAGAATGTTTCACTGGACACAAGGTAGAAAGATGCCTCCCAGTGATACTGTCCCAGACTCTCACAGATCCTTTGTTATGAACATTAATATTTCCAATATCATGAGGTAGGGCTATCTTTTCTAAAATTTTCATTCAAACTACCAGCCTCCTATGACTACATTTTACAAAAGTTAATCTCAGAAAAACAAAATTACAGTATTTGAATAAGACAACTCAGTTCAGGTAATTTACATGACCTAGATGTTCCATTTTGACAAGGCCTGAAAATCCCGGAAGAATGCAAATGATAGACCACAAAAGCTTTAAACACCTAAAAACCACCTGTAAATGCAATCAGGCAAAGAAGCAGGACTTACTTTTCAGTCATTTTTGTTTTATCTTTTCCTATGTCCTACAATATGGGATCCCAAAAGCCGATGTTTTGTCCTGAAAGCTAGATTATGACTTTTGTTCTGGCCAGGTATCACCATAATCATTCCTACCTCTAAGGAAACTTGTGGCTAGCCAACCACCTAGACTTCCTACACCTGATCTGACAATTACCAGTTTGACACTTATAGCCAGTTAGCTGGCTGCCCTTCACATTATCACAACCTTCACCTCAGAGGGGGATCAATTTACAGAAAGCTCCTGTCAAATCTACTCCTAGGTCTTTATGCCTGGGAAAAAACAGATTGGGACATGTTGTGACTGATTGGCTATGGATCACAAGGTATGGTCTTCAGTCCTGCACGCAGTTACCAGGACTTCTGGCAGCCCTGGGTCAGGAATGACCCAATATCAATTTGCTATGTAAGATTCTGTATAGTAAGCTTCTGTGCCTAGGAGTCTGTATAAAAACCAGTAGGGTTACCACAGCCCCTTCCAATGATCTTGAAGTTGTTAGTGAAATTGGCCTCAGACCTGTGTTTGGTTCATCTCCAAAAGAGTCTCTGGGTTCCTCTACTAATGTAAAATTTTACAAGTTTATTTCAGGCCCAGGGGGTTCAGGGGAGGTGGTGTCAGCAACTCTGGCCTTTTCCTCCATCTCACTGTCCTGGTAGTAGTCATTATAGAAGACATCTGAGCCTTCATTTGATATAGGGGCATTGGTCTTGACTCAGTACTCAGTCAATGTTGTGGGTAACTTTACCTCATCAAATTCTGCATCTACCCTGGTCCTCAGGACCTGCTTCTGGATAAGGCTGGTATATTCCAGATCCTTCCCTGTAAAGGACAGTAAAAGACAGTAATGTCTTTCTATTTCCTGTATATAATAGAGAATCCACATAGACTGGTGAAAAGGTATTGAATTCACTGAGGAGGGAAAACACACCTGTGAGGATGGTCTTGCTATTCTGAGTGTGGTTCCATCATTCAGAGGAAAGCTTTCCATTCTGGGGATCATCTACTGGAAAGAGAAAGAATAGAATGCAAAAATCCTCAGGTTCATAAATGTTTAGGTGCTACATTTTTTGTGAGAAACTAGAAAACTAGCTGAAGGGGAGTAAGGATAATCAATAGGAAACTTGAGGCAGGCCTTGAAGTAGCAGCACTCATAGTAGGTGGGGGGGGGGGCAGCAAAGATGACCACCACCTAATTGTACAGGTCACCCTCATTCACCAGGGTTACCTGGAAGTCCTTGGCCAGCTCCTCCTGCAGCCCTATTCATACAATTTAATGTAATGTCCAATGGAAGGCACTGGAGGGTTGCAGGAGACTGGGAGAGATCTTTTTTCCCTTTAGAGTATTTTATTTTTTCCCGATTACATGTAAAGACAATTTTGAGTCCCAAATTTTTCTTCCTTCCTCCCTCCCCTCCCCCATCCCCAAGACAGCAAGCAATCTGATGAAGGTTATACATGTGAATCATGTGAACCAAATTTCCATATTAGTCATATCGTGAAAGACGAAATAGAACAGAGGGAGAAAAATATTTTTAAAAAGTGAAAATAGATTTGCGATGAGACTCCATCAGTTCTTTCTCTAGATATGGATAACATTTTCTATCATGAGTTGTTTGGAATTGTCTCATATCATTGTATCAAGAACAGCTAAGTCAATCATAGCTGATTATCGCACTGTTCCTGTTATTGTGTAAAATGTTCTAGTTCTGCTCATTTCACTCAGCATCAGTTCATGTAAATCTTTCCAGGTTTTTCTGAAATTGTTTTGCTCATCATTTCTTATATCACATAGTATTCCATTATAATCATATATACCATACCTTGTTCGGTCATTCCCCAACTGATGGACACCCCTTCAGTTTCCAATTCTTTGTCACTACAAAAAGAGCTGCTATAAATATTTTTGTACATGTAGGTCCTTTCCCTTGTGTGTGTGTGTATGTGTTAATATGTGGGGAGTTTTGAAGTTAATTTGTTTATTTTTAGTTTTCAAAATTTATTTCCATAAGTTTAAAAAATTTCCCCCTTCCTTCCCAAGGCAGCCTGCAGTCTGACATAGGCTCTACATATACATGACTGTTAAATATATTTTCACATTAGTCATGTTGTATAGAAGAATTATGACAAATAAGAGAAACCACAAGAAAGAAGAAAAAGCAAAAGAAACAAAATATAGTCTGCTTTTCTCTGCATTCAGATTCCATAGTTCTTTCTCTGGACATGGATGGCATTTTCCATCATGAGTCCTTTGGAATTGTTTTAGGTTCTTGAATTGCTGAGAAGGGTTAAGTCTATCAAAATCAGTCATCAACGACTGTGACTGTTACTGTGTATAATGTTCTCCTGGTTCTGCTCACTTCACTCAGCATCAGTTTATATAAATCTTTCCAGGCTTTACTGAAGTCAGACAGTTCATCATTTCTTACAGCATAATAGTATTGCATTATATTCCTATACCACAACTTGTTCATCCATTCCCCAATTTATGGGCATCTCCTCAATTTCCATTTCTTTGCCACCATAAAGAGAGCTGCTATAAATATTTCTGTACATGTGGGTCTTTCCCCCATTTTTATGATCTCTTTGGGATACAACGAGAAGGGGTATTGCTGGGTCAAAGGGTATTGTATTGAGAAAAGCTTTTTAATGATCTCTTCGGGATATAGATCTACTAGTGGTATTATGGATCAAAGAATATGCACAGTTTGATTGTCCTTTGGGTATAGTTCCAAATTGCTCTTCAAAATAGTTGTATCAGTTCACAACTCTACCAACAATGCATTAGTGTCCTAATTTTCTGGGAAAGATTTCTTTACAATTTTAAGTTTTCTTTGATCTATATTCAGACTTCATCACTTCTTTCTCTGGAGGTGGAGAGTATTTTTCATCATGAGTCCTTTTGGAACTGTTTTGGATCATTATATTGCTGTGAATACTAATTACAAATTTTTTACAATGTATTTTTAATTTATGAAATAAAACAAGCATTTCCATAACAAAGTACAAAAAAGGATAATTGCACATGAAATTATAAATCTATTATGTACAAAAATTTAAATATGTAATAATTGTTTTTAAAATATAATAAAATTTTAAAGCATAATATAAATATAAAGTATTTTAAAATCTATTAAAATATAATAGTTATTACATAAATTTCTTTTTCTTTCTTCTCCCATCCCCAGTCCTAGAGATAGCTATGACACCATGACAAAAATATCCCACTTCATTCCTTGTAGCAGTCGCATTCATTGTTGCTAAGGCCAGTTCCTCCAAGTAATTTTTTGTTCCACATAGACTCCTAAATCACCTCACCTCTGTGGGAATCCTTAATTAGCTTCACACTGTTCTACACAATTATTGTTCAGTAGTTTCCAATTTTTTGTGAGTCCATTTGGGGTTTTCTTGGCAAGTAATACTAGAGTCATTTCCTTCTCCAGGTCATTTTTACAGATGAGGAAGTGAGGCAATATAGATTAAGTGACTTGCCCGGGGTCACACAGCTATTAAATGTTTGAGGTCAGATTTGAACTCAGGAACTCTGGAAAATGAGTATTTCTAACTTTAGGCCAGGTTCTCTATCCATCTAGCTGTTCCCATTCTGTACTATTAACTGACTTTCCACATAAAGGCTTTCCTCTCCATCGCACATTATTCTTAGTATTTTGAAAAATGTTCTTTCAAGTACCACTTAAGGTTACATGACCTATCCCCAAGACAACTGATTGGATTTATTAGACATGGCTGAATTTTGCCATATAAAGTCACTGTACATCTACATCTATAGTACCCCATTTCACACAAATCCTTTTTTCTTCCCTAACCCCACTCTTAAAATTATAGTTCCAGTGGCAGTTATTTTTTTCCTTTCCAACACTAGTTTATTTTTTAACCTTTTCTCTCCCCCCCCCAACACCTTGAGAAGGCAAGCAATTCAATACGGGTTATACGTGTGTAGTCACGCAAAACATATTCATAATAGTCATGTTGTGAAAGAAAACATAGACAAAAAACACTTTTGTCTTCAGACACAATATCAGTTCTTTCTCTGGGGAAGGATAGCATTTTTCATTATAATTCCTTCATAGCTGTCTTGGATCATTGTATTTCTGAGAACAGTTAAGTTATTTATAGTTTTATATTATAATATTATATATAATATATTAATATTAATAACACATTATTAATATATTACATATTATTATAATCTGATATATAATAATATTATATTATATTATAATATAATACCTTATAATATTGCTGTCACTTTGTACACAGTACATTTCACTTTGCATCAGCCCATAAAAGTCTTTCCAGGCTTTTCTGAGAGCATCTTGCTCATCATTTCTTAGAGTACAATAGTATTGCATTATAATCACATAGCACAACTTGTTCAGCCATTCCCCAAATGATGGGTTTCCCCTCAATTTCTAATTCTTTACCTCCAGAAAAGAGGTGCTATAAACATTTTTGTACATAAATGTCCTTTTCCTATTTGGTTTTTTATCTCTTTTGGGGTAGAGACCTAGTAGTGGTATTGGTAGGTGAAAGGGTATGCACGGTTTGGGGGCATAGTTCCAAATTACTCTTCAGAATAGCTGACTCAGTTCACAAGTCCACCTTCAGTGCATTAAAGTCTCATTTTTTCCCCACATCCCTTCCAACATTTGTCATGGTAAACAGTTACTAGCTGGGAGAATTGGATGCCACCCAGTGTGACTTACAAACAGCCTTCCAGAGTAAGGAGTTTGTCAGTACCTGTCATTTTAGTAGGTAGACTAGAAAACTCTGAAGCCCAGAGGTGGAGAGGACACAGGTAGTGCCTGGCACACACACAGCAAGAGTTTTAGGTGAGTATCCTATAACACTAGGGCTACAGGAAGCCTCTGAGTAGAATGAAAGCTGATGGTATCAGCATCGCTACTAGAATATTTAGGGAAACTGATAATGAGAAGGGGCATAATATCTTGGATCAGACCAGCTTAAGGGAGTGATGAACAGAGCATCTGGAGAGAGTGAGTGGAGTGAATAGAGGAAGAAAGACTTATTGAAATGATTGTTTAGCTCTCATGTCAGTGGTTTTTGGTACCGAATCTCCCTACTTTTTTTTTTTATCATTGTTGTTGTGAATGTTGTGTCCAAGTTAGTCTAGAGCAGTGGTTCTCAAAGGCTGGGCCAGCAAACCCCCTGAGTTGCTGAGACCCTTTTAGGGGTTTATGAATTCAAAATTATTTTCATAATAATACTAAAATGTTTTCACTTTAAATATCAATAAATGTAACCTACCTAAATGAAAACTCTTTGAGAAGTTCTCGATAATTTTTAGGATCCTAAAAGAGTCCTAAAGGTCAAAAAGTTTGAGAACCTGGATCCAGAATGTGGGCATGCATAGACTATAGGCAAGAGTCAAGGCTTATGCTTTTTTTTTTTTTTTTTTTTTTTTGCTTTTTGAAGGGGGGAGGGCAGGGCAATTGGGGTTAAGTGACTTGCCCAAGGTCACATGGCTAGTACAATTTAAGTGTCGGAGGCTGGATTTGAACTCAGATCCTCCTGACTCCAGGGCCAGTGCTATATTCACTGTGCCAATCTTAGCTGCCCCAAGGCTTATGCTTTTAAAGAGCCCATTTGGCATTTGCATCAGTTAGGAAAGTAAGCAGTAATGAAATGTATTGTCTAATCACATCTAGCTCTCTTTTTTACATAGTATTCATAAGTTTACTCCCTAGAGAAGAGGTACTCAGCAGCAAGCAATTGGTATGAAACTATACCCCTTGTCCAGGGAAAGATTGTAAATTGAAAGCTGCCATCCAGTACTGTTCAGTTAGATCTATTCTACTTTCCATAATTTCCAGCCTCCCACCAACACACCTGGAAATCAGTCTATGCTAGTCATGTCCATGGCTTTTCCTGAGAAGAAGGAAATTTGGATTCTCAGAGGCCCAAGAACTAGGAGAGCTATGACCCAAGAAAATAATCTAGGAGGCTACAGGCAAGCTTTGGAGTTTACAAAACAAAGCTTACTCCACCAAACCAAAACCTGTAAGCCTGGAGGTTTCCAATAGCCAACTTTAAATAAACATTTGTTTATCGTCTGCTATGTGCTAGGCACTCTGCTAAACACTGAGATTGTAAGAAGAGGCACAAGATGGTCTCTGTCCTCAAAGAAAAGGAGGGGTTGTATCAGAGCTGGTTATAGCACAGCAAGGGTGAGCAAGAGCAAACAAGAAGGTCTAGAAACTTTCAGTGCCATGGAAAGTATGCTAAATTTGAAGTGAGACAATTTAGATCAAATCCTGATTCTACGCTTCCCTCTCTTAATTTGTAAAATGAAGGAGTTGGCCCTCAGTTGTTGTTCAGTTGTTTTTTCAGGATTTTCTTGGCAAACATACTGGGGTGGTTTGCCATTTCCTTCTCCAGTTCATTTTACAGATGAGGCAAACAGGGTTGAGGGACTTGCTCAAGGTCACATAGCTAGGAAGTGTCAGAGGCCAGACTTTACTCAGAAAGATGAATCTTCCTGACTTCAAGCCTGGCATTCTGTATGTGCCACCTAGCTGGACTAGGTTACATTATAATAATAATAACCTCTAATATCTCTTTCACTTCTGAAACTATGATTCTGTGAGAGGGAGGTAGGTACACATTCCTCATATAAATAGATTCTTGTAGCAGCTGACTGTGACTCAGGAATTTCTTGTTGCTGTGACACCATGGATTGCGCCTAAACCACTGAGCTTCCCCAAAGTTCCATTTCTGTTGGTCTTTTCTTGTAGATTAGCCTCTAAATATTCTTTGCTTTATTTCAGTTTATTTCCTCCAGGGTGGAGCCCCACAAAAGTGCCCTCTGGGCTTATCTTACTAAACTCTGATCTCTTTATCATCAGAGTAGGAAATTGCGAAATTGTGCTGTCAGTTCCTCTCAACTGGCTCTTGAATTCTAGAGGAGATCCTACTATTTAGACCTAACTTTGGAAGGCAGTATTCCCCACCCTCAGGGTGGGGCCAGTCATACATTATATTCTATTTTCCTTTTTCTTACTTGTACATTTGTTGGATATGGAGACCTGAACTCTATTCCCACATAGCCAACTAGCTATAATCTTGGGCAATCAAGTCACTTTAACTTCTCTGGGTCTCTTTTCTCATCTGTTAATTGACTAGATAACTAGATAATCTAGATTATACTAACTTAACCTTGAAAGCTTCTTTAA
The DNA here is from genome assembly GCA_028646575.1 of Pseudocheirus occidentalis. NCBI lineage: Eukaryota > Metazoa > Chordata > Mammalia > Diprotodontia > Pseudocheiridae > Pseudocheirus > Pseudocheirus occidentalis. The sequence goes on from CM053596.1 coordinate 215,653,859, forward strand.
GCTGTTACATTCTCCAGCTCTGAGCAACGAGAAATTATATCTAGGGGAGGGAAGCCCTGTTCTGTCTTTCAAGATGTCAGAGAGTAGTGGGGTAGATCAAAATATGATATACAAGATCTTAAGGAAAGAAATAAGATAAAAGACTTTAAAAACAAAGTTAATATTCTTAAATGCAGCAGTGTTTAATAGGATATATGTAATAGGATATATAATATATAATAATATAATAGGATACACAGATTTAAAAAGAGTGAAAAAATATAGGAGCAAAAATAGTAAAAATAAAAGCATAAGTTTGAACAAATAGATTTAAGGTAATCAGAGACAAACAAATTGGAAGCTCATTAGATAAAAATGGACAGATTGAGATGTTAAAAGGCAGAAAAAGTAGAGGCAGAAGGGGGAAAAATCATGCCAGTTTACAGAAAGATAAAGCAACAAATGATTTAATAGCAGAAATGAAGCTGAGAAGTGAGCTGCTGTTGGAGAGAAAGATTTCTTGGCCTTTGAACTCACTGCCAAATTCCATGAGACACCTCAGGTGGCCAGAATAAATATCTGGTTGTTGCTTTTCTTTTTTTCTTCAATTTTTTTAAAATTAACAAAATTCTATTTTTTTCTTCTTCCTCCTACCTTGACAGAACCTAAGTGGGGTGGTACAACTCTTCTTTTTGGTGAAAAGAGTTTGCTATTAAAAAAAAAATCTTTGCCAATCTTGTTAAGCTTCTGCTTCTTGTCCTCCTACTTTTAATCTCTTCAGGATTGTTTGGTTTAGCTGAGTCTCTCATGAAACTGGTTTTACTTCTATTGCTTCTCTCTTTTATGAATAATAACAATAATAATATCTGGCATTTCTATAGAGCCTACTCTTTGCTAGGCACCTTACAAATATGATATCATTTGAATTTTAGAACAACCCTGGAACTAGGTGCTATTATTATCCCTACTTTACAATTTAGGAAACTGAGACAAAGGTTAATCACTCTCCCAAGGCCACACAGCAATTAGGTGTCTGAGGCAGCATATGAACTTCGTTCTTCCTGACCCCAGGCCCAGACTCTATCCACTGTTCTACCTAGCTACTTCTATGGGGTAATACTACCTACAATCTTCCATCATCCTTTTCTTTAACATTTTTAAAAATAAATTTTTATTGGCATCTTTGGTTTTTATACCTCCTAGAGATTCTGCTGTATCCCTACCCTTTCCAAATAGCCATACCTTATGACAATGAATTCTTTATGAGGGAGAAAAGAAAAATTCAGCAAAAAAGATAAACATGTATAAGGGTTTTTTTTTTTGTCATTTTAATCTTTTTCATTTGACAAAAATATTTTTCTATCCTTCCTACTTCCTCCCCTTCCTCATTGAAAAATACATTTCTTATAACAAATAAGCATAGTTAAACAAAATAAATTCCCACGTTGGCATTGATAAAAAAATGTACCATTCATGAGTCCATCACCTCTCTGTTAGGATGTGGGTAGCAGACTTTATTATTTGTCCTCTGGAATCAAAGCTGGTCATTGGTCAGAGTTCTTAGATCTCTCAAAGGTATTCATTTTTAGAATTCTCCTGTTATTGTGGAGGTGGTACTCCTATTTCCATGTACTTCACACTGCTTAAGTTCTTAAATTATTCTCAGGTTTTTCTGAAACCATACCTTTTGCCGTTTCTTACAGCATATTAGTATTATATTATATCGATATACCAAAGTTTGATCAGCCACTCTCTAATTAACAGGCACCACTTTAGTTTCTAATCCTTCACCACTAAAAGCAAAAATAAATGACCTACAATTATTTTTGTTTATATGGGTCCTTCCCCTCTTCCTTTGATCTCTTTAGAGTATGAGCCAAAGGGTATGTCGTTTAGGAACTTTGAGGACATAGACCCTGCTTTCCAGCATGACTGAAACAATTTATAGCTCAACTAATAGCTAATTAATATGCTTATTTTCCTGCACTGGGGGCTGTTTCCAATGATATAAAAGAGGAAGGTGATGTGACCAAGACTATGAAACAAGAAACATTAGATGCAATAGATTATAAAGGAAACAAGGAGGATATGAGAAACCATTAACATTGTTATATTATATATTAGAAGATTTTTGCCGTTAACTTACTTTAAAAGATAGTAGGAAAGAATAGCAGAGCTTACTATAGGAGGCCAGATGGGCCTCATACAAGAAAGACGATTAAACTTAAGAGAAATTTCAGAATATACCAGTGGATAAAGATATAAAACATATTTATTATATTTTCAAGTCTCAAGTTAAAGGATTTCTTCTATTCTTTCTGCCCTAAAGTCCAAAATCTCCTTAAAGTTTTCTTTTTTTTTCCCTTTTCCTCCCACATTAGGACTACAAGCTTTCTCTTTAAATGCTCAGCACACAATCTCTAACTGTTCCTCACCCCCAAAATCCCCAAATGCCTATAATTACACTGTATGTTCAATTCTCTCCTTTGGAATTTAGATCTGACTCAGTAGTGTACAAAAAGTTTTTGATGGAACACATTAATTTATTTTTCAAGGTCAAGCAAAACTAACAGTGTATCAAAAAGCTGTTGAAATATGTGTAACTTTGCATCAGAGACTCCCAACATCAACGCCCTAGCTATACTTGAGATATCTTCAGATTTCTTTGGCTCATTTATTCTTGCACCAAAATTGGACCGGTGGGCTATAGACTCCTCTTACAAGCACTGAGGCTTACGAGATACAAAGTCTTATTCACTTAGTACAGAACATTATTTACCAAGTACAGAACTTGTACCTGAACTCCAAAACAGCCAGAAGAGTCTCTTCTTCCCCTTCCAATGATCCTGTTCTCCTTCTCTTATTCTCAGAGAACTGTATAGTATCTATGATTCAGTATTATTACCCAGGGTGAGGCTCTAGCAAGGGAGGTCAGAGTTTCTTCTCCCATCATAAGGTGTAGTAGTTCTATTCCTAGCATCTCTGATCTATCTTGATTCCTTTCTATTTCTCTATTGATTTCTCTTTAGCCTCTGACAGTATTGATGACTCTCTTCCTTTAAACTCTATTTTCTCTAGTTTTTTGGGACATTCACTCCAGATTCTCCTCCTACCTATCTAACCACTCCTTCTCTGTCTCTTGCTGGTTCTTTTTCCAAATCTTACTTTCTAACTATGGGGGCACTATGGTTCTGTCTTGGGTCTTCTTCTCTTCTTCTATACTACTTTACCTGGTGATCTTATCAGTTACTATGAATTTAGTTACTATCTCTATACTGAAGATTCTCTTCCTGGATCACTGCCTTGTCATGGCAAAGGGCTTGCATTGCTCAATGAAACTGAGCTAAACCTTGCAGAATTACCCATGATGAACAGGCCACAGTGTGAAGTTCTGACAAAAGGTGATCCACTGAAGAAAAAAATGGCAACCCATTCCAAGAAAACCAAACCACTCCAGAAAAAAAGAAAAGAAAAGAAAAAAAACCTCCAAGAAAACCACATGGACAGTAATAAAATATATGACACCAGAAGATGAGCCTCTCAGGTTGGAAGGTGTCCAGCACATTACTGAGGAAGAGCAGAGGACAACAAGAAGTAGCTCCAGAAAAAAAAATGAAGCGGCTGCATCAAAGCTGAAAGGAAGTTTATTTGTGGATGTGTCTGGTGATGAAAGGACAGTTCAATGCTGCAAAGAAAAGTATTGCATAGGAACCTGGAATGTAAGATCTATGAACCAAGGCAAACTTGATGTGGTCAAATAGGAGAAAGGGAGATTGAGTGTCAACATCTTGGGTATCAATGAGCTTAAATGAATGAGAACGGATGAATTTAATTCAGGTGATCATTACATATACTACTGTGTGCAAGAATCCCTTAGAAGAAATAGAATAGCCCTCATAGTCAGCAAAAAAGGTAAGAAAAGCATCAGAGACTCCCAATATCAACGCCCTAGCTGTACTTGAGATATCTTCAGATTTCTTTGGCTCATTTATTCTTGCACCAAAATTGGACTGGTGGGCCATAGACTCCTCTTACAAGCACTCAGGCTTACAAGATACAACGTTTTATTCATTTAGTACAGAACATTATTTACCAAGTACAGAACTTGTACCTGAACCCAAAAACAGCCAGAAGAATTATACTGGGGTATAATATAAAAAATGATGGAATGACATTTGTTTGAATCCAAGGTAAACCGTTCACTATCACACTAATATAAGCCTGTGCTCTAACTGCTGATGCTGAAGAGGCCAAAGTTGCTCAGTTCTATGAAGATCTACAGTATCTTCTAGAAATAATATTTAAAAAAAAAAGATGTCACATTCGTCATAGGGGATAGAAATGCTGAAATAGGAAATCAAAAGATAATTGAAATAGCAAGTAAGTTTGACCTGAGAGTACAAAGTGAAGCAGGGCAAACCACCAGACCATATAGGTACGACCTAAATAACACCTCTTACGAAGATAAAGTGGAAATGATGAATAGATTCAAGGGATTAGATCTGGTAGAGTTCCTGAAGAACTATGGACAGAGGTTGAAAATAGTACAAGACGCAACAACAAAAAACATCATAAAGTAAAAGAAGAGCATGAAAGCAAAATGGCTATCTGATGAGCCTTTACAAATAGCTGAGGAAAAAAGGAAAGCAAAAGGTGAAAAAGAAGGGAAAAAATATATCCAACTAAATGCAGAATTCCAGAGACTAGCAAGGAAAGATAAGGTTTTATTAAATGAGTGATGCAAAGAAAAAGAAGAAAACAACAGAGTGGGAAAGACAAGAGTTTTCCTCAAGAAAATTAGAGATATCAAGGAAATGATTCATGTGCAACATTGGCATGATGAAGGACAAAAATGGTAGGTACCTAACAGAAACAGAAGTTATTAAAAAGAGGTGGCAAGAACATATAAAAGTGCTATATAAGAAAGATCTTAACAACAATGATAACCACAATATTGTAATTACTAATCTAAAGCCAGACATCCCGGAGAATGAACTCAAATGGGCCTTAAGACTAGTGGATATGACAGAATTCTAGCTGAGCTAAGCAGTTTAAAATCCTAAAAGATGATGCTGTTAAAATGTTGCACTCAGGGCACCTAGGTGGTACAGTGGATAGAGTACTGGACCTGAGTTCAAATCTGGCCTCTGACTAGACCCTTCACACTTACTAGCTGTGTGACTTTGGGCAAGTCACTTAAACCCAACTGCCTCACCACCCTCCAAATGTGGCACTCAATATGTCAGCAAGTTTGGAAAACTCAGCAGTGGCCACTGGATTGGAAAAGATCAGTTTATGTCCCAATCCTAAAGAGGAACAACGGCAAAGAATGTTCAAATTACTGAACAATTACACTTTTCACACCCCAGCAAGGTTTTGCTTAAAATTCTGCAAGGTAGGCTTCAGCAATATGTAAACTGAAAAGTAACAGAAGAGTGGTTTGGTTTTTGAAGAGGCAGAAGTGGAGACCAAATTGCTAACATTCTCTGGAGTGTGGAGAAAACAAGGGAGCTTCAGAAAAACATCTCCTTTTGCTTCATTGACTACACTAAAGCCTTTAACTGTGTGAATCACAACAAAATGTAGCAAGTTCTCAAGGAAATGGGAGTACCAAATCATTTTACTTGTCTCCTGAGGAATCTGTATGCAGGTCAAGAAGCAACAATTAGAACTAACCATGGAACAACTGATTGGTTTGAGATTAGAAAAGGAGTACTGGAAAGCTGTATACTGTTAGAGATGAGTTAGGGATGCTTGAGACCCCAAAATACCAATATGCTGGGTCCTGCCAAATGAATTTGACTCAAGTCTTCTCTCAGCCAAAGGAAAGCAAAGTTTATTAAAAGTTCACCTGTACTGGACACAGCAAGTCTGTGCTAGAAAATTCTATGGTGCTCTTACACTTGTGGAGGCAAGATGGGATCTTACATACAGAAAGGTTGTGGGAGGAATCTAGGGGTGGTCTAGAGGAGGAGTTTGGGGAGTGTCTTCAAGAGGAGTTAATGAGGTCAGGTAACAATTGATTTGGATATAGATATTTTGATAGACTCCAGGTGGGAAGTAGACAGACAATGGAGGCTAGGCTAGTAAGAGTAAGAGATTTGGGCCTAGCTATAAAGAAAGGCTTATGGCCTCAGGCAAATGCTCCATCAAATGGGAAGATTCAATCAGAATTCAAGGGGGTTTCCAGAGCCTGCACCTCATCAGTCACTCACTTATTTAATTTATATACAGACTACAACATGTGAAATGCCAGACTATATAAATCAAAAACTGGAATTAAGATTGCCAAGGAAAAAATCAACAATCTCAGGTATGCAGACGTACTACTCTGATAGCAGAAAATGAAGTGAAATTAAGGAGCCTCTTAATGAGGGTGAAAGAGGAGAATGTAACATTTGTCTGGAAGTTTAATATTAAAAAAAAAAAACTAAGATCATGAAAACTGGTCCCATCCCTTCCTGGCAAATAGAGGGAAACTACAGCAAATATGGACAGCATACTTACTAAAAAGAAGAAACATCATCTTGCTGACAAAGGTCCATATAGTCAAAACTGGTTACTCCAGGAGCAATGTATGGGTTTAAGGAAATCTGAATATGACAGAATTCATGCTTTTGAATTGTTGTGCTGGAGAAGACTTTTAAGAATTCCTTGGAAAAGACCCTGATGTTGGGAAAGATTGAAGGTAAAAAGAGAAAGGGATTAAAACCAAAAAAGAAAAAAAAAAGGCAGATTTAAGGAGCAATGTTGTATATGGTTAGGGGCAGCTGGGTGGCACAGTGAATAGAGCACTGACCCTGGAGTCAGGAAGACCTGAGTTCAAATCTGACCTCAGACACTTAACACTTACTAGTCTTGTGACTTTGGGCAAGTCACTTAACTCCAATTGCCCTGTCTTTCCCCCTCCAAAAAAAAAAAAAAAAAGAGAGAATGGGATGAATACATAGTGTCATAGAAGCAATGAATTATTAACTTGGACAGACTTGGGAGATAGTAGAAAACAGAAAGGTCTGTTGTTCTTTGTTTGGTCCATGAGGTCACAGAGTCAGACATGACTGAACAAATAAATGACAACATTTTGCTACTGATTCTCAAAAATGTATCTATTCTGCCCCTGCTTCTCTGCTAACCTCAAATGTCATCTCTTGGCTGCTTTTTGGATGTCAGAATCCATATGTCAAGACCACCCCTCTCTTTTTACTGTTAAGAAACATCCTGTTTTCCAGAGCTAAGGCCCAGCAAGCAGGCTATGTCCTGAACTTGGCATAACAATAATCCTTTGCGCTCACCCTCTAGATCAGTGGTTCTCAACCTTCCTAATGCCACAACCCTTTAATACAGTTCCTCATGTTGTGGTGACCCCCCAACCATAAAATTATTTTCATTGCTACTTCATAACTGTAATTTTGCTACTGTTATGAATCTATCTGATATGCAGGATGTATTTTCATTGTTACAAATTGAACATAACCCATAGGTTGAGAACCACTGCTCTAGACGATTTCAGCCACAGCAAAATTCCAGAATTGTTTCACACCAGCCCCAGGTGGTCTCTAAGCTCGAACAAACACCTGCAGGAACCACGTTCCAGTCATGAAGCCCTGCTATGAATCAAACTTGTCTGATTGTTGCTGTTACCCTTCGTTTTACTATGTAACCAATGCTATATTTATAGTTTCCCTCCACTGAAGGAATAAAGAAAGCTGTTTGCTTATGACCACTGTTAGCTCTTTGTTTTTGTTGTACCCAAATCCAAATCCCAGGTCACTACACACCATATGATTTGTGGCCCACTATTAAGCCCCTTTTATATTTCTGTCTTTGGCCCTAACCCACATCTTGTCATAGCTTGAAATGGCTTAAGGCATGTCTGGGCATTGCTCAAGGTGTAGTTCCCTGCCCCCTCCTTCCTCAAATTAGCATTCTGTATATTCTCCTTGAATCATTATAGTGTACAAGGTTCATTACGGTACAAGGATCTTATGTAGGTAGGGACCACCCTGTCCTGTTCCGCAGACCAAGCAGGGTCCCTACACCCTTCGCCCCAAACTTGAGCCCGGCCTGTTCTGGGGAATTCCAGTTCCCCTTACCGCATGATCCCTCCATCCTGTTCTTGGAGGGACCCCCATGTCACAGGAAGGTTGCACCTTTGTACCCTTGCGTCATATTCCCAAATTAGCCCTGAGCTATAGATCTAACCAATGGCTGGTCTTTGCTTCTGTACATCAAGGCTTCTGCTAGCTCCTCTCCCTGATTGTGGTTTTTGTGGTTTTAGTCTCTATAACCAAAGTGGTACCCCTAATGGATCACTACCAATTTGAGTGATGAACACTCTGATAGTCACACCCTTAATCAAAAAATTCACACTTGAATTTTACCTTGAACCCAGATCTCAGCTCGCTTTTATTCTCTGCACAACATTTTTATTTTATTTTTAGTGTTAACTGTGGTTGTGATAGCCTGTGTGGGCTCCTTGGTATTTTCAGAGTAATAATTACATAGCCTCTGTGAGTCTTTGGTCATTTGTTTTCAGAGTTAATACATACATCTCAAACTGGACAACCAATAGACATCTTAAACTCGTCATATTTAAAATGAACTCATTATCTTTCTCCCTAAACACTCCACCCCTCTGTTGTTCACAAGAACAGACCCCAAAATCTGAAATAATTTTAGAAAGAAATTAATTAGGCCATTTGGTAGAGGAGAGCAAGTTAGAAGTAGAGTGGTTGTTTCTCCCCAGATGCTGGGAGATTTGCATTATACAGGATTTTGACAAGGTTTACCACACAGGAATCTTGCATGTGCACAATTAAGCAATTCTGCCAAGAGGGTAGCCTGAAAGCAAGGTAGATTGAAATAGATATGAGTAACTGTAACCCGAAGTAGAAGTTTGGGCTGGACGCCTCAGGATCTCCTGGGTGTGGTAACCCAGAACAAGAATGCTTTGGATGGATCCAGGACCTGGGGGAATCAGAAACACCTTGTAGCCATTTCTGGGATTTCTAAAAAGTTACTAGGGTCAAGGAACAGTTCTGGGTGTGGATAACCTTCAATCACAAAAGGTTGGATTTAAACTGTATGATAACCCTCCTCCCCCACCTCCCTTCCCCCTTCCACCGTATAATAAATTATTTCCCCTATACATTCTACCTTTCCTATTAGTGTACTACGTAACATCATCCTCCCAGTCCTTTAGACCTAGGAGTCATCTTGGACTTCTCATTGTCTCTAACCACCCCATAATCAATTTGTTGTCAAAATCTGCTGATTTCACTTTTGCAATATCTCTCCCATAGGCCTTCTTCTCTCCTCTCGACACTGCCACACTTTTGTGCAGGCCAACATCACCTCATTCCTGAATTATTGTAACAGCCTGGTGGTGGGTCTGCTTGCTTCAAGTCTCTTCCCATTCCAATTCTTCTCTATTCAGCTACTAAAGTGATTTTCCTAAAGCTTAGGTCTAACCATGGCACACACTCCCCTCAGACCCCCTCTCAGTTAAACTCCAATATCTCCCTATTCCCTCCAGGATCAAACACAAAATGCTGTTTGACATTCAAAGCCCTTCAAAACCTAGCCCCCTCCTACCTTTCCAGTCTTCTTATATCTTCTCTACCATGCACTCTTCAATCCACTGACACTAGCTTCTTGGCTGTTCCACAATCAAGACATTCCATCTCTTGACTTCAGACATCTTTTCTAGATTCAGGCATCATGTCTAGAATGCTCTCCCTCCTCTGCTTTTCCTCCTGACCTCCCTAGTTTCCTGTATTTTCCTGGGAACCTTCCCCAACTCCCCTTAATTCTAGTGCCTTCCCTCTATTTATGATTTCTTAAGTATCCTGCATACACCTTGCTTTGTATATTTTTTTATTGCAAGTTTCCTCTCCCATTAGATTCCAAGTTCCTTGAGGTCAGGGACTATCTTTTGTCTCCTTTTGTATCCCCTGAATTTAGCATAGTGCCTGGCACATGCATGGCAGGTGCTTGAGAAATAATAATTGATTCAATATTCCCAGCATCTTCATCTTCAATGCTTCTTGTGATTTGACTCTCCACTTGAAGACATTTAACTGTTTCATTGCCATTGGTCTTTTTGGCAGTAAATAAATATAGCCTGGGGTCTTCCAGGTACAGCTGCCAAAAGGAGTTATAGTGGTTGCAGAGCCACAAAGGACAGTTAAACAGATCACTGAGTAAAAAGGTAGACTGTACTGGGCCAGATATGTCAGGGGAAATGCCAGGGACTGGGTTGTGTGAGAAAGTTCAGGGACTGGGCTTCATTCAAAGTCATATTCTTTTACTTTTACGGGGTCCAGATCCCATCACCCCATAAATTGTGGGTCTTTCTACTCACTGTTAAGCTCTATAGCCATAGATGCTCTCAGCAAATTCTCTCTTCTCTATAGAAGACAGTGCCAGTTCTTAAGCATTAGGACTTTGGAGGGATTAGACTAGGGTAGGAGTGGGGAACCTGGGGTCGCAAGGTCACATGTGGCCCTCTAGGTTCTCAAGTGTGGCTCTTTAGTCAAAGGGCCACACTTGAGGTGGTTTAGATTCGGTAAAAGGGCTGCACTTGGGGACCTAGAAGGCAACATATGGGCTTGAGATCCTAGGTTCCCCATCCCCATCCTAAAGGGCCTCAGTGCTCACAATGATTGTTACAGCTCTTTGGCAGTTATTTTATGCCAGGGCCAAACTGATCCCTATTTATTTATTCTTTTCCATTCTTTGATACCAGTGTGTGCACCCCCAAACTGTGTGCAACAGAGATCCTTACCCAAATAATACACAGAGGCTTCTCAAGGTAGGAAGCAGAAAAGAATGGTTTATTACAATCTCGAGAAAGGGGAACGCCCCCCCCCACTTCTGACAAATAGTCAAGGAGGAGAAGCAATTTACAAAAGGAAACGGTGACATTATAAACTCCTAAGGTGGGATTCTCCCACACTCCCCTGCTGACCCTTTTCTTCCATTGTCTGGAAGTCAGGTGCACAATCTAAGCACAGCAGTCTACCTTGAGTACCAGAACAAGGACACAGTGGACCACCCCATGTACATTTGGGAAAGCACTTCTGTCCTTATTTGGTGTATCTTATGCTGAGGAGTCACTGGGGAGAGGGGTGACTCCCTACTGCTCTCAGTTTTAAGTCCTTGTAAATCATGTAATTTCCGGTGAAGGGGAACTCAGACCTGTTTCTCACAAAAAGCCTTACTAGATTTTAGACTATGGTCTGAGTTTTCACTTCTCTCACTCACCAGGATCCATGACTCTAAAAACAAAGTAACTCTAAATGCTATAGCAAACACTTTCTCTTTACCTTGCCTGAAATTACCCAAGGTTATGCTAATTAAACATTCCACTCTGGCTTGGGCCTGACTTTAGGAGTCTTTATGATAAACATGCTGTAGAATAATTATGACTGCTACCATTTTACTAATTTAATTTAGGTAGATATAGGGTAGAAAAGGAAAGATTCCCACATAGACAACATCATATAGGTTCCATGCAACAATTCTGGAAGTTTGAGGGTAAAAAAAGTCTGACTCTCCTCATTTTAATAGGTAAGGTCAGAGAGACTGGCAAGAGGCTATATAATAAGTAAAGCAGAGATTCAAACTTAGGTATCTATCCTGAATGCAAATTCAGTGCCCTTCTATCCTTCCTTATGGTTTCTTTCCCATGATCAATGGCTTCATGAGGAAAGAAATTAAAGAGATGAGGGCTTTGAAGAGGCAAAGTCACCCCTTGCCACATGCTCCTTTCCTTCCTGTCTTGTCTACAGTAGTGAAATTTAGACATGCATAGCCAAATTTGAGAGAATGGAAGTATAAATACGAAAAAAAGGATAATGATATTCACAACCAGTCCAAGTATCATTTATACAGATGGCCCTACCCTGACATATATTATTCACAAGAGGAATGAGTATTTACAATGCAGAAAGAATAGGAAAGAAAAGCTGGAGTTAGAGTCAATAAAACAAAGTGAAGCGCCGTAAAAAGAAGAGAAATGTAAATAGGATGAAGAGTAAAAGTGGGTAATGGGCCAGAGATCATTCTTGGCAAATGCTTGGAGGAAGAGATTTAAAAGATGCGAGTGTGTGGGATGGAGTGTGGTTTCTCAGGTGGACTATCTGCTAAAGTTCTGTGTGGAATAAAGAGTGTGGTCTCTCAGATGAGACTGTCACCCTTACTGTTAGAAATGATGTTTTAAAAGGTCTTGCGTGATAATTTCTGAAGGTCTACAAAGTTTTCAATTGAATTATTGCTAAATTGATGTAATGAGTTGTAAAGCAAAACATCTTGCTGTTTCAAGATGGATTTGTAACTATTCCATGAACTAAGCAAAAGTTAACATTTGTAACTGAGTGTATATGTAAAAGATTCAATTTCTGAAGTATCTCTCTCTTCCAAAGTGAATATAATCAGAGGATAAACAAGCTTTGTGATGTATGTCTACTATTCAGTTGTGAAGTTCAAGTAGGAAACCTCTTTTGTTTAAGGTCAACAGTTATGTTAGTGAAGGCTAATAGCTTGTGAAGTATCTAGTATATGTGGCATGTAGAAATATAAAGGACTTTACTTCTGGTCATTTTTCTCCTATTTGGGGGGGGGGGCTCTTGTTTGTTTACTCTCTTTGCCAGATTTGTCTCTTCTAGGCTCAGCACCCTCCACTTTCAGATGATGGTTCAGGTTGAATGCCAACCACTGCCTGAAGTCACTACCCAACACCCTTTGGATCTGGTGTCTGCCAAGTTCCGGACATTCGCCACAGCCCTCCCTCCCCTTGACTGATGGACCCCTGTGAGGCAGGGACAGCTCTACAACCTTTCTCAGTATAAGTAGCTCGGGGAGCTGAGATCTTTATTCCTTGTCCCCAAATGAATTTGGGTCCCATCTGTTTGTGGGGGGAATGATGGGGTCTGGGATACTTTTGTCTGTAACCTCAGTTTGTAAAATCTCACTTGTTTTCAGGGGTACCCATGTACGTAACATCAGTTTGTAACAAGCCTGTGCAATTAAGTCGTAAAAGTTACACTTTCCCGCAGCCATAAAGGCATTAACTCTGCCTCTCCCCTGCTCCTAGACTAAAAGTTTTTTCCCTGAGCTAGCAGTCTACCTAGCAACAGTAGCCATCCCTATGAATACATCACTCAAGTATTTCATAAACAAACTCTTTAATCTAGAGGAATACATACTCCTTTGTTCTAAGTGGCCAGCTGCACCCAAAAATCTTGAACAACATTATCAGAGAGAAAACTCCCTCCCAATATGGTACCTCCTGAATCCCTAATTTGTCTAGCTTCCAGACTTGGCACCTCCTGAAACAATCAAGCCTATCCTCCCAAAAGCCATATTGGACATATCTGAAGCCTTAGGTCTGGCCTCCATTGTCCCTCTAGGACACCTTAGGTGGAAATCTCCTCCCTGAGACTTCCTTTCACCCCACCTGCCAAATAAGGGAAAAGTAACCGCAAGTGCCAATCAAAAGTAAGGGCTATGAATGGGGGCAAAAGGGGAGGGGGGTTCTGGGAGGGAGCTTTGTGATGTTTGTTTATTTAACCCAGCCTTCTGCTTCTGTAAATTGGCATCCTCCACTGGACATTTCCAGTGGTGTGGACTGCCGGCTTCTCGAGAGAGTCTAATAAAGAAACCTTTCTACTTTCACCTCGAGAAATCTCTGTGTAGCTAATTTGGGATAGAGTCTTTGCACCCCACACGCTAGGAAGTGAAAATAAAGGAAGCAAAACAAGTTTGGGAGAAATTTCTTTAAAAATGGTTTCTGTTGACAATTTCTTTGAACATTGGTTACAAATAGTTCTCCCAAACAAATCTTGTAACCCTTGTGCTTAGAGACTTTTTTTTTTAACAGTTCTATGAAACAACAGGGTGGTCAGAAGGTCCCTCAAGTACTCTCTATGGGAGTAATGAGGTCTATGCAAGATCCATGGAGAACTGTTTGAGTTTGAATGATTTTGAGTTTCAACTTTAAGAGAAGCAGGTAGCAAAAAGTGGGGAGTAATTACCCTCTAATTCTCAATTCCACCTGCTCCTACCCATGTTGAAAGACTAGAAGGAAGAGAATGTTCCACTAAATGGAGAAGATTTTTTTTAATAGAAAAGGCAGTTTACAAGAAGAACAAAGCAAAGTTAGAGTGAAGGATAAAGAACAAGAAACTAAAATGTAAAAATAGACGAATATAAAAAGAAATCTCAGAGGAGGTCTATACCTAAGAAACAGAAAGTAGAGGACTTGAAAATGAGAATATTATGAAACAAATATTTAATATTCTGTAGGAAAGAGAACTAAGGGGCAGCTAGGTGGAGCACCAACCCTGGAATCAAGAGGACATAAGTTCAAATCCGGCCTCAGATACTTGTCACACTTACTAGTTGTGTGACCTTGGGTAAGTCACTTAACCCCAACTGCTTTGCCTTCTTCCCTCAAAAAAAAAGGGGAAAAGAGAATTAAAACAAAGATGAGAGTTCATACAGAATTGCTTACATAAATAATTCCTAGTAGAGAAATAATTTCTACTATAATCATATATAACATAACAATCACTAATCCATAGTGGAGATAATAAAACAGTGGTCTTGGGGACAAGAAGACCTAGGTTCCAATTGATAAATTGTCAAAGGATATGAACAAGCAGTTTTCAGATGAAGAATGTCATATGAAAAAATGATCTAAATTACTGTTAGAGAAATGCAAATTAAAACAATCGTGAGGTATCAGATTGGCTAATATAACCAAAAAGGAAAATGATAAATGTTGGAAAAGATATGAGAAAATTGGAACATTGATGTATTGTTGGTGGATGCAAGTTGTGAATTGATCTAAACATTCTGGAGAACAATTTGGAACTGTACCCCAAAAGCTGTGAATACCCTTTCATCCAGCTATACTACTATTAGGTCTGTATCCTATAGAGATTATATAAAAGTGAAAAAGACCCACATGTACAAAAATATTTGTAGCATTTCTTTTTGTGGTGTCAACAAATTAGAAATTGAGGGGATGCCCATCAATTGGGGACTGGCTGAAAAAGTTGTGGTATATAAATGTAGTAGAATACTATTGTGCTGTAAGAAATGATTAGCAGGTGAATTTCAGAAAAAGTATGAACTGATACAAAGTGAAAAGAATAGAGAAGCAGGAGAAGATTGTACACAGTAATAGCAACATTGCACAATGATCAACTGTGATAGATCTTCTTAGCAATACAATGATCTAAGACAATTCCAAAAGACTCATGGTGGAAAATGCTATCCATATCCAGAGAAAGAATGATGGAGTCTGAATGCAGATCAGATCAAACTATTTTTACTTTTTGGGTTTTTTTCCTTCTGTTCTATTTATTCTTCACAACATAACTAATGTGGAGATATGATTAATATGATTGTACATGTATAATCTATATCATATTGCTTGTTGTCTTGGGGAGGAAAGGAGGGAAGGAGAGAGGGAGCAAAATTTAGAACTCAAAATCTCATAAAAGTGAATGTTGAAAACTATCTTTACATGTAATTGGTAAAAAAAAAATACTATTTAGTGAGGGGGGAGAAAAGAAAACCTGGGTTCAAATCATGCTTCATATACCTACTAGTTGTGTGACCTCAGACAAGTCACTTAACCTCTGTTTGCCTCAGTTTTATCATTTTAAAATTAGTGAGATGAACTCAATGGACCTCTTAAGTCTCTTCCAGCCCTAAACCCATGATTATGTGATCCTATGAATATGTAAGAAGACACAAAAAAGCAAAGCCTCTGAATGAGTCATAATAAAAGATTTTTGGAACCATGCAAAATTTTGGAGGTAGGAAAATAGCAGGATATTATGGTATCTTGTTTTAGCTCCCACAAAAGTTACTGGGAGATAATCAACAGCTGTGGGGAAGTTCAATTATCTTATTTTACTAAGACAATGGCCATCCTGACATCAGCGGGAACTAGAAAGGTGGTGGTGTGACACAGCTCAGAACCTAAAGGTCACACCTGGTCACAAGTATCCTCACTACCATGCTTACCATAATCTGTATGAAGAGGGAATGTAGGGAAATAAAGGGAGAAATTTGAACTAACCCTAACTCTAACAAGAAGGACAGAACTGTATAACCTCATTCTTGCTTCTGTGAGCATTCTAGTGAGCACCACACTTGCTTCAAACTGTACTAAATCCTTCCTCTGCCCACTTTGTTTCAGAGTTCTTTCAGTGAAAAGGGGTCTATCTTCCTGAGGGCACATGATCTGGGAAGCTGTAAACAGTGGAAGCTTGTTTGGCCTAACTCCTTGACTTTGCCTGGGAAGTCCTGTGATTCCTTACAAACAAATTTCTCACACTTCTTTCTATCCTTCTTTCTTTCTTTCCTTCCTTGCCCCTTCCTACCTTTTTTTTCCTTTCTCCCTCCTTTCTTTCCTTCTTGTCATTCCTCTGATCCAAAATCCCCAGTGGGTACTAAAAGAGAGGGGGGGGTGGGAAGCAAGAGAGAAGGAGAGAGAGAGAGAGAGAGAGAGAGAGAGAGAGAGAGAGAGAGAGAGAGAGAGAGAGAGAGAGAGAGAGATATTGATTCTATAGCCTGGTGTTTAACATCCTGCAAAAATATTACTCCAACCTACTTTTTAGACTTATTTCATACTACTTACTCAGCCCCTACAATTAAGTTTTCTTTATAAAGTGTACTAGTAGCTGTTCTCCAGGTTCAGTATTCCATAGTCCACCTCTCTATGTCACCCACATGTGGAACCCACTCTTTCCTCATCTATACCTCTCTAAATCCTTATCTTCATTCAAGGTCGGTCTACAGGAAAAACCTTCTTCAATTCTCTTCATTGGTAGTACTTTCTCCTTCTTCAAATTATAGTATTCAATTTGTATTTACTTATCCATGTATTTATTGTATTCTTACCTCCATAAAATGTAAGCTCTTTGAGGACACTCTTTTGTTTTTAATCTTGGTATACCCAAAGAGTAGTCCATTGAATGGCACATAATGGGTGTTTAATACATGTTTATTGGATTGAATTGAAGTCGAGTCAAACTTCAAAGGATTGGGAAAAATTCATTAAGCAGAAAAGGGGAGTGAGAGCATTCCAAGAATAGGAAGCAGAATGATAAAGGCCATGCAACCATGACAGTGCTATGTGAGTTCAGGGCCCAGAGAGTAAATTAATTTGGCAAGATGTTAGTGTACATAAACAGAATACTGTGAAATAAGGCTATAAAGACAGGTTGGTTTCAGAGCTCCCTGGCACATAATAGATGCTTAATGAATATTTGGTAATTGATTAGATGATCTTGACCTTCAGCCAAGGAACTAGATATTTACTTATATAAAGGGTCTGTTAAAGACCTTTGCCCTTGCAAGTATCTCCTTAATTCTTAGTTAAATTTCAATGTAATTTGCATTGGCACTTTTTTTTTTCACTAGGTGCCAAAATTCTGGTGGAGCTGAAAAGAGTTCACTCACTTTTTCTTACCCATCTAGGAGCTCAGGGGTAGCGGGCTTTCCAGGGAAGAAAAGTATCCAAGGAAAAGAGATCTTACAGCAGTCACTTCAGAGCTGACTGGGCATGGTAGGCCTGCCTTTCAAAACTAAAAACGTGTTTTCTCTCTGAGCAGTTTCACAAAAGAGTAATAATACTCTAACAGCACAGCTGATCTGCTCAGTCACTCCGGTAATAAGCATTAATTAACAGTCAACTATGTGACGGGCACTGTGCTAAGCACTGAGGATTACAAACTAAAGTAAAAGACAGGACCTGCTCTTAAGTCTAATGGGGAACATGTAAGCAGCTATGTTCAAACAAGCTATATACAGGATAGATTGAAAATAATCAAAATACTTCCCAGCCTGGCAGCTAAGTGGCTCAGTGAATAGAGCACTGGCTCTGGAGTCAGGGGGACCTGAGTTCAAATTCGACCTCAAACACTTGCCACACTAGCTGTGTGACCTTGGGCAAGTCACTTAACCCCAACTGTCTTGCCTTCCCCACTACCAAAAAAAATCTTTCCAGCCTGCCCTGTGGTCCGTCAGTCTTTCCTGGTTGGGCAGGTGTACCGTAGGATGCCAACTTGGAAGTCAACTCTACAACAAAGACAAGAAAGTCCAGAGCAAAGAGCCCAAGAGCCAGATCTATCAGGGCTGCTGGTGAAGCTCTACCAGTTCCTGGCAGGCAGAACCAACTCGATTTTCAACAAGGTTGAAAGGTCTTGAAAAGGCTGTTCATGAGCTGGACCAATTGCTCTCACCTCTTCCCCACACTCCCAGTCCCTGTTCCACATGATCGAGAAAATGAAGCTGACTGGCCAGGAAAACAAGACAGCTGTGGTTATTGGGACTGTGACAGATGATGGCAAGGATCCAAGATGTCCTCAAGCTGAAGGTGTGTGCTCCTCTCCTTACTAGCAATGCCTGGAATCATCTCCTCAAGGCTGGCAGTAACCAGCTGGCCATGAGTTCACACAAAAGCCGAGGCACTGTCCTGCTGTCTGGTTCTGGGAAGGGCCTCGAGGTGTACAGGCATTTTGGAAAGGCACAGGACACTCCCAACAGCCACATCAAACCATATGTCTGATCCAAGAGTGGAAAGGTAGGGTATGCCTAGGGCCGCTGTGCCAGTTATTGTAAAGCCAATCAGCAGTAGATTCCTGAGAGAATGCTACTGTGAACAGCCTTTAAGATTCGGATTACACAGTATTAGTGAACACTCTGTTTATTCCATTACAAAATCAGATTCAGTACAATGTTCACAGTTTCAACAGTTCACAATATTATATACAATCTTCAGAACAAGGAAAGTCACAATATTATATCTTATTACAGAAAGGAACAAGGAACAAGAGAAGAATCAGCTTCAGGGAGAAACCAGCTTTACATTTTAAGATTCAATCAATTAACAAAAGGAATGACCTAGTTTCCCTAAGAGGGATTCAATCAATCAATTAACAAAAGGAATGACCTAGTTTCCCTAAGAGGGAGTTGATTCAATCAACAATTCACAATATACTGATCTTCCACTCCTGGGGCAACCATTAACTTTAGTTTCCAA
>CM053596.1:215673400-215692014 GCA_028646575.1 Pseudocheirus occidentalis
GGTCGGAAGGAAGGAAGGAAGGAAGGAAGGAAGGAAGGAAGGAAGGAAGGAAGGAAGGAAGGAAAGAAGGAAGGAAGGAAGAAAGGAAGGAAGGAAAGGAAACTAAATGCTTTACAAATATTATCTCACTTGAGATAAAGGGGTAGAGGTAGGACTAAGAGTAAGCAGAGGAGACATGTCCAGGAATGTAAGATATGGTGTGATTGGAGCAATTAAGAGATCTAGATGAAGTGCTATAAGAAATTTGAGGAGGGAGATAACACTTCCAGTTGAGAGGATGTTGAAAAGCTTTATGAAAGAGGTTGCACCTGACCTGGGGTTTGAAGGAAAATAGGGCAGAGATATGGAGGAAATTTATTCTAAGCATGAGGGATGACCTTTGAAAATGTATGGAGGTGGGAGAAGGCCAGTTTGGCTGGATTTTAGAATGAAAAAGCTAGAAAATTAGGCTAGAGCCAGACTCAGTCTCTGGAACATAGAAAGAGCTTACAAAATGTGTATTAAAGTAAGGAATTTATATCTTATCCCATAGGCCACTAGAAAGCCACTGGAGTTTTTGAGGAGGCAAAAAATATTTTCCTCTGCTATCTATGTCAGCCCTACTCCTCCCAATTTCTTTTCCTGTTCTGTCTTCCCTTTCCACTTTATCCTCAGGAACAGTTGATTCTATCATGATATTGCTTATGCAAGAGGAAAATTTTTTTGGAAGGATGGCTTGGAAATAGGGAGATATATTAGGAGATTTTTATTGTGTTTTTAGGAGATTTTTTTTTTAATAGTTCAAATAAGAGGTGGTAAATGACCTGAACTAGCTTGTTGCTATGGTGGTTGCAGAGGAAGAAGTGATTTAGTGATGTTGTAGAAATAGAATTTAATTCAACACAGTCATTTCAGCACCTACTTTACCTAAGCCCTGGGTATACATAGATAAAAACAAAATAGTCTTTGCTCTCAAGTAGCTTACATTCTCTGGGATGGATTGGGAGGAGAGAAAAGGAAGGAGAATAGGATGTATACATATGTATGTACCTAGCTATGTATCAAAGTAGACAAATATAGAATAAGAGGAAAAAGCTAAAATACTTTAGGTATATTTGAAGAAGGATAAAACAGAATCAGCTGGGAATATCAAGAAAGGTTTCATAGAGGAAGAAGCAATGAAGGAAGTTGACCTTTAAAGGAAAATAAATATTCTAACAAAAAGAGATGAGAGAGGAGAGCATTCTGGGAATGGAGGATAGACTATTCGAATATATAAGGTAGGAGATGGCATATAAACTTTAGGGAACAGAAAATAGTTCTTTTTGAGTGAAGCATTGAATACCTCAAAGGGAATAATAAAATAATTCTGGAAATAAAAAGATGGAATCAAATTATGCAGGGATATAAATTCTATGTGTTTTCCTTAAGCCATTGAAGACTGACAACTAATTGGCTTTTGGGGATGACACAGAAGGAAGACTCAAAAATAGCAGGTCAGATAACTACAATAATGGTGGCACAGAAAGGGCAGTTGGAAAGAAGATCGGGTTTGGGGAAGATAACAAATTCAGTTTTGAATGTGTTGTCTTTGAGACATCAGTGGAGCTATCCAAGAAGCAATTAAATAGGTTGGATTGAAAGCCTGCTCATTCCAAAACTGTGTGGAAGGTGCATCTACTTTGCCCTGTATCCCAATAACAAATCTGTAGCCCTTCTGTACCAATGACTTTCCAAGACTTGTATTTGGGAACCTAAACCTCCTACCACAAATGTAGGATGATTATCTTACCACCAAATTATGGAGAAAAACAACAAAGACTTTTGGGTTTCCCATCATCTAGTCAATTTCCACTTTGCTATGAGAGTTAAGTGGGGTGAAAAGCTAAAGCACTATATTAGAAAAATGAAGCCCAGATTCATATAGTCTGACAGTGCTGAATACAGAGATCATAGGAACAGATATAAGGAATACAAGATTCCTGGTTGCAGCTGAAACCTTCAAAGATGTTACACGACTAGGACTAAAGCAGCTCTTCCACTAAATCCAGAATTCTTATTTCTACCGTTTTATTATAGAACTCTTTCCACTATTTGAATACTCTCTCACATGAAACATTCCATCTTTTAATACAAGGCCTACCTTCCAGAAATAAAATTCCTTAGTAATGTTCCACGGACCTTTTGGCAATTTGAACTGTTTTTTTTCCTTTGGGAATAAAGACAGCACTTTTACAATAAATCATATCTCTTTTTTCTTTTTTTATTGAAAATAAAAAGAAAAGCAACAATGTCATAGTTCTCCATAACCATCAAGCACCTAGAAATTAAGTATCTTATTTCTAGGATCCCACTCAGAACTAGAGAGTCAGACACTAGGCCTCTTACTGCCAGGACCCTTATACTATGAATAAGACCCCAGACACCAGGCCTAACAAGGAGCCAAACACAGCCTCTGACTGTTCATCATCCTCCACCATCTTGGAATGAGGCACAGAAATTGATGCTGAATATGAGTTCTATCAGGATTCTGGGGACCTAATTATCATATATTTACTGACCCAAGTGTCCCCTTCTTATCTTAGTGTTTGAAAGAGGGGAAAAAACTGATAGTATTTCCATCCTCCATGTCTACAAGAGGAAGGAACTGATCCAGTCCAATGACACTTCCCCTCCTCCTGACTAGCAAACTCCTACTTCTCCTAATTGCTATGATTCAGATTCACTGGCTGCCTAGGCAAACAATCCCTTCCTCTGCTATCCATGTCAGCCCTACTCCTCCAAAGTTCCTTTTCTGTTCTGTCTTCCCTTTCCACTTTACCCTCAGGAACAGTTCGTTCTATCATTAGTAATCTATACCTTTTCCTCTGACTTTTCTTCCATTTTCTTGTACTTATTGAAACTTGGCTTCTCCCAGAAGACAATGCATCTCTAGTTGCCATCTTAAGTACTGAGTGCATCGCTTTCTCTCTTCGTGACATAGTGGACCAGGAAGAAGAGCAAGCATACTTCTTGTATCTCGTGGTCTTTTCCAGACAACCTTTTGTCTGTATAGCAATTTCTTCCCCTTTAAGTTTATTTCATTCATTTATGTCACCCCCATACAGATCCTTATTGTAATCATTTATCTGCCCTTAAGTCACTAAATTTGTTCACAGCCTTTCTCTCCTCCCCAACTTTTTTTTTTGCTTTTTTTTTTGAGGGCAATTGGGGTAAAGTGACTTGCCCGAGGTTACACGGCTAGTAAGTGTTAAATGTCTGAGGCCAGATTCCTCCCTGACTTCTGCCTCATATTTGGGAATTTCAGTATACATGATTAACACCCTGTCAAACATCTGTATCCCATTCCATGAGCCTCCTCACCATCCATGATTTTCAATTTCACTTCACTTCAGTCAGGCATGGCTAAATCCTTGATCTCACTACTATTACCCATTACTGTTTGACCTCAATGATACTGAACTGATATTTTCCTATCAGATTAAAATCTCTACATTTTTCCTAACTTCCCTGTTTTTTTTTTATCAAGGGCATCATTATCTTTCCAGTCATCTATCTTTCCAACCTTTGAGTCATCCTTGACTCTTCTTTTTCCCTTTGCTCCTAAGTAGTTACTAGGTCTTGTCAAACTACTTCCATAACATAAATCACATCTATCCCTTTCTCTCCAACTCACACAGCCACTACCCTAACTCAGACCATAACTAACTCTCTTCTGGGTCATTGCAATCACCTCTTAATTGGCCTTCCTATCTTTAGTCTCCCTCCTTCTCTACTATATCATCCTCACAGCTACCAAATTACAGAATGACAGACTTTTAGAGCTGGAAGGGACCTCAGTGGTTGCCTAATCCAAATCATACCCAAACAACAACAGTATAACACAGCCAACAAGTGGCCATCCAGCCTCCACTTAAATAACTACAAGAAGGAACATATAACCTCTTCCACTCTTAGACCACTCTAATTGGAAAGAAGTTCTTTCTTACATTACATTCAAGTGTACTTCTTTGCAATTCTGTGGATTGCTCTTCATTCTGACCCTTGGATCAAAATAGAACAAATCCAATCCTTAACTGATGTTCCTGAAGCTCACAGAGCACCAGCAACTACTGCTTTTCCTCTAGATAAAATACAAACTCCTCAACATGGGAAGCCTTTAACAATCTGACTCCAGTTTATGCTTTCTTTTCTAGACATTTCATATCACTCTCCTTCCATCTATGTTTCAATCAAACTGACTTAGTTACTGGTCCCCTCTCCTGTTTTTGTGGCTTTGCACTGATTTTATCCTATGTCTGGAATACATTCCCTCCATACCTTCAAGCTTTGAAATTCCAAGATTTAATTGGGAATTGTGCTCCTAAAGTAACTAAATTGTTCATACCCTTTGATCCAAACCTATACCCCAAAGACATCAAAGAAAGAAGAAAGAACCCATATATACAACACTAATTTAGTAACTCTTTTTGTAATAGCAAAGAGCTGGAAACCTAGAGGATACCCATAAATTGGAGAAGTACTGAACTGAAATTATGAAACAGGAATATAATGGAATATTATTATGCCATAAAAATTATGAAGAGGACATTTTCAGAGTAACCTGGGAAGAGTTATATGAAGTGATACATAGTGAAATGAATAGAACGAAGTAAAGTAATTCATATAACAAAACTACCAAAACAACTTTAATAACTGATCAATATAATGACCAACCATAATTCTGAAGGGCTAATGATGAAACATGCCACCTGACAAAGAGGATGAACTAAGTTTGACTGAGTGAGACATAAACATTTTTTGGACATGGTCAGCAAAAGAATTTGTTTTGCTTAACAATTCATATTTGCTTGAAAGTGTATTTCTTTTTTTTAAATGGTGGGTGAGGATGTAAAAATAGATTTTTGTTTATTGAAAAAATAAAATCGAATTTAAAAAAAGATATCTCAAAATTTACTTCAAATGGCAGCTCATAAATGAAACCACTTCTGACTCCTACTGTTAATGCTCCAGTCCACATTTCTTTGAATTTTTTTGCATATGTATTGTATCTACCTATACGTTATCCTTTCTCTTCCTCTCTGTCCCTTAAAGACTATAAACACACTGTATTTCCTCTCTCTTAACCAAGAACATACAAAAGCTGTCTACAGCTTGATCTGAGTTTCTTTGCAGACCAAATGACCTCAATAGAAGGAAAAGAAGAGGCAGAGCAAAGTTTATTCAAATTAACTTTATCCTACTGCCAATTTATTTTGTAATCCATGCTAGATCTTATAGGAAGGATTATCTTCAAGGCAAAATTAGGAAGTGATCAAAGTTGTATTTTTTAAAATTTTTTTTTCTTCCTGCCTCTTCTTTTCTCCATTCAATGTTAGATGTGCAGGGTTATTTTTATTTTGTCATTGTATCCTTGGTGTCTAAGTGAGAAGCAGCATGTAGTGGTACAGAAATTTAGCTTTGGAACCTGAACAACTTGAGTTCAGGTTCTGGCTCTGATATATACTGTCTGTATGTGTAACCCTTGGCAAGTCATAGTTTCTCAGTGCTCTAGGCAATTCTCTAAAGATTATAGATTGCAGAGATAGGAAGTGTAGTATGAAGACAAAGGGAAAATTATAATAATCACAGGAGCATCAGAAAGGGAGCTTCCCACAATAGTGAATTCATATCCCTATATAAATATAGTACATATGTATATATACATATATATGATATATATTCATATACATGCACTCAAGCTGGGAAGCTAAGAGTCTGTAACCCTTCTAAGTCTTCATCTTCCTTATCTGATTTCTAAGGTTTCTTCTAGCTCTATTAGTCTGTGGCTCTATTCTTTCTCAGGCAAAGGTATGCCCCTGTTATGTCATTGCACCACTGAGCAGAGTCAGTTTTAAGTGAGGTAACAGACCTTGTTGGTATTGATTTTGTGTTATTAGAGTCAGTCTTTAGTCAAAAAATAGCTGCTCTGACAGAACAGTTGATGATCAGTACTTGGGTTCAAATTACAAGGTGCTGGAAACGACCACAGAGAGATTTAAAAAGCAAGAGCTCTTTACTGAAGGGTATACAGAATCAAGTGGAAACCACTGGTCATTGTCTCTAGCCCTGAAATGGCAGCATGGATGCCCACAAACTTAACTCCTTCTACTCCAGAGGTGCTTTCAGCTTCACCAGACAAAGGTGTGTGACCATAAGCAGCAAATTGTCCCTATGTTGAGCAGAGCCATTCTGGGGAGCAGCTTTACTCTGGGAAGAGGTATTTGTACCCCGAAAGGAGAGGTTGAGGGAAAAGAATTGCTAGTGCCTTTATGATTTATCTCCTAGGAGCTCTTATACAAGGTATGATGAGGTGGGAGGGGGAAAGTGGGGCCAGAAGAAACTGGGACTAATCTCTTGTCCCCCTCACCTCTACCTTGTATAAATTCCTTGAGGTAAAGACCTATCTCATTACTGTTTTTTGATCTGGGCACTTAATATTGAGGCTGCCATGTGATAAACTTTAAATACTTGCTATTTGATTAGTCTGTAGGATCTCAAAGAAAGAAATTCCTGGGAAATGGGATATAAGGGGAAGATCAAAACTTAAGATGTAAATAGCATGCCGGGTATGCAGGACCCCAGGATAAATGTTACAGACTATGATATTGGTATTTATGGTGGTGTTACTATGCCTACATAATATAGTGGTACTCCATACTCCATATTCCAATATGGTTTATCTTTTCCTTAATTCACACTTTATTTATAAGCCTCTGGCTTTTTGAGCTTTCTGTTGAAATTTCCAAATCTTGATAATTTTCACCTAACTCAAGGTCCTTCTCAGTGCTAAAACTAATCTAATGAACCAATCTGAGCTAACATATTGTGAGGGATAATTTATAGTGAAGTTTCCCCATTCTGAAAAATCAAATCTAGAATGGCTTCAGTATTCACTAGGCCTAGTGTTAGGTCACCTGACCTTCAAGCAGTCTGGGGTTTAGGGCAGTGGAGACTCTCCCACAGAGCCAACTCAGCAGAAGATATGGCAAATAAAGTTAAGACTGCTTTCATTGGACACTCACATGTTTCTGGGTCCTTTGTCTCAGAGAGATTCTCTCACTTAGGTTGTGGGTCAGTCCCCCTATCAATAAGAGTGAAGGCCAGTTGAGGGGGGTGGGGTTAGGTTTCTGCATTAGAAGACTATATAACCATGGGCTGGCTTCTACCTATTGCTCTCTCCCTGCTGCCATATGGGCAGCAGGGGCAGAGTCCTTTCTCATGAGAAAGAATAAAGACCTTTTCTGACCTTAGATTCAGACTCTGGACTCTTTCATCTCACACAATATTAAGGATTTGATGACAATATTTATACTAGAGCAACAGTCTTCAGGACTTTAAACCAAAAAAATAAGTAATTAAGATTTTTCTTTAATATTAGTGGGCGTAGGACCAGCCTTACAAACAGGTGAAGTAGGTTTCTATGGTTTGGTTTCCTGAACACCTAGGAAAAACTTGTTATCCCAAAATATTCCCTACTTCTCAAACTTCATTTGTGGCTGCAGTTCCATGAAAATAGTTAGTCCTTTGTCCTCTATTAAAATGTTATCATTTCTGGGACAAAGAACATATTAAGCCATAGCAGTTATTTACTGGATAAATTGTAATAGAAGAAAGAGTAAACAGAATATGGGTACATTGGGCGGGAGAGTAAGAAGATGAAAAAGAAAGGATATTTGAGACATAAAATAATAAACAGTCAATAATAGTTAAAGATAATAATACACAAATTTGCCTTTGTCATTATTTTGTCTAAGGCTAGCCCTTAGTAGGGAATATTTTTACATGTAGGGACTATCTATGCACCTCTCAATTCATGCTGCATATGTGAATGGCAGATGATTATTCTGCCTAAGGCCAAGGTCGACTATGCCTCTTACTTCTAACTGAGATTTGCTTCAGTGAAGCAAAGATGGTATCTGCATAAAAACTGCACATGAAGTACCATGTCCTAGCTATGTATATTATATATGGAGTACTGTGTCCTGATGTTCATCATAAACCTTTAGCTATTACATGAAGCAAAGAAGACTATCTTTTGACATCTCTCTCAAATGGTGCAAACTCTGTCTAGTCAATTTAGGTATTTTACACCTCCTCTGGATCTCACCATAAAATAAACCATGACGGTTCTTATTTGGTAAGAAAGGCCAAAACTGTCTGGCAAGAGTGGGTCCCTCATAGAATGGCCAGGGTCAGCAGGCAAAAGCTGCCTGACATGCTTTAGCTTCCATCTGAGACTTACCCTGAACAAATGATTAGATCTTTCATGTTCACTTGTAAATGTAGTCAGAACTATTTTGAGCACAGTAAGCGTGGGCATAATTTTCTATTCCCTCTGTTCTATTCCCTGTGGCTCTTCTACCAATGGGGGAGGTACACAGAATGTCAACAAGGCCTTAAATGAATTGTTAAATAAGACCCACTATTTTTTTAAAAATTAAAATGGTTATAAGTGCCTCTAATGTGTACTTTGAAATAATGTATAAATGAGACAATTTTACATCCCCCCTAGGACATCAGTGGGCCTGTGCCACACAGTATTACCATAATTTCCTATGTAGTTGCAACACTGAACTTTTTTTCTCTTTGGCTGATAATTTACATGGGGGTTGTCCACAATTCTGGCTTTGCCTTGGGTGACAATAGAACTAGGTAGACCACAAAAAAGTAAAAATTTGGAATCTAGTTAAACAAGAGAAGTCTGATAGATACTTTTGGTCTGTGCAGCAATGTGACCAGAAAGTTAGTTAAGATACTGAGTGGTCATTCCAGATCTAAATTTAGTACCCATTAAGAAAGTCAGATACAGACATAAAGGTTCTAAACATAGAATTTGGAGCTGAAAGAGATCTTAAAAAATCATTCGGTCTAAGG
The DNA here is from genome assembly GCA_028646575.1 of Pseudocheirus occidentalis. Classification (NCBI taxonomy): domain Eukaryota; kingdom Metazoa; phylum Chordata; class Mammalia; order Diprotodontia; family Pseudocheiridae; genus Pseudocheirus; species Pseudocheirus occidentalis. The sequence continues at coordinate 215,682,296 of CM053596.1, forward strand.
TCTTGAAAAAGATGAGAAAACTGAGGCCTCAAGTAGTTGTGTGACTTGCCCAAGGATATACAGGTTAACAGAGCTGGGATTCAAATTGGGATCTTTAAAGCAGTGAGTGTTCTTACCTCTAGGTCAGCTAGGTGGTGCAATGGATAAAGCAGTGGACCTGGAGACTGGAAGACATGAGTTCAAATACGGCCTCAGACACTTACTAGTTGTGTGATCTTGGGCAAGTCACTTAACCTTGCTTGCCTGTTTCCTCATCTGCAAATGGGCTGAAGAAGTCATGGCAAACTACTCTAGTATCTTTGCTAAGAAAACCCCAAGGGTGATCACAGATAACTGGACAGGACTGAAGTGACTGAACACCACCAGCAAAAATTCTTACCACTACCAGCCAATGCTACAACAACATAAACATTTTTAGCTACAGGAGTATATGCTCTCTTCCTAGTTTACATGCATGCACTTAGTGTGCATAGATAATGTTTTAATAGGTATATATTGGGAGAAAGAAAGATAGACCTCTGCATTTCAATATAGAATTTAGCACTTAGGATCTGGAATCAGGAAAACAGAATTCAAAGCCTGCCTTTGATGCTTACCTATGTGATCCTGGCCAGGACACAACCTCAAATCCTCAGTTTCCTTAGCTAAAATTGGGGCAAGACCTTAGGGACACCCTGAATAAGATCATTTGATTCTCCCAAACAACTGTGATGTACTTACTATTATTATTCCTAATTAATGAAAATTATTATCCTCCAACATGAAAAAGGCTTTGCAAACCTTAAAGGACCACATATTTATCATCATCATCATCATCATTATAGTTGTAGTTATTAAGAAACAAAGATCTGGACCTTCCTGGAAGTGTCCCATTATTATAATATATTAGACATGTTCAGAATGTCCCGAGAAAAGTTGGTTAAGCCATTACTCCATTTTATTATCTCTTGAACGGGTATGGAATTCCTGGACAAGCTAAAATCTTGAAAAGTTGTATTCTCCAATGTGCATTATGTATTTGTTGGTCTCTTGACAATGTGTTAGTATGGAAGTTCACAGCTAGTTACACCTGAGCAACACTCTCATACTGCTCTTTAAAAGAGGGCTATATATGTACTGCAGAGGCTGAAGAGGTTAGTTAGGGAGAAGAGAGTCTGGCTTGGTTCCCTGGAAAGATAACTAAGCAACCATCTATTCCCCTCTGCATGGCTGTGGGGCAGTGGAAAGAGGCAGTGGTAATGTGGTAAGGGGTTTCTGAGGTAATTTGGGAACTTTAGGAAACTGTGCTGGTAGCAATGGAACAGCAGTGGTAGAACAAGGTAGGACATACCAGAACAAGTTGTAGAGTTCCTCAACCAAGTAGAGGTGTTTTTAGACCTTTGACTCTCAAACATTTTTGTCCCAGGGCCTCTTTACACATTTTAAAATTAATAACCTTTTTACACTGTTAACAGTTATTGAGGACTCCAACTCTATTTTCCAAAACAAACAAAAATAATTTAGGAAGAATGGTGGCATTGTTTTACATAGTTTTGCAAATCTCTTTAATTACTAGCTTAATAGAAGACAGCTGTTTTGTCTATCTGTTGATGTATTCTATTGTGCTATGTTGTTTTGGTTGAAGTATGAGAAAAAAATATGGCCTTATACAGATATTTAGTTGGAAAAATTAGGATTATTTTAATAGGAAAATAATATCTTATCATTTGCCCCTGTGGATCTCCTAAAAGGTTCTCAGGGACACCCACCCAGAGGTCTGTGGGCCATGCTTTGAGAACCACTGCTCTAGATCAGAGGTGTCAGACATGTAGCCTGCAACATCCTGGAGTGCTGCCTGAACTGGATTAAAATGCTATTAGGAAATATTTAACAGCATAAATAAAAATATAATAAAACAGAAACAATATTACATTAAGTCAATATGAGGTCCATTGTGATCCTTGTGTACAGTTTAGTGCTCTCATTTTCTATGAGAAATAGCAAAGGGTTAAATTTCCACAGGCCCTGGAACAAGGTAACGAAACTTAAAGGAAACAACACTAGCCTTCTTCTTGTTGGTTGCCCCCAAATTTGGTGTGTAGATATGCAAAAGTGAGGGATTGAAGGATGTTTCCTTCTGATTGAGTAGAAGGGTCAAATGAATAATTATGATAATAAAGGATTGTCAACTGTAACTCTCATTGGCTGTCTCCAAATTTGGTGCATAATGAGGGAATTGGAAAACACTGTCCTCTGATAGGATACTAATTCATGAATAATTATGGTAATAAAGGATTGAGATTGCTTTTTATCACTTAGCTAGCTACTCATCAAGAGATTATGAGCCCACCTTACTGACCAATGGTGAGACCAGACAGGGCAGTGGGCTGTGTTAGAATTAGGATAACAGAAAGCTGAGAGCTTCAACAATTTGTACTCCCTGGCCAACTCTTCTTGAGCAACAAAGGATGTGCCCTTTCTCATGAGAAAGAATAAAGGAATCTTTCTGCATCTGGTCTCATACTCCAATTTTAAAAATCTGGTAGTGGTCTCTATCCCACATAAGGGTGCAGTGTCCCTAAGACCTGGAAAATTCACATAAAAATTTTTAACCCTCCCTTCATAGTCTGATGAGGTCTGAACTTTTTCTTTTTCTTTTATGAGGTGCTTACAGTACCTTCTTATAAAAATCGGGTTAATATTATACAATACTATACATATATTTTGTGCATTTCTGAGTTTCTAAACTTTTTCCAGTATCATTTGCTGACCTTTGTATGTCATCTGTAGCTTCTGCAAAACTCCCCCCAAATTCCCATTTAATTTCTTATTGCCAACCCTCAATGTATTGAAACCTCATTGGGGAAAGTTGTGATGTGGAAAGGATCCAAATTCCCATTTAATTTTTTATTGCCAACCCTCAATGTATTGAAACCTCAATAGGGAAAGTTGTGATGTGGAAAGGATAACTGTACTGTTGAGAATGGGGTACTGTATAAGTCTGTGGGAGGCAGAGACTCACTAGAGGGGAAAGAAGTAACTTGATTCATTGTGAGGCTTAGTGTAAGTCCTCTCAGATTCAGCATTTTATTAACCTGAATACTTTCAAGGGAGCTTACGGTCATTTTCCTTTTCTCTGCAGAAATTTGGTTTTTCTGGATCGGACATTGCAGGAGGAATGAGACATGAGATGGATATTGAAGAACTACCCAAAAAACTTCCCTCAATTCATGTGAGTTCAGATCTTTTGTAATGGACTGATCACTGGTCAGAATAGTTTTAAGCCTTGTAAATTCCTTGAGAGCAAGACTTACATTATATTTTAATTTGTGTACCCAGTGGCTCAAAAAGTCATTTGCATGACTCTTCTTATTAGTGGATATTGTTATCCAAGCAATCCCAATACTGACTACATAAAAATTTTTTTTTTAGAAAAATGAACTATTTGAAGTATTACTAACATTTAAGTAGTCTCTTTTAACTACTTAATAAACTGCTTTTAAAATCTTTCAGCTAATTATCTGGACAACTTTTATGCATTTTTAAACTGGAATGGAATGGAGAATGGAAATGGAGAAGTGGAAGTATATGGAATAATATCAATTTTTAGTGATATACAAGTTTTTACCAAAATACTGGTGATATACAAGACTGTCACCAAGTATAATAATACTCTCAAACATTAATAACAGAAAGATGACTGCGTAATTTCTCAAACATGAGTCTCTTATAGGTACTAAATTTAACCCCAAACTCCTGAATATAAAAAAAACACTGTGACTATCAGAAACTGCTCAAAAATAGAAAATGAATGTTTCTAGAAGAGGAGAAAAGATGAGAATAGCCATACTGAAGTTGATTATGAAACCTGAACATATCAGGAAGAGCACATAGACATTTAAATTGTCTTCCCTTATCCCCACCCACCCTTCATCTTTCCATTTTTTGTAGCTACTGATGCTACCCTTCTTCTACCTCCCTATACCAGTATTCTGAACATGAGACTCCCAAAACTGATTTCCCTGGTTCCTAGAAAAATTAATCTGTTTGGTTTTGGAACTCCCACTCTTGGGCTGAGCCATCTCAATTAGTGACTGAGAAAGTACAGATTTACCTATTTTTTTACACCCTAGCCATCCTCCCAGACTTCCTCTCCTTTGCCACCCCCATCCCCACATTCTCCATAGTAATCAAATAAAAATTACCATTCCTTTGGGAAAAGTATATAAATTAACTGAGCTATGGATCAGTGTGCCATCCTTGTGGCTTTCCAGACCAAAGTTCCCATCCCTGGATGCCATTCCTCTATCTGTGTTGTTTCCTTCATTATAATGTAAGCTTTGTCAAGACAGACGGTCTCACTTTAAAAGTCTGTATCTGGGGCAGGTAGGTGGTGCAGTGAACAGAGCACTGGCCCTGAAGTCAGGAGGACATGAGTTCAAATCCAGCCTCAGACACTTAGGACAAAAAACTAACCATGTGACCTTGGGCAAGTCACTTAACCCCAATTGCCCTCCAAAAAGCAAAAAAAAAAAAAGTTTGTATCCTCAGTGCTTAACAGTGCCTGCCACATATATGCACTTAAATGCTTTATCATTCATTCACTGATGAGCACTGATTGCTCATCAATCAATGAGCAATCAATGAATTGAATGATTCATTGATAATGTTCATAATCATTTAAAGCGATGCAAATAGGAAGTAGAGTTAAGAGAGATATCTCATTTGAAGTCTCACACTTTGCTTAAATATTGATAGGAAATAGCAAGCTTCCCCCCAAATTGCAAATGATCGATGGTTTACCTGCAACTCTGAAAAGGAGTGAAGATGATCTAAGTAAAATAATATAATAAATGTACTAAGCATATAGAAAAAAGTTTAGAATATCAAGTATGTACATATTTATTTTTTAAAAAATATCCATTGAAAGTAAATATCTCAGACAAAAAAGAAAATTTCACAATCTCAGGTCCTTGAGGGTTATCAACTGCTTTGTTTGGTCTTTGTTCAGGTCTCAATATCTAGCATATATGAGGTATTTAATAATTCTTTGTTGTATGTTGAATGAATGAATGAATTTCAGTATTTTGAAACAGGCTGCGTAAAGCACATTACAAAATGGAAAGTGCATTTGTCACTAATCTGGTTCATTTAATTCATGTAGACAACCAAGTTATTTTTTTGGCGTGAAATTTTATTTTATGTCTACAAAAAAGATATTGCCGAGGCAATTATTAAATTACCACTTAGAACAATATAGATACCTTCCTAATAACAGGAATTATTTTGATGTTTTCTGTTTATTTCCACTTCTTGTATCTTTATAATTTTTTTTCTTCAAATTAATTTAACTTTTCTTTTCTTTTTTTTTTTTTGGAGGGCAGTTGGGGTTAACTTGCCCAAGGTCACATGTCTAGTTTTGTGTCAAGTGTCTGAGGCTGGATTTGAACTCAAGTCATTCTGACTCCAGAGCTGGTGCTCTATTCACTGTGCCACCTAGTCACCCCAATTTAATTTTTCAAGAGTCTAAAGAGATAGGGACGGGGTAGAGAATAGAACAAGGGGGGCGGGCAGGATAGGAAGGAGGGACATATAATCAGTCTCTCACAATATGTCCACCATGGAGATGTCCTGTGTAATTACACATGCATAGCCTGTATTGAATTGCTTGTCCTTCCAGTGAGGGTGGGTGACAAGGGAGGAACCAAAGGAATCTAGAATTTAAAGCTCTACAATCAAATGTTAAGACAAAAAAGTATATATACATACATACATACATATATATATGTGTGTGTGTATATATATGTATACATATACATATACATATATATACATATATAAAATTATTATCATTAACTACATGCAACTGGGAATTAAGATATACAGGTACTGGGGTAGGGAGACCCTTCCTGCCCTACGATAAAGTAAGAGGGGCATTGGGAGAGGACATAGAAGAGAGCAGATTAGGGGAGGGGCTTTACAGTGGGATCGCTATTTTGGGGATGGGGTGGGGGAAAGAAGGGGAGAAAATTCTGTAACTCAAAATTTGGTGGAAATGAATGATGGAAACAAGAAAATAAATAAAATAATTAATTTTTAAAAAATTAAAAAATAAAAAATAAAATAAACAACAACAAAAACAAAACAGGACCATCTAATTCATTATTTCACTATTTATGCCTTTTTCCTCTTCTATTTTGTATATGGAAATGTTTGCTCTTTTTTTGTTACTTATTAATTTATCATTTTGAAGAGATTTTGTTTTTGTTTTTAAATGTTTTATTTTTTCCAATTACATTTAAAAACACATTTTTAACATTCTTTAAAAAAAATTTTGAGTTACAAATTCTCTTCTCTTACTTCCCTTCTCCATCATTGAGAAGCCAATTTGATATAGATTATACATGTTGGCCTCAGATGGGGAAGGTCAAAGGCCTCTCCTCTCACAGTATTACTGTCTCTCTCTTCTCTTACCAGATCCTATCAGCCAGGAAGAAGTCACACAAAGAGAAGTTGCTGAAGCTTTGGGGCATTTTGAAGGTAACTCAGTTCTGACTACACAAGTAGAGTCAAAGAAGTTCTTATTTACCAAAGGTCAGCAGACCAGAATTAGTTATAGAACCCCTGAGGATGCCCCAAATCTCTCCATTACAATCATCATGACTCTCGAGGAAGCAGGCTCCCCAGACTGCTCCAGAGAGTAATTGGACCAGCAGCACTTGCTCATGCTCATTAGGGTCTGGGCTCCATGACTGACTGTTACACACAAGTTAAATGCTCCCCAACTTTTCTTCACTGATCCCATTTTCTTTTTTTTTATGTAAAAATTTTCATATTTTCCTTTTTTCTAATTACATATTAAAACAAATTTCAACGTTAAAATTTTTTTTTGAGCTCTAAATTCTCTCCTTTCTATTCTCCCATCCCTCCTCCTTCAGAAGGCAAGCAATTTGATATAGATCATATATGTGCAGTCAAGCAAAACATATTTACATATTAACTGAATTGTGAAAAAACACAGACCAAAAACAAACAAGAAAAATAAAGAAAGCTTTAAAAACTATGTTTCAATCTGCATTCAGACTCAATCAATTCTTTTTTTGAAGGTAGATAGCTTTTTTTCATCCTATATTCTTTAGAATTTCTTAGATTGGGGCGGCTAGGTGGCACAGTGAACAGAACACCAGCCCTGGAGTCAGGAGGACCTGAGTTCAAATCTGACCTCAGACACTTAGCACAAAAACTAGTTGTGTGACCTTGGGCAAGTCACTTAACCCCAACTGCCCTCCAAAAAGCAAAAAAAATAAAAATAAAAATAGAATTTCTTAGACCACCGTAATGCTGAGGATAGCTAAGTCATTGACAGGTGATAATGGTACAATATTGCTGTTACTGGGTACAACTTTCTCCTGGTTCTGCTTGCTTCACTTTGCATCAGTTCATGTAAGTTTTTCCAGGTTTTTCTGAAAGCATCCTGCTCAGATAAACCCTATTTGCAAGTTGTTTAATCATTCTAATTATTTATTCCCTTCCCATCCTTCACAAAATGTACACAGAATTTAAACAAAGGGGTTAAGAAAATGTGTGTGGAAAATTATTAAACTGATGAAAGAAATGAAGATTAGAAGAAGGACCTTTGAGTACATGACATTAAAGTTCTTTCTGGTTCTACCATTCCGTAATACTAAGGATACATAAAAAAAAGCTGGCTATTTAAATGCAGACAACAAGAACAGAGATTTAGAGTTCTGTAAAAGGATGAGCTGCTTTGTAAAAAAAAAAAATCAACATTTGGAAATCTAAAATTAAAAATATATAATTATCTAAGGGATGGCTGTTTCAAATTTAAAAAGTTATTCAACTTAAAAAAATTATTCATTAGGCAATCTTTCTAGATTGTACATGCTCTCAGTGAATTAAAAGTGTGTTTTGATTTATGTGAATTCTACACAGATCATACACAGTTTCCTCCATTTTATCAAGTAAGACATACTTATGCTTGACCAAAGATAAGTGTGCTTTCCCTATGCTATGGTGAGGATTAGGCTCTATAATGAGGCCATTATAATTAATGGACTGAATAATTTTTAGCTTTCAATATAATTTCTCTGATAGGAGTAGGTCAAGCTCATAAGCAATATGGATGGAGTGGATACAAAAATAATCAAAAAGCTACTGTAATTATATACTGACTGCTTCTTGTCTGGAGAAGTGCCTTTTCCAGTTCAGGGTAGATTGAATCATTAAGTACTTACTTTAATGCATTGTGTGGAAAAGGTCCAAAGGCTTAGATTTTCTTTGTGCTAGTGTGAGTCTATGGACTAATGATATGGAACAGCTAAGAAAAAAAAAGGATAGTTCATCAATCATTTGTTGTAAATCCAACAAAATTTCCCAGTGCATGTCTTTGTTGTCTGAGCACATTGTATTCTATTGGTGATAACTGTTTTATATGAAAATTCCTCTGTGCAGGGAAATTATATTTTTAGTTTTATTCCTTTACAAGCTGATATAAATGCACACTGTCTGGGCCATGATTTTATCAGTGGGGCAAGATTTGCTTTTTTTTTTTCAAGTATTATGTGTCTACTGAATGAGGTTTCACCTTCTGTAATATAAACTAAATGGTACAAATTTAATTTTAAAATTCTTTTTAAAAAACATTGATATTAGATTTGGATACCATATAAGGACTAAACTCCCCTAACAAGTTCCATTTTAGGGAGGGAATAAAATCATTTCCTCTAAGCTTAAAAAAGAAAACCAGTATTTATGATATTAGCATCATTAGCTTCCCCCATGATTTGGCAACTTGTTCTAGAAATGGAAGAACAACTGTTGCAGGCTGTCAGTTTGCAAGAGGATGAAAATAGAAGATGTGTCAGAAAAACTGCAACCACAATCCACAAAGGCAGTTACCCCTTCCCCCACCATGCTATACAAAAACTGACTTCAAGTTTTAAGACTACTAAGGACTTTCACATTTTTTCAGACATGTGTTGGGTTAGAGAGTTCCAGGAAGGAAACAGACAAGGTGCAAAACACTGGATTAGTTCTTAATGAAACTCACAGAATAGAGTTGAAATGACTCTGAGATAATCTATTCTAATTTCCTTGTTTTACAGATAAGGAATCTGAGCCCTGGAGAAGAAAAGGGGTTGGCCCAAGGTCACCTAGACAATAACTTGGCAGAGCTGGGATCCAAACTCAGGTCTTCTGGGTCTTTTGATTCAAGTTCAATATGTTTTCCATGAATATCAATCTTCTCTATTTCTCAAATTGGTGAGCAGTTTTTAAAAACTGGAGCCTTGGAAAAAAATAACTGGATGTAAGAAATACAGCAATTTGGTTCCTGGTTGGAAAGAGGGCAAAGGTCACCAGCTTTACCGGTTCCACCCTGCCCTTTTTCACCTTTCTCTGAAGCTGATTTGTATAGTAACTAGTGTCTTTGCCAGGCTTGGGAAAGAACCTCCTTATTCTGGCCCTACCTGGCTCCCTTTTTGCTAAGTGGCATCTCTGGTATGGTTTCAAAGGGACATCACAGATATCCTGAGTCACAGATGCCATAGTTAAAAGGAATTTTGGACCATGACCCAGATAAGGATTCAGAATGAGCTACTTTTCTGTACTGGAGAAAGGGAATTGAAAGGATAAACTTAAAATACCTGAAGGTTTCTCTACCTCAGGGGTTCTTAAACTTTTTTCCACTTGAGATCTCTTCCTCACTTCTTAAACTGTGT
>CM053596.1:215692514-215709816 GCA_028646575.1 Pseudocheirus occidentalis
CCACAGTACCATCAAAGCAGATTTTTCTTAAAACACAGGCTGACAATGTCCCATCCCTCAAACTCCAGTGGCTCCTATTACCTTTAGGAATTATCTGTTTGGCACTTAAAGTTCTTCACAACCTGGCTCCTAACTTTCCTGTATTCTTACATATTATTCCCCTCCACACACTCTACAATCCAGTCCTACTTGGTCTACTTGTTGTTCCTCACATGCTATCTGGTGCTTTTGCACTGGCTGTCCCCCATACATACTCTCCCTCTGCACCTCAACCATTGAGAATCCCTTGGTTTCCTTAAGACTAATACCAAAAATCATTCTTCTACAATCTTTTCTTGTAGTTCCTCCCCTCCACAATGAGACTCTCTCCACCCCAGCTGCTTGTATCAGCTCCAGCAAGGTTACACAATAATGAAATAACAACATTTACATAGCGCTTTAAGGTTTACAAAGTACTTTAAATATATTATCTTATTTGTTCCTCATAATGATTCCATAAGGCAGGTGGTCTTATCCCTATTTTACAGTTGAGGAAAGTGATGCACAATTCTTCATGTTTCCTAATTGTAAATCCAGTGCTCTATCCATCATATCATGTAGCTTCCTCACTGGGATGTTTCTATCCACTAAGGCTGAATCTTAAATATACCTATACATAAAGTCTCCTCCCTTAGAATGTAAAACTTCTGAAGGTCAAACAATGTTTAAATGTGGTCCTCGCATCCTCAGTGCTTAGAAGTATCTGGTACATAGCATGCTTATTCACTATATAAGAAAATTTAGGAATACCCAACACTCATAGCTCCTCTGAGTTGTTCCTGTCTGCTATTATTTTCTTTTCTCCCTTGTTTAAGTCCAGAACTTCTCTACAACATCAAGAAGTTGCTGCCTCCTCCCAATCCCCAACACTCAGCAAAAGGCAACAAAGACTATTTCTTAGTATTTTTAAGGTAGTAATTTCCTGTACCTCATTAGTATTCTTAGTGTCCTGGACTGATGAAATTGCTTTATCTCTTATGTCTAATTCCTAGTTTCAGAGGTCCTGAAGATGCAAGAAATTGTCCAATCTTCTATATTGTTTGGTCATGTAACACAGAAATTCCTGGTAATTTCCAGTAAATCCTATTTCCAATACAGACTAGAAAAAAGATTTGCAATGACATCATCTATATTCAAAAACCTATGAATCAAGTGATCAAACCACCTTTGAAAGATTAACAAGAAAAGTATGAATATTTCCAATTAATAACAGATTCAGAGCTAGAATGGACCTTAGCGGCCATTTGATTCAACCACTATAATTTTATAGATCAGTCCTAGAGAGGTTAAGTGACTTGCTCAAAGTCATATAAGCATTCTCTGATTTCAACTTCAACCTAATTTTCATTATATCATGTGTTCTCTCTAGTCTTGAATCACAATGGCAAATTCTCTTAGAAAAGGAAAACAAGGCTCTTCTCTTCCTTTTCACTCTTGATTTCTTACCTCCTATGTAGCAGACCCAAAAATAAAAGCATCCAAGAGAGAATCTATGTGTTAATAAAACCTGACCTTGAAGAACCATTCAAAGCTCATCATAAGGAATTTACATTTTAAAAAGTTACCTGGAACTCTTGGATGAAGCCCAGCATGATACATTTGAAATTCTGTATTATATATCTGCTTTAAGAAAGAAGCATATTGTTATGATGCAAATGAAAAATTAATATACTCCCTGGAAGACCTGGTAATAATCACATCAAACTATTTTCTTAAACTAGTCATCCCAAATTCCATGATAAAGCTTCTCATATCTTTGATAGTCATTGATACTAAAATCATTACAACATTCTTAAGAAGAGAGCCAAAGCCTATGGAAGAGTCAGAAAAAAATGTAGGAAAAATAGGAAACGCCTAACAGAGAAATGAGGCTATATTGTAAACTAATATAGTACTCTCCCCACCACAACTCCACAGTACTACAGGATCCCTAAAAAGAAATCATCCTACTGTCCTCATTTTGAATACTTACTACCAATTTCACCCAACAGGTTCATTTTTTTGTCCAAAGCAATAACATATAGCAATCAATAAAGGAGCTGCAATGAGTACTAAGAAATCACACTGACAAAAGTGCACATCCTTGAAGAACTGAAATACTAGTCAATGTTATTTTGTCTTTATAACCTTTTTCAATGTTGAATGGCAAAAAAAAATTCAGATCAAAATTAAAAGTGTCAATTTCCTTCATTCAAAATGCTCCTTTATAACTATCCTTTATTACACTATATGAGTTCTTACTGCAGTATTAACAACTAGCAATGTTCAATTTAACTAATATTTAGTTGTAAAATAACTTCTCAATGTTCACGTTCACAAAGCTATCCTAACAACTCAGGAGATCAAAATTAATAAAAATTATCCTAGTGGTGAGTAGGCTCCCTATAATGTTCTATATTTGTACTAAATCTAGGTCTAAGGATAATGAGATTTTAAAAATAATTATTCAAGACAGGTAGTCACTCATTACACAGTTGGCCTACAATTTTAAGTGTTGTCAGGAATTCTCAAAGTAACTACAAATAAAAGTCATGCAACTTCAGATTACCGTTAATTTTCATACAGTATTTTGAAAATTGCTCTTATTCATTTAACAGTGCTTATTAACAGATGTACAGGGTGAAAAAATTCCAGTACATTAAAAAAATGATGAGATTTAAATCCTTGAGATAAACAGTACATTTGTTTAAATATTAGATTTATTTTTAAAGAAGTCTGTCCCAGAATATACAAAATGCTGCATTTCTTATTACCCAGTCTTCTGGGAGTTCAACATTCACTGTTCATTTGCATCATATAGTACACTTCTGTATTACAGCAGATATATAATACAGAATCTCAAATGTATCACACTCAGCTTCAACCAAGCTTCCTTTTTCTAAGTGTAAATAGCACCAACTAGTGAAGCACAAATTTCAACTACATAAAGTTTACTGAAAAAAGCATAATTATCCTGAAGAAATTATACTAAAGAGCATCTTACTTCTATGTCTTGTTTCATATGTGAAACAAGACTGGATAAGATGTCTAAGGTTCCTTCCAGATCTGAAAGCTTTTAATTCAATTAGCTATTAGTTACATCTACAATTTCCTGAACCAAGGTTCACAATTTATATATAGTAAATGGTATTTTAACACCTTTTACTGTGTCAGATGTATTATAAAGTTTATTCTTAGGAAAAATAAAAAACATTTTTTCCATATTTACTGTATCTGTGATTGTATTTTTAATAAACTCTATTACTTAAAGTGACAGGAGAAATCTTACAGAATTAACTTCACTGAAACACTAACTTCATAATGTTATACCAAGTTTCATAGTAGATGGAATCAAAGCTGAAAAGTACTCCTTTTCTTTAACTCCCCTCCCTCCAACTGTAGGTACCCTCTCTTACCCAAACTTTCATGTCCTCTCTTTGTTGTGGAATATTTGTTAAGTGCCTACTAGGTGCCACATTATCCCAAACTTCTTGAGGAAAGAGGCTCTATAGTTTTTCATCTCTCTACCACAGTTTGTGAAGAACTGACACTTAAATATGCAATGAATTAAATCATAGAGTAAGCCCTAAATCCTAAAGTATGAAAGAAGTGTCTTCCTTCTCCCTCACAGCACATTCATGAATCGTCAGACCTTATAGCTCCCACCTCTACATCTGCTCCCCTCTCTCTGTTCATTTTGCCAGTTCGAGTATTCATAGCTTCCTATCACAACAGCCTCCTAATTGAACTTCTTGCTCCCAGTGTCAACCCTCTCCAACATATCCTCCACGCAGAAGTCAAAATACTCTACCCTAAAGCACATGTGATCCTGCCATTCTCCTGCTCAAGAAGCTTCAGGGGTTCCCACTGCCTCTAGGATAACATATGAAATTCTGTTTGACATTTAAAGACTTTCACAAACCAGTTCTTACTTTTCAAGGCTTATTTCATATCATTCCCCTTCATATAGTATGTTCCAGATAAAGTGATTGTCTTGTCATCTCTCTCTCTCTCTCTCTCTCTCTCTCTCTCACACACACACACACCCTTACCTTTTACTGAACCTTCTCTCCCCTCTCACCACTACAATGTCAAATACGTATTGAAGTAGCAACTCATTAAACATTGTTCAAGAGATAATTTTAAATTCCATTCATGAAACATTACGTGGTCAGTCAATAAAAACATTTAAGTGTCCACTATGTTCCAGGCCTTGTGCTAAGTACTAGAGATACACAAAAAAGAAAGATAGTCCTTGCCCACAGGAGCTCACAACCTAGTGGGGGCAGCAACAAGGAAATAAATATGTACAAACAAGCTATACAAAGGATAAATATGAAGTAATTTAGAGAGGGAAAGCACTAGAATAAGAAAGGTTGGAAAAGACGGGACTTCAGTTGAGGTTTCAGAAAAGCCAGTAAACAGAATGAGGGAAAGCATTCCAGTCATGAAGGACCAGAGAAAATGCCTGGAGCCAAGAGATGTGAGGTCATGGAACAGCAAGGAGGCCAGTTTCACAGGATCAAAAAATAGTACATGGTAGAGAATAGGTGTAAGAACACTAAAAAGGTAGGAGGTGGCTAAGGTATGAAGAGCTTTGACAAACAGCATTTTGAATTTGATCCTGGAGATGACAGAAAGCCACTGGAGCTGTGTTTTGTTTTGGGTTTGTTTTGGGGGGGCCTGGGGGCGGGGGAGGGGGGAACATTTACATCATCAGACCTGCTTTCAGTAAAAATCACTGGGAGCTAGATGGAGGATGGACTGAAGTAGGGAGAGACTTGATGCTGGCAGATGCACCAACAAGCTATTGGAATACTCCAGCCATGCAGTGATAAGGGCCTATACCAAAGTGTAAGAATTGTCAGAGGAAAAAAGGGCAAGCATTTTAGAGATGTTGAAAATATGAAATTTACAGGTCTTGGCAATAGCCTTGACTAGGGAGTGCAGAATAATAAAAGTCAAGGATGAAGTCTAAATTTCAAGCTTGGGTGAATGGGAAGATGGTGATACCTTCCACATTAACAGAGAAACTTGGAAAGTGAGAGGGTTTAGAGGTAGAAATAAGTTCTGTTTTAGACATGTTCAGTTTAAGGTGTCACTGGGCTTCCAGTTGAAATCTGAAATACAGCTGAAGTTGTGAAATTGATTGGTGAAGGATAAGTAGATTTGTGAAACACCAACAAAACAATAATCAATCCATGGAGCTAATGAGATTGTGGTAGTAGAGAAGGAAAGGACGCTTATGGTTAGAGAAAGTAATTTCAATGAAGATCCAGCAAAGGAGACTGAAAAGGCTCTGCTCACTGCACATTCAGTTGCATGGGCAATCCAATAAGTCAGTCTATCAGTATATCCATCCTAGACAGTCACTGTAGAAAGACATGGAATGAGTCAATGGATAATTAAATAGAAGGTTTAAATAGCAAGCTGAAATGCATTTGGGAAATCGTACAATACTTTCAATGATGAAAATCAGTCCATCAAAAAGCATTTATAAATCACTTACTATGTGCCATGCCGTGTGCAAAGCACTGAGGACACAAAGGTAAAAACAATCCTAAGGAACTCATACGCTAAACAACATGCAAATAGCTCAGTACATACAAAGTATACAGAGCAGAGGATGAGCAATCTCAGGTGAAGGAAGCAGCAACTGAAGGGACCTAGAAAAGCCTCCTACTGAAGGTGGGATTTGAGCTAGAATCTGAAGGAAGCCAGGAAAGAAAGGAGAAGTATCTAAAGAGGGAATGAATTACAAGCAAGGAGGAACAAGTTGCAAAAACGCACAAGGACAAGAGATGGGTCTATCAAGTGTGAAGAATACATGGAGACTAGTGTAGCTGGATAGACTACCTGAAAGAGAGAAAAACATAAAAATGGAAAGGTAGAAAGGGGTAGGTTTAAAATGAGCTGTAAATGCCAAGAGAGGCTCTTATATTTGAATCTAGAGTAATATGGAGTTACTGGAGTTTACTGAGTAGAAAGATGACATGGTCAGATCTAAACCAGCTGAGCGGGTCAGATCTAAACCAGCTGAGCGAAGGATGGATTAGAAAGGGGAGAAACCTGAAGCAAACTGCTTCCCAATACAAAACCCACATTTTCAAGACCAGTATTTTCCCAGTGTTAGATACAGATATATAAATATATGGCATCAAAAGGAATACCACAGTCTCTGAAGAAAATCTGAGGTGACCCGAAAAACAATGGAGAGATTTAGGGCGGGTAGAGAAGATCTGCTAAGAAAGATATAGACAAAATCATTTAGGATAAGTTGCAATCTATACTGCTGGAGAAGTAAACATGTGAGATCAAAGGTCCACTGAAATATGTTGTCTGGAAGAACTAAATTTAAAATAAAATAATCCAGAAATCTCACTGATCTTCACATTAAATCACTATATTAAGGAATTTATTCTTGTCTCTATGTAACTACAGTCTATATCAATAAGGCCATTTCTGGACTTTCAAGGAAATGAAAGTGAAATTCTTTCATAACAGTGCCACAAGGCACTTCCAAAACTTTTTATTATAAAGAGATTCTTGTTATTAAATGAATCCATTGTATTTCTAGTCTGCTAAATACTGGGGAAAAAAAAGAATGGTGTCTAGGTTCTCTATACTGAATCAGCTACTCTAAATCCAAAAAGGAAAGCACACTCTTTTTGTCTTCCAAATTCCTAGACTTCGTATTTCTTTTGGTAGGTGGTTTGGAAATTCAGGCCCAACTAGCATTGGACACAATTCAATCGGCTATCAGCAAAGCTAAAACTTCAATCCAGGGCCTCTTTTCACATATGATCACAAACTTTATAATTTATGTCTCAAATTCCTTCATTCTACCTGCCATTCTACCTAGTCAATCTATCCAGGCTCTAAATCTTGGATCTTCTTTGAGTATGCCTCAGTTTTCTGATTTAAAAAAAAAAGTTCTAAAATCACAAAATCCTTTTTATTATATGCAACGGATACAACCTACCACTAAGCACTGTTTCTTTTTACTTTAAAATTTCTCCCTGACTTATTCCTTATCTGTTTCCTCTGCCACTATATTAACTAGGCCTTTCTTCTGTAGTATTTCTCTGAAATGCTGTGACTAAGTCTCTCTCTCTCTCCACTCACTCACCTTTCCTCCCATCCCATCCAATCTACCCTGCACCTTCCTGCCATACTAATTTTCCTTAAACACCACTTTCATAATGTCAATTGTTCTCAAGTATTTATGAAATCCCCACATGATCAAACTCAAATCTTCAGGCTGGCAATCAGAGCCTTTAACCTTGCTATCAAATTTATCCCTTACAACTTTCCAACAATACATACTCTTCATGTCAGTTGTTCCCCTCAATGAGAATAGACTCTTTCCAACCTTCTTATCTCTGCTCACAACCTGCCTTTGAATTTACAAGTACTCATATCCTTCAAGGCTCAACACAAACCCCTCCTCTATCAGTAAGGCTTCCCTAACTGCATCTCCCTACTATTTATTTCTCCCTTCCTAATCCCCATAATACTTATCTGCAGAATATATTTCAGCAAGAGACAATTTCTCACAAAGCATTATGTGTAAGTCTTGTCTTCTCATTGGGATTATAATTTTATGGAAAAGGTGTTACTAGATGCTTTTTATTTCTTCAGAGCAATTAGCAGTATTTAGCACAGGGCACAGACTCAATTCAATTTAACTTTACACTTGATGCCATTTTTGCCAGCTGTATAAGGACATCATTTTGGCATGATTTGCAAATACTAAATTACTTACATAACTAAAGAAGATCTATTATCAATTTAAAATTCTTTCCCAAAATTCATTCTTTCATTAACAAAACCCAAAAAAAAAAAAAAACTAAGTAGGGGTCCACAGTAATAAATATTCTGAGGAGTTACACATCCAAAATATCAAGGTCCAAAACACTAACTTCAGAGTATGTCATGAAAAGACTACTCCAACCAAATTAAGTCCCCAAAAACTAAGGCATCAAACCCTTAAAAATACTCATATTTTGATAAAGTCTAAGTGGTAAAATGGGGCAGTTGCAGTCTAATGGCCATTGCTTCCAAAAATTTTTTAAAATAACATGTAAAACACTATACAAAAGAGTTCCCTAAGTGGATTCCAGAGTAAAGTAATGTTTAATTACTAAACATATACACAATCTAAAATAAAACTTTCTACCTAGGGTGGAGGAAAGAACAAGACAGTATAAAGGACTAGGAAGGTGCCTGAATCCATTGAATATAAACCAGAGAGCACAGCAACATGCTAAATTTATTTATATGCTAATTGGTGCAACAGGTACAACAAAGAGCACAGGTACAGATAAGCACTAATAAATACATTTAATGAAGACAACAAAACAGACTACAAATGCTTCAGTCCCTGGGGACTGAAGGAGAGAGCAAGACCATTCATTCAATAAACATTTACTAATGTTTACTAGTAATCTGTGTTAAGACTAAGTGAGACAAACATGCATTTCTTTTTTCAGAATTCCAAATTGTGCTAACATCATCCCATACCTCATGAACTGTCCACCACACAGGATAGGCAAGAAGACTGTGGCAATACAACCCAAGGAGAAAAAAAAAAGCCTTTATGAATTTTTCTTTAATGCTTCACCCTATCAAGAAATGTACATATTCTCATATGTTAAATACATTTAGAAAGTTTAACTGTTTAGTGAAAAAAACTTTGTCTATTCCAATAATTAAAAGAGTCCCACAGTAAGACAGAGTTCTGGTATTAAGCCCAATGAAAAAAATATTTTTACTAATACAATTTTTAAAATGACATGACAAAAGGAAAAAGAAAAATTTAATAATTAATACTGAGGATATCTAAAAACAGAGTATTAGGAAGTCTTACATTAAATGGAGAATCTTGAATATATATAGGAAATAATTTAAAACTTTACAATGTTCAGGGTGGCTAGGTGGTGCAGTGAATAGAGCACCCGCCCTGGAGTCTGGAGGACCTGAGTTCAAATCCAGCCTCAGACACTTAACACAAAAACTAGCCATGACCTTGGGCAAGTCACTTAACCCCAACTGCCCTCCCAAAAAAAAGCAAAAAGCAAAAAAAACCAAAAAATTTTACAATGTTCTATCGTTCTAAAAATTTTATTCTTATCAATTAAATTTTGAGTAACTGAAAAAAATTAGCCTTAGACTAGAGAATATTTTTGTGTTCTAATTTTAATCTACAATGAAAAAAGTACAGAAGTTGATTTTTTACTATTACATAAGATTAATTATCTAACTTTTTTCTGGGTGGTTTAAAAATTGGATAAAACTTTAGGCTGGTTTGAGTCCTGGCTACTTATTTCTTAATGCAGGTCAGAGTTACTTCTGCTTAAAATTCCAATTTTTAATTGTTAGGAATAAGAAGCTGGGCTTGTTGGTACAAGTCTGTAATCTCTGCTATTTAGGAAGCCAGAGGCTAGTGGATCCCTTAAATTCTGGAGTTCTAAGTCCCAGTAGAGACAAAACTGATGGACTGGGGTGGGGGGGTATACTAAGTCTGACACCAATATATATAGTTATTTACATATTGTCTCTACATCAGAATATAAGTTCCTTAAAAAAAAAAAAAAAACCAGGAACTGTATTTGCCTTTCTTGGTACCCCCGCATTTAGCACAGTGCCTGCCACAGACGTGCTTAATAAATGCTTGTTGACTGACCAATATGGTGAACTCCCAGAAGCAGGCCTCCAGACTGCCTAAGAAGGGATGTGCCCACCCAGGTCAGAAACCAAACAGGTCAAAACTTCTAAGATGGTCAACAGTGGGGTAAGGCAGCAATGTCTACACTTCCATCCTAGAAGAAATAGAGAAAATACAATATCCCCAAAAAGGGGGGCAGGGTGAGAGAAGAAGTGGTGTGGTACTTTGTTGGAATTAGCAGATTTTGTGGAAAGATTTTTCAATCTCTAAAAACACTAAATTTCTCTCTCCTCTTTTTTGATTCAAGCTTTGCCCAACATAATGGAAAGATGGATTTGACTGACTATATTTTATTTGTATCAAATGGTTTAAATGTACTTTTTCTAAAAAAGTATCTAAAACTAGGAAAAATACTACAAAATAGGCAAAATTTGTCCCTGACAACTCCTTTTAAAAAGAGTATTCAAAATGTTTGTTTTGTGTTGCATTTCAGCAGTTTTGTCCTCAGATGAAAACTAAAATGTGAAAATAGCAAGGTTTTCCACTTCCCAGGGGGAGAGGACCCAAAGAAATTAATCTCTAATGGTATGTAAGACACCTGAGGCAGATTCTAGGGTCATTTTTGTTCTACTCATATCCATGTTTTGTTCCACTAAGTCAATATCTACTTTCCCTTGCTGTCAAATATTAGGTAAACAGTAATAATATACAGACATTGTCATTTAAACAGTATATTTATATAAATAATATCTGGTATAGGGGCTAGAAAATATGCCCTGGAACTGAGAAAACTTGGATTTGAAGTTCAAGATTTGACACATCCTATGAGGGCTGTAGATAGGTCAAAGGATCATAGACCTAGAGATCCTTAGCGCTTTAGAGGCCATTTTGCCCAGCCATCTATTTAACAAAAGAGTATTTGTAGTATTCACTAAATAGTATTCACTATCTGTCAACGATGTGGGGGATTCCTTTTGTGTATGATCTGGTCTAGACGTTGTTCAAAGTCCCTGTTCTCAAATTCTATGAGGTTAAATGACTTGTTAGAAATCAGAGTACCATAGGTGGAATTTAAACTCAGGACCTCTGACACGAATCATGGCTCTCTGATGGAATTTGAACCCAAGTCCTCCATTTCTGGAATCATAGCTCTTTATTGTATCAGCTTCTCAATTCTCTAAAACTAAGTTTCAGAGGAGTTGCAGATTTGTGTTGGAGACAGTTTCAAAACTGGGTGTTGCAAAAGCGATGAAAATACAGAGATGTACCTCAACCCACCCTGCCAAAAAAGTACTTAAATAGCATTGTGAGAACTGTTCAAAAGTTATATGAGATGCCTCTGGAAATGATGGATCATCCCGCCCCGCCCCCAAAAGTTTTCGAGCAGAAATGAATAACCACTTGTGAGATGTGTTATAGATATTCCTTTCACTTGTGGATTAGGTGAGATGGCCACTGAGATTCCTGCCAAGACTCAAATTCTACAATCCAGTGAAATAGAAGTCTTGATTTTGCATTTCATAATTCATAAATATAAATTAGTCCTAATTACTCAGGTTCATAAACGAGTTTTCTATGAAAAAGTTTCTTCAAAATTAATTGTTAATTAAATATTTTTGAAATTCAAAACAAACCGACTTTTTCTATTTTTTACTAACACAGGTTAAATTTAAGGCAGCCCCTTGGAAAATTGGGTCATATGAGGACACTGAACTTCAGCCTCATTATACCAGGATAAAATAACCAAAAAAATTATTACAAAGAAAATAACAAAAAGACTAGGACTGTGTCTAATTTGAAAATGCCATAGCTATTTC
The DNA here is from genome assembly GCA_028646575.1 of Pseudocheirus occidentalis. Lineage (NCBI taxonomy): Eukaryota > Metazoa > Chordata > Mammalia > Diprotodontia > Pseudocheiridae > Pseudocheirus > Pseudocheirus occidentalis. The sequence continues at coordinate 215,704,017 of CM053596.1, forward strand.
AACAATGAAATAAAATGTTATAGAAATTGTAGTACTTTTCATTCTGAAAGAGATTTTATCAGAAAAAGATAAATTCAGATACAGAACTACCTATGTGGCTGCTCAAGTGTTAGGAATTCTGCTGTTTCTCTCTAACAACAGTGTTCTCAAAATGTCATTAGAGCAGTCACTGTGGATATCAGGGTAAAGAAATCTTATGTCAGTGTTACAAGTAATACCCTATATAGGAAAGGGATAAACACTTTGCAACAAAAATAATTTTAAAGAGAAAAAAACTGGAAACAAAAGTTAAAGAGAATGTTTGGAATTCCGATGTCAAGTCAGACAGATGAGAACTATTATAAAATGGGAAACAGAAATGGACTTGCCCTAAGAAGACATGACTCGAAAATGGTCTACTACAGGCTCCAAAACTTACTTTGCCCTGTGTCGACTTTGGCAAGTCACTTTACCACAGGGCCTCAGTTTTCTCTTCCAAGAAAGAGATAAAAATACTTTGAACCACCTATCCCTCTGGCTTGCTGGGGGGGAAACCGGGCTTTAAAAATCATGAAGCACCATACAAACAAGTAAGTATAGCAAAAAAAAAAAAAAAAAAAAAAAAAAAAAAAAAAGCTTATTTTTCTTTGACATACCATAACTTAATAAAATTAAAAGTTGCTCAATATATAAGGTATTCTGTAATCTTTTTTTTTTTAACTCTGACAAATACGAGCCAGGTTTTCTTTATTCCAAATTTTACTAAGTGAAATACTTCCGAGTTTACCACATTTATTGTACAATCACCAAGACAGCTTCTCTTTTTAAAAAAATATTGCAAGAGACAATTACTAAAAAAATGTTTTCTGTTACTTTTTCTAGGTCACCGATGCATTTTATTTTAAATTCATAAAAATGCCTAACACCTGCAACTCACCCCGCCATGTATCTAAACTTGCTTAATTTAAAAAAAAAAATCTAGTAAATTTGTTCAGGTTTGAAATCGAAAACTACCTTATAAGGATATAAAAGATTTAAAGCAGGAAGAGGCTTTGACAAAACTAAGGAAGTTGCTGCGCGCTTGCTCATTGAGGGACTTTTTTCTTTCAGACAAGAGAAGTATACATGACATCTTTCACTCTAAATTAAAATGTGACTTAGTTCCCTTGCAAAATATGTAAAAGAGAATGGAGACTGTTACAACAGACTAGATTGGGGGGCGGACGGAGAGGGAGATGTTTATGGCTTTAGTAAGCGAGTTTTGATTCTTTTTTTTCCTTAAACCCTGCTCTCAATTCCCATGAAGGAAGCGCATTCCTCCCTTTCCCCAACCCACACCCTGGGCATGAGTCTTGTCAGAGCAACCTTGCAAAACCCACAACGTGGGCTTGCCTTTCCCCCCCCCCCCCCCACTGTCTAGTCCTCTTCCTCCGGTCCCCACCCCTCCTCTCTCAAGCTCTCCCAGAAGACACAGAAGGGAGGGTGAGAGAGCCATAGAGAAATGGGTGTGGGCTTTTGATCCGAGAGAAGACCCTCCCCCCTATCTCGGAGAAGCGAGGGGTCCGCAGGTCTTACGAGGCAGGAAAAAGTGGGGGAGGGGTAGGCTAAGGAGGTGGGAGCGGAGATGGAGTGATCCTAACAATCTTTCCACTGTACCCCCCGACCCTGAACCCCAGAAGAGTGATCATCCACCCCATGCCCCCCACCCTTAGCCAAGACCGAAAAGGGCGAGGTCGGAGGGAGCCGAGGGAGGGTCCCTCTCTCCGGGGCCCCACCCCTCCTGAACCAAGCAGAGCCGGTGACTGACACCCCGACCGGCGGCGGCGGCGACAACTCCCCACGCCATTCATCTCTTCCCCCACACCCTCTCTCTGTCTCTGTCTCTGTCTCTGTCTCTCTCTCTCTCTCTCACACACACACTCTCGCCCCGCCATTTTCCCTCTCTGCCGGAGCTGCCCCCGCACCCCTTCGGCGCTGCTCTGTCCCCGAGGGGGGCCCGTCCTCGCCGCTCACCCGGTGCCACAGTCCACCACACAGGCCGGCAGCCGTCCCGCCATCTTCCGCCTCCTCCTCCTCTTGCAGCAGCAGCCGCCGCCGTCGGGTCCGTGCTGGATGCGGGGAGGACGGGGGGCTGGCGGCGGGGGCTATCTAACCATCCACAGCCAGGCCGGCCTCGCGCTCCCGGGAGGCAGAGAGGAAGCTGAAGCAGCGGCGGGCGGGCGGGCAGAGAGGGAGGGCAGCAGCCTCGGCCAGCGGCTTCCACTTCCGCAACCCAGCCAGTCAGTCAGGCCGGCAGTCCCCGCCCAGCCCGCCGCGGCCTCCTCGCCGCTCCCCTCGCTCTCTCTCCCCGCCCCACTCCGGCCCTCCCCCTCTACAACTTCTCCCCTCTCAGTTCCTTTCTCGGGGAAGCCAAGATGGCCGCCGGCGCTGACGCCCAAGCCCGGCCCGGCCCAGCCCAGCGGAGGACGCTGCCACAGCTTCCTCCCACCCAGCAGGAGGAAGCCAAGGGGCATGCGCGCGCGCGGCGGAGGCGGTGGCAGCTTCCCCACCCAGGTTCCTGGCTCCCGTCCGGAGCTTGCTCTATCTAAATCTAAGCCGGGTTTTCCAGGGGAGGCAGAGCTGGGAAGTCAGCAGAGGTCCTTACAAACGTAAGGAGCCGCCTCCTTTTCTTACTCCTCAATTATCAGTTCTGTAGGTTTCGAGAGCTTCCTGGTGCGAGGTTGCACTTCCAGCAACTAGGGGTAGCTCAGTCTTAAAAAGGCAGAGGCCCCGGCAGGGGGGAGAGTGAAGTGGGAAAGGCAGGAGGAGGGAGAGAAGCGTAGGTTTTCTCTGGAGTCCTAAAGCGAAAGTATTCTCATAGAAAATTAGCTGCACGTGCTTTTGGTGACTTAAGTTGGTACTTTTCACTTTGGGAAAAAGAATATTGGAAGAGACTGGGTGAAAAATGAATGAGGTAAAATACAGACTTAAACTCTGTATTTTAAATGTTTCATTGTCATTCGTGGATTCTTATCTCTTTTTTTGTGTCATACACACACACCCTTTTTTGATAGTCTAGTGAAGCCTATGGACCCCTTCTCAGACTGTTTTTAAATGCATAAAATAATGGAAGTACCAAGGACATCAATTATATTGGAGTAGTCATAAAAAAAAATTTAAGTTGAGAGACACCGCCCCACCCCCCAGGTTAAGAACCGTTTTCTGAATTCATCTTAATTATTGTGGTCACTTCTTTAAAATATCGCTCTAGAGGGCAGGATCTGTCCAGACCCGGTATACAAGGTTGGACAGCACCTCCTCCCAAAATGGGGCACTTAAGGCTTTTTGAAGGTGATGAAGACCACCAAGACCATGACGAGGATAAATTTCACGTTAGCGTGAATAAGTGGACCTTCCTGATAAGGAATTTTTGTCCATATAAAGACAGAAAAGGGAGAGGAAGAGAAGTGCAGAGGAGGAAGTAAAGATTATTAAGCAAGCATTTTATTAATTGTCTACTATGTGCCCAACAGGGTGCTAGGCATCCTAGATACAAAGACAAATGAAAAAATTTGTTCTGGAGGAGCTTAGAATACATAAAATTGATACAAGGTAACATGGAGGGAAAACACGAGCAATTGGTATGCTGGCTAGACGTCACGTGTAAGGTAGAGCTTGGGCTGAGACTTGAAAGTGTGTGAGATGAAAGGAGTTCAGAGTCTGAATCTAAGGTCAGAAAAGGTCTTTATTCTTTCTCATGAGAAAGGACTCTTTCCCCCACCACCCAACATGGCAGCAGGGGGAGAGCACAGGTAGGAGCCATCCCATGATTTTTATAGTAAATTCAAACCCCCCCAACTGGCCTTCACTCTCATTGGCCAGGGGAGTTGACCCAAGACCCAAGCACCGGAAGCTTTGAGACAAAAGACCGGGATCTTCTGTTGAGGTGGCTCTGGGGGAGGATCTCCATTGCTCTAAACCCTAGGTTACTTGAAGGTCGGGTTACCTAAACCTAGGCCTAGTGAATACTGAAGCTATTCTAGATTTGATTTTTCAGAATGGGGAAACTTCACTATAAATGATCCCTCACAAAGGAAACTCAAGATTCTAAGAGAAGTGAGGAAGAGTGTATTCCAAGGCTGTGCAAAGCCAAAGAGATAGGAGACATTTTGTAGTGTTCCCTAAGAGGAAAACAAAGAAGGCCAGTTTGATTATACTGAAGTGCTGGGGTTGGGGAAGCTTCAAACATTTAAGTGCCTCTTGCATGGGTAAAAGGATAATAAGCCTGGAAAAAGTAGGTTGTTGCAAGGTTGTGAACAGCTTTAAATGCCAAACAGAAATTTATCCTTGATTCTAGAGACAGCAGTGAGCCAATGGAGTTTATTGAATAGGAAAATGACATAGTCAGACTTGCACTTAGGGAATTTAAAATCTATATAAAGGACTGGAGTAGAAAGATGAGGCAGAGAGACCAGGTAAGGTACTATTGCCATATTTCTGAAGTGAGGCAAGAAGGGCCTGAATGAAATCTGCGATTGTTCCTACCCTGTAACTGGACTCTGATCTGTCAGGTTATTATTACTTACTCAAAATAATAGGACTCAGATGCTTAACATGCTGGTTACATAGTTTATTAAATGTAGCAAAAATGAAAGTAAATAAATTAAGTGTCCTTGTATAGAACTGTTTTATAAACCACTGACCTTGACTTCTGTTTCAACAGATAACACCCTGGAGGCACTGAAGTTTGGGACTCCAGCCTCTAACAGGTTCATTCTTCATCTGGTCAGACAGGCAGACACCTTCAGAGGGCTTAATAATCAGCTTTAGTCTAGTCTAGTCTTCTCAGAAAGGTTTTGGATAATGGGAGCATTAGCTCCTACAGAATTCCCTACTTACACTTGGTGGGGGGAAGGAGGGCAAAAAGAGGAGGCAACTACAATGGGGTCAATTGAGACAGGTAGCTTGTTCACTCCCTTAAAAACCCTCAAGCCTTTATGGGGGCCAGTTGAGGTAGGTATATGCATTCCTCTATGCATTACCCATAATTTTCCCCATGAGTGACCTGCGATTTTTCCCTACTCATTAACCAGTGCCCACCTGTTTTATAGGGCAACAGACAAAGAAGGCATCTTGCTGACATTAAGCTCATAAGTTAACTTTAGCAATATCATCATTTTGCCTAAGCATAGTAAATATCAATTATGTCACCCCTATATCTCATGGCACAGCCTCAATTCTAGGAATTACTATCTAGAATCCTTGGAACTATTCTGGGAGTTATTATTTATCACCTGGAAAGAAGATATTGCCATGGCCATAGATCCTGAGAAACTAAACTAAAAAGGATAACAAAATCCTCCATATATATATATATATATACACCTTCCCAGATCTTCATCAGTGGCAGAATGAAAACTCCATTCCAGGTTGTTGTTGTTGTCATTTGCTAGATGCTATCAGTGAAGGAATCAAACCATCAAAATCCAATGGAAAAGAATTAGGTAAAACTAAAGATTATTATGATTATTGAAAGTAAACCCAATTCTGTCTATATATCTAAACAAAGATGCTCCTATTAACCATGTGATTGCCAGACCAGAACCAATTATAAAATATGTATATATGCTCAAAGGCACTTCCATTACATATCATCATGAATCTTCTGGAAGCAGATTCCTCACCAGCCTCTCTAAGTGAAAAGGTACCATCAGTTCTAGTTACATCAGTAGTATAAAATGGGCAAATATTATTGACCCAAGCAATCTTACCTCTTCCTAGCCCATATAGTTGTCTTCTGGTTACAGTGTAACCTTTATTTTTGGCAAGAAAGCTAAGAACC